>JACTAT010000012.1:1046392-1646392 GCA_014526335.1 Chrysaora quinquecirrha
GTAAAAGAGATAGGAATTTTCTAATTTATTTTATCTTTTCGAGATTTCATCAGCTTGTGACGCTAATGTCTTATGATTTTCTTCAAGAATGAAGCAGCGAGTCTGACATTCTTTTAATTCTTTGTTGATGACATCTAATTTTGTATCGATGGCATGATTGTGTCAACTTTGTATTGAAGGTCCTTCAACGCTTGATGAACAGTTGTGAACATCTCAAAGATTTTCTTTTGCCAACTGACGTCATTAGTATTTGTTGTCTGATTTGTGCTCGGCATACCATTGGTGTTTTCAATAATGATTGGAAGTTCAATCTCGGCAGGGATGGGCATGTTGATGATAAGTTGTTCCGTGTTTAAGTTTAGGTCAATATCTATCGAGCCTTTTTTGTCGAAAATCAAGTTTACTAAACTAACATGGGATGGTTCGTCATTTTCTTTATCAATATACTGTAAGATTTCATAATAATATGAGATGAATTTCAATAAATGATCTGTGTTCCCCTGTACAATGATTTGCCTTTTTGCTGCATATATTTGAATGCGTAGCTTTAACTCTGAAGTAGTATACGTTGATATTGTTAAATTATCTTCTATTTCTTCTAATTTATAATTCTTTCTTTAGAAAAAGGATTTGAATACTCCTTTTTTCTGATTATAGTCTAAAAAATCGAGTAGAAAAGTTGCAATATTTGAGGCAGAAAACTTACATTCATCCCACTGATATTCGACGCATAATTTCCCAACGTTTTTCTTTAATATTTGTTCTTTGGCTATTTTTTTCATTTTTATCAGAACCATTTTTCCAAATTAATTTGATAAGTATCCAATCCTCAACGACTTGGACTATATTCTCCATTTGCCACCTCGTTTGTTTAGCTTTTCAGCATATTTTCAGAGCGCTAAAAAACGTAACCGCACCACTTGGTGTCAAGACCAGGAAAGAGTGAGGGATCTTCTTGAGCACGCAACACTCGCTGCTCAAATTCCGAGAAATAATTCTCCCAATTGATGACAGGACACAAGGCATCTCGAAGGTTTTTAGATAATGTTGCGTACGATTCCTTCTGACCAGCTGTCAAGGAGTGGTAATAGGTGACCGCAGCACCGCGGAGAAATTCTGGTAACACAGCTAGCTTCTTTGCATTGGACAAAGCATTTGCCGTAGCACAACAGTCGAACAGACGAAGCCACGTTAGAAGGTCATCAGAGTCGAATTTCTCAGGTTTAATTGATGACAATGCCTTTATATAAAATCCTGTAGCTCTTTTCTGTACCTCTGTCACCAATTTAAACTATATGAGGCGCAGTTCAGCAGAAAGAGACGGAGGATAAAGACTCTTACTCTGATAATCAACAACCGAAATATTCTATATGAGCGCAAAGTACACAAGGTTGGCATTTTAATTAAATCATATTCAATCCACAAGACAGTCGTGCATGCACATGATACCCATATACATCGTAATCACAATTCAATTAATGGCAAGACACAGATTACAGCAATAATAATAATGATAATAATATTTGGTTACAATTCAATTTAATACTCAGTCATTACGTGCATAATGTTTCATTATCAACTAGAAAATGTAACATATCTTGAGCCACACGCAGGTCAAATGGAAAGGAACAACAGCAATATTAAAGAGTTGAAAGCAGCCATAACCGAAGTTATGGAGAAGTTTTTTCCATTATTAAAACCTGTGCAAAAGCTGAGAAGAACAAACATAACAAGCGAAGGCAAATCTCGGTCTTTTTAGTTGATCATGATAACTCTGTTGTCGGTTTTCTTCGATAGAAAGTCAGCGACAGTAAAACTCACAATTTGATTATTTCGTATATAGACGTGTAAAATATAAACTCAACTCAACTCAACAGAACTCACGTTATGACTACAGAATCGAAAAAAAACTAAAAGCGTCCCTCAGCATGCGTTCTAAAGATTACGTAATTGTTTATTAGTTCAGGTCATGTGATTTTCGACACTGTTGTTATACCAAACAACACAATTATTCTTAGGCATCGGTCAAGACCTGATGGCGTCATGATCAGCTATGGATTTCCCTGTTTTTTGCCGCACCATTCTCATCCTTGATCAGTTTCATCAATGATATCACCAACGATCTTTTTCTCCATTGTGATATTTTAGTACACGTTGGTCAGCTTCTAGCGCTTGGAAATAGCGATGTACAGAGATTTTCAAAACTTCAGGCCTTTCTTCTCCTTGTCTCCTCGATGTCGATAAATGGATACGGTTAGATGATTAAAGGAACTTGTTTGGGTTTGGTGGGTTTCGGGTGAGGCAGAAGTGCTTTAGGCACAATGAATGAAATGGTTAAACTCTTTGTTCGGCCAAGGTTCATGCGAAAGGCGGCGTCTTAATTCAATCAAGGATTGAGGGGTACAACCTTTGGAAACTGCGAATGGACTCTTGGTTCGATAGTAGTTCTAATGCTAGTTCAGGTTGGAATTTAGTCATTGCTTGTACGAAAACATTCCATGCCTCAAACCATGTAGAAATACTATTAATCTTTTGTTTCATGCATCCTTGGGAAGGAACTGCGATATTTGGGTTATTACCATCACCAGAATTAAGTGTTAGGTAAATTGGTTTGGATTCATGCTTCGATTGTATAAAGATACTGGGAGGGATGTGCTAAAGTCAACAAAATCTTTTTTTTTTTGAATTGCTTCAATTATTTTAACGTAATGAAATGTAATGTAAAAGTTAATCAATAACGCAGATTCACGGAAATCAAATCGACAATTCTAAGTAACAATAATACTGAAATCACTGCAAATTTCTGAAAATCTCTAAAAGATACTGAAAGTCAACACGAAACAAAATATATCTTCTTTCGTCTCCTCACACTGGGCACCAAATGTTAGATCACCAATGTGTGATGCTAACTAAAGTTGCGTGAGTTCTTATTAAATTGAATACAGTATGACAAATGAACAGCAATGGAAATCTACACTTACAGACTCTTGAAACTTCGGACTCTCTTCGGGAATATTTGAATTGCGAGCGGCAGCGGCAGATCAGACAACACGGAAAGAACGTAAAAGCTTCTTCAACAAATATTAACCAATGAACAATATTCGATACTTCTTTTAATAAATTCTATACGTTTCAAACTTCCAATAAAAATTTTTATAACAAAACGAAAAGAAGATCTCCCCTAAAACCCATGAAAACCTACGTTATATACCCTTACGGCAATGCCCCATTATGATTAACTTTAACCAATAGGATACGTTACAAATGTTGTCCAAATAGAGAGTTCTTCGTGTTCATTCATTAAACAATGAAAATCTAAGATATGTAAATTTACTAAATATTTACTAGTTATTATTTCACATGCTAGTTCTACTGCAAGTTTATTAGTGAAAATGTTCACATGATGTTCCTCGTGGAAACTTCGCGATCTTCTTGACTTAGGTCTGCGGAACGAACGCAGGAACGCAGAAACGCAGGAACACAGGAATAACAGCAATAACAGCAATAACAGCAATGATAACTGTGGAGTTAAGTTTTGTTGAATGTTGATTCGGCGTGGTTGTACGGTTTGTACTGGAGCAGCAGCAGGCTGTTGTATGTGATTAGGTTGTTAGACTTGATTTGTTTTATTATTTCCAATCTCTTCTGTTAAGGGACAGAGTTTCCTTGTTCCTGGCTCTGGCAGGGTGGTATCTGTGGCTGAAATAAACCCTTCATGCGCGATGGTGGCTGGTAGGCATCTAAGCAATTTCTACCGATATGACCAACTTTATAGAATTTGTTACCAATTGGCTGGCCATCTTTTGTACGTAAATTACGGCCACGGGAATTTCCAAAATTGTGACGAAATCTCCCTCTTTGGGGTTGCCGTTGTTGTTCAATGTAGCATTTTGAAGAGCAGCAACAAGGGTTTGGATATCGGTTGAGGCGGTAGGTTCTTGCCTGAAATCGTTAGAAATTGATTGGACTGGCAAAATCTCTCGGAGGCGTTTTATTGGCTTTGCTGCGATGGAAAATAAGTTTAAATTTTCAGCTTCCATCTTTCCAACTTCTTTTGCATTTTTCTCGACAACAGATTGTGCGGTTGAAGCAACTTTGACAATGTCCTTCACCTCATGGGTTCTTGACGCCAACCCTTGATCATTTTCAGATACTTCTTTGGTGGTGTTTTTGTTTTGACTTTCTCTTGGACTAGCATTTCCAGCCACATGTGGAAAGAACGAATAAACATTCTTCCGTCAATATTTGGCAACATGGCCTACTCGAAGACAGCAAATACACACAGGTTGTCCGTCAGTGGTTCGCAAATTTCTGGGGCAGTCAATTTCTTTCGCTTGCCTGAATCTCCATTATAATTATTTGTTCGCCTCTTTGTTTTCAGTCAGCTTGCTATCCTTTTCTAACACGGGGCACAAATGTAAAGACGACTTTCTACAAGTTGCGGGAGTTCCGTTAGTCAGTAGAACAACAGCCAAAATTCACTTGTTTTATTTGATTTTTCATTCAAGAACACCAAAGATTAGAAAATACGAAAGTTCGACGACGACTACAATCCAACGACTCGACAAATTCGGCTTCATGTTCCTAAGCTTCTTCGTCCCATAAACTCTTTAAAACGCTTTCATATCAAAACTGAATTATCCTTACAATATTACGAGTACGAGTGAATCACGACAAACGGCAAAGAGTAACGGCTACCAACTAACTGGAACTGACTAGAAAACAACAAGTTATGTAAACAGAACAAAGGAGTGCCGCAAAAAGGTGTTGCTCTGACACTGATGTTAACCTAAATCACATGACTGTCAAATAAACAAACAAGTTTTAACAAACAAGTCAAAGTCCATTGTCCACTATGAATAACCGGAACATAGAAACTCTGTCCGTTAACACTTCCCTGATCAAGGCTCTAAATTTTTCAATCGTAAAAGGGCTGGCTGTCTGGAGATTGTACATCCTCATGATTGTGATTATTCTTCGAATACAAATACGAAATTTTACGTGAGACCAATGTGTCTTTTTTCCAAGTTGTACACGATCTAGTATCCTTTCACAACGCTGTTTCCAATAATATATCATTCATGAGAGAATATTCTCTAGATGGCCTGTTTGGCCAGACCACACGATGAATGAGTTGAGAGAAGTTGGTTGGAGTACTCAAGTTGATAAAAACTCGTGACCTGAGCGTGAATGACCATTTACGCATGCGTAGAACCTTCCAATGCTCCATGAAAGGATTTGATTTGCTGAATCTAGAGCATGGCAGACAAGCTTCATTGCAACCATCTTGTTTAAATTCAACTTGAATATTTGTACACCACACTAAACCAACAACTTTTTCAGCCTCTTGATTTTATGGATGTCTTAGCATTTGTTTTCTTCCCGAACATCATTTGTTTTTGTCAGATTCTCGAGTTTCAGCTCATCGACTTTGACTAAGATTGTGTTAATTTGATCTTGAATTTTTTTCAATGAAGAGGCTTCTGTTTCTTTTGTCGTCGATTCTCGTGGGCCACACCCCACTGTTGTTGATTGTACCAGCGTTCTCCGCTTTGTTGCTGTTTTTTGCCGATTTTGGATTTGCTGAAATACTGGCCAATGTCACTTGCATTTTCCGGAATATTCGTAGCAAGGGCAGAAAGGGATGGAATTTCTGTGATATGCTCGTCAGTATGTGTTTTTTTTTCTACCGAATTGGACTCCGAAAGAACTGGTTCTTCATGTCCAGGAGGAGGTGTTACTTTAAGTGTTTCATCTTCTTCTGCCTCCGTTGTATGTTCGGGAATGGGCAACTGCGATGAATTTGATTCTTTTCTTTTTGTTTTCATTGTTTCTTGGATGCAAACGTGGTTTATTGGAAGTTTCATTTTGCCACAATTTTTAAGTCGTTCCTCGCCATGTTCTGTTTCCTGTGACGCGCCTCATACAAAGCTGTTCCTCATGCTAAGACTTGATTACAGACAAGGCAAACATGCGGATTATTTGATCTTGTTTTGGTTTTTTCTCTCCTTGCGGTTCGTCAGCACTGCTTTTTCTACCAAGAATATATTTCGCCTCAACATAACGTACTTCATGATGAGGCTCAACAATAATAAAGGTTTTCATATATAAAAATAGTGCACCAAACAGCCTTAAAATTTCAAAAGTGTCTAAAAATGAATAATTATGTAACAACGTATTTACCTCTTCTGTCATTGTTGTGAAACTTCTAAAAGCAAAGCTATTTGACGCAATATGTGTGTTGTCAGTCGAATACTAACAGTGTGGTTTGTTTTCAAATCGTTCGAGAAATGATGATGGGTGCCTTTTCGGAATAGGCAGATCAGTTTGAATGTTTTGTATTAAATCAACTCTTTTTAAACCAGTGATTTCATTTCAAGATGATTGAGGTTCTTTTGTTTTCTTCAAATCTCTTTCTGATCTTGCTTACTCAATGCTTTCTACTTTTTTGCCTTTCTGTTTTTCGAAGCTCGCATCTTCTGAGCATAGAATCTGAAGAACTGTGCTTGAAACGAGTTTACTCACGTATTCTCAGATTTGTCATGAGTTGTGTTTCATCCCTGCATCTAGGCTCAAGCTACTTCCTTTTCTGCGAATGCTCTGGACAGGAAAACCATATTCTTGTTCATATTCACAGTAAAGGTTCCTTGTGATAAAGCACTTTCTTCTTTCAAATTGCCAGCTTTTACTTGGCTGTACATATTTGCCCTAATCTGTGTATACTTTGGTGTTGCTTCTTGTATGTTCTCGTTTTTTTCTTTTCTTTTTGCAGCCCGGGGCTGGCGGCACCCAGAATGGTGTTGGGGATGTGAGGCGGATTAATAAGCTGCTCCACCCATAAACGGGAGCCAAGTTCCAGAAACTGACCAAAAATGGGCGCTCAGTTCGAAAACGTTCGAAAACAGGGGATTTTTAAAGCTATGTTTTTCACAGCTTTAAAAGAGTTGGACCACATCAGCTGGAAACAGATCATGGCCTCCAAATACCAGCACAGCACTGATATCTCAACAAAAATAAGGAATCATTGATACTTTTCACAATCATACCTACTATAGTACTAAAGAAGTTTACAAAAAAAATCCTCGAAGCATATATTTACACTCTTTACACACAATTAAAGGTGGATTGGCTAAGTTTCATTAGGTTGGTTGGTTTGTGATGTGCGTTCGTTGGTTTAGAACTTAACTATTGTCTGCTAGGCTAACTTTGAAATAATTCTTGATAAGAGGGTGTTGCATGGGCTGTAAGAGCTCCAATACAAATCGTAGTAGGGGAAGTCCTTATATATGATTCTGAAAATGTAAAGCTTGGCCAACAGTCTAGGCCTACAAAAGGGCCATAAGGGGATATCTACTTATCTATAGCAGTAGGATTTAGGAAACCACTCAGGTAAACTGAACCTTGTTCTATTGGCTTTTTCATTAACCAACCTCATCTCACTCACTTCAACCCTGTCTTCCATGTTTGTATATTGCAGTGGTCATTAAAAAGAGGACTCATTACTATATCCTTCTCATATGCGAAAGGTTGTTCCAAACATCAAAGGTTGAATAATTGTGCCTGCCTTGAACCCAACTGCTCAGAGTACTAAATATGCCCTCACAGCAGTTGGTACCCATAATATCAAGAGGACATCCACAGTCTGTATAATTATCTCTGAAATAAGAGATTACATTTACAACTGCATAGCAGGACACAATGATGTCTTGGCATGATTGTTGGCTTATAAAGTTGTCTCTTATACTGAAACCTTTATTTTTTGTGTTGTAATTCCTCCATATTGCCCAAAAGTTAACAACGGTGCTTGCTAACGCAATTCGCTTTTTCAGAGGGCAAAACGGGAATAAAAAATATTTCCAGATAAGTCCACACAATTACCATATAGACATAACTGCCAAGTGTAGATCTTTCTTGACCAGACAAGAACATCTCAAGAAGAAGATCTCGGACACAAATGAATATGAGTCTGAGCTGAACGCCAATCTTAGGGGTCTTTTTGAAGCATGTCGGGGTCAAATTAAGACCGTGGGCTGCCCACTTCTGTTAGAGCATTCTTATGTTATTCATATGGGCGAAGAAACCGCCACAAAATTTTAGTCGCATGATTGATCTGACGGATGAACATTTTATGGTTGTGAATCATATCCATATCAGTTATTCCTCGAATTATTGCACCACTACCAAGATGGTCTTTCATACAAGTTACAACGAACCCCTCTTCTACTAATAATGGTTGATATCTTTCTTGTTCCTTAGATTTTCCACTCTGTATCATCCATTTTCTTCGTCTGGAATCACCATCTGATACATGCCCTATTATTGGGCCAATTTTCTTCTCAAACTCCAAAGCTGTTAGCTGTTGCAATCTGTCCCATTGAGACTTGACTTCTTCGTGTGTAAACTTATTGCATGTGCATTGAATCACTGCCTTTTCACTTCTTGAGAACTACTCATTTTCGAATTTTTTTGAATTAACGGACGATGCCTTGGTCTTCCTGCAACCAAGACATCTCAATGCCAGCCCTTCGATCGCACCATTGTATATAGGTTACCTGCAGGTCACATCGCATGTCGGACAAAGCACATCTCTTGCGAGCAGTCCATTCTCTCTTGTCCTATCCCTACTCTGTTGTCTCTTGTTCACTGGATGCTTGCTACCTCTAAGCATGCAGAACAACCAAACACCGTAATCTGAAGATTCGAGTTTAGGCCATGCCATCGATTCAAAACTTTCTATAGCACTGTCTATGAACTCTTGAGTGTTGCCAATATTGCTAATTGGCTGCAAAAGGAGTGCTGTAATAATGAATTCTTCTAATCCGGCCACAAATCCTACAAATTGTATACCAAAATATCAAAGCATTCTGCAGGTCTGGCTTACCATTACATCCGACCATAGCCATACATAAGAAAACCTCATTTCCCATCGCCCAATTAGGGGGACAATACTTTTTTGAAAGTTTGCCCAGATAAATATCAATGGCTTGTCATGATTAGCGGTGGCTATCGTGTCTAATACAACGAAAAGGAGATTGCCTTTTGCAAGTCATTGTTTTGCACTTTAAATTAGCATTAACACTACATGTGCACGCTGAATCCTGAAATTAAAATTTGGCGACACTGGTAAGAGCGTGAAGGATTTCAGAACTTTGTTTTCAGAACTTTGTGTAGATTTAATCAATTTTTTGTAACAGAGGACATTGTACTAGAGACTGTCATTGTACTATTTACTCCAAAGAACAAACAAAATTTTTAAACTTCCAAAAATTATGTTACGAATATCATCTCATATCATCTTGCATTAAGAATTTGGAGTTATATTATAATAACAACACATTGAAAAACCAAAGCATATCAAAATCGGTAAAGATTACTTCAGTATGTTAAAAAGAAAGATAGAAGATAAATGAAAACTGGGAAAGGTAATTGCAAAGCTGAAAGGGATAAATTAAGATTATGCTTCATGATGCTTTCTCCTTCTCTTTTGAGGCTTGCAAATTTTATTTTGCCGGGCCAAAACTTCCACCAGCCGCTCGTTTAGCCGCATTTTTTACGATTTCTTTGATTTTCTGTTGTTCGGGAGGTTATTTTCCAAAATATCAATGCTGTATAGTGTGGTGTGTATTTTCCTTTATCATTTTATTCTCCCAACTGAACTAACTTTCTATCCAGAAACTTTCGTACCCTAAAACAACTTTTTTAAACTTAATCTGACATTTAAGAGCTTCTAGCTTTTTTTACAGTTCTTGAGTCCTTTCTCCACTGCTTCTTTGTCAACCACAAACCACCATATCTATCGATTTCTTTGCTGACCATCTCTTTTTCTCCCCAGACTTCACTGTTCTTTAATTTCCTCTTCAATCTTTTTCTTCTCTGCCATATCCATGTTATTTTTCAATATTTCCTTTTTTCTTTTTCTATGCTTTTCAATGATTTCACTTTTATTCACAATTTCTTCCAGTTCGCCTGTGTAATAATTCCTGTACATAATATACATATTATGCTACGGCGAATAGTGGTAGCTTCATCATATTGTGCAAAGTCTCACTAAAAATGTTTGTTGTCAAACAATTCTTTTTCTCTGTTCAGATTTCACTGGAAAGCTGGTGATATTTTCCAGCATCAAGCTGATCTTTCAAATTGCTTTTTATCATAATATCATAATTGTGCCAGTGCAGCATATAATCTCAAGGCATTGTTGTGTTAAAGCCTCTAATAATGGATCTTGCGTCACTTCCTTTAATTTTATCCTTTATCATATTATATAAAACTGGCTTCTAGCAATCAGGTTTGCTGCTCCAACTAGACGATAGGAGACACCTCTTCTTGCTCATATTCGAATATCAAGTTATTCAAGAAATATGGGTGTTCTTCAAACGTCCTGTTGCGATAGGCTCTGAGAAGCGGTTTGTCTCATCTACCAGAACAGTAGGCGCGTTAAGCAAGAAGGACAAGTAATAGTGCATTCCTTGCATGGCACCTGTACTTTTGATTACTTCCTTCATTTATTCTTTGATATTTCTTGGCTCACGCTTCGGGCAACCGGTAGAGTCCCTAGCTACCAGGCCTCTTTTGATCAACCCATCCGATAACCTTACCTGCTTCGAAGGGCTGGCTCGTCCCCGATAAGGTTTCGTAGGCCCAAAAGGCTAGGGCGACCAGCACTTCTCACTCAGGATGCCAAACAATCTAAAGACGGTGCCTGCTACATGAGAAGGTACATCCATAAGAGCCCAAATATGTTCTGTTAGTAAGCTTCCATCCATGTGCTGCGTCATCAGAAGAACAGTCGCTGTTGTCTAATTGTGATGTAGCATTCTTAGCAAGACTGGCTTGTTTCGACAAGATAGATTCTTTCTTATAGCGAAGCAAGCCCCTTATCTTCTCGAGGCGCTTTTCATCCACCGCCCATTTGCTTTCAAAAAACCAACGACTTATCTCCCTGAAATTTTCCTTACCTAAAACTAAAGAGGTGCCTTCTGTCTAACCCATCTCTAACGATATTCCAACCAATTTGCCAACGTTACTGTTCGTGTTGAACTCTGAGCCTGGTTTAGGTCTTGCCTTGCCAAGACATGGGACGACGGATGGGACAGTCGGCAAAGGAGGACGATATTTTCGATGGCTCATATCGGTGGCATCTCTGTTGCTGTATGCGTCTGAAAGACAGTTAGAAGAAGATGCGCCGCCGTTTTCTTTGCGAAGGATTGGCGGCGTTTTCCTATAATTTGCAAACGATAGGAGATTTTCGTCATCATTAACCGTCAGGTCTGCCCTTGCTGAAAACAGGCTACAGTCTGACGGATTAGTGAGGGAAGAGCTTGGAATTGGCTTTTGCTGGGTGCCCCAAGCTGTTATTAAAGAGACACGAACTAAGTATTTCAGGTATCGATGCGAAACCGGACCAACAAAATCCCTGGGATCTCTGTTCAACTAAATGCAGATTTTCTTCGTATGATTTCTCGCATGGCACACTGGTCCCGCGGTCAAAGTGTGCATTGAGAGGCAAGAGACTTGGTGAGCGCAAATATTAGTATTCATAACTGGAAAACGACCGGTATGTGATTGGCTATATCTTTGTTTCATTGACGTAACTTGGTCGCACATGGGTGAAAAATGACTGTCCAACACCTTATCACATGCTCCTCATCATGATCCTCATCATCATCATCATCATCATCCATTTATTTAAAGTAGGCTTATTTACAATAAAATAGCTGATTAAGCTAATTAAGGCCTACTAACTAAAAAAATACGTAATAACTTAGAATTCCACAAATATCTACAATATTAAAGGGAAAAATAATGTCTAGATCATGTTAGATACCCAACCTGTGGTATATATGTTTTACATAACCTACAGTTGCAGTCCTCACCTTTCGTGACATTACTTGCAACTATCTTACCAGCATCTGAAGTGTAACAAACTTCCATTTCAGCTGCACATTCCCAATAATTGGTCCCCTTCCATGGTCAACTTGAATGGGTGTAAATTGTTCTGTATCGCTATCTTCTGTTTCATGGGAAATCCTTGAAGGAAGACAAATAAGAATTTATTGCAGGCCTTTATGTCCATATACAGAAGAGTATTGGCGGTGGTTAATTCTGTGTATGAGAAATTTACATTTTTTTCGGGGAGGTGCTCGGAAGTTGAAGTATTTCTTTCCAACTTTGTTTTCAACTGAGTATCTTCATCTTTTCTCTCCTTCATCCGCCCTATAAAAAATGATATTATGGAGGACTTTCTAATAAACTAAATTTTTGCAGAAGCAGGAATGGGTCACTGCATTCGGGAAGCCGCTCCCCATCCATCCATTGCACACATATATCATTAGAAGCCGCTTTGCAAAAACGAATACGTGCTAAATGTCCGTTTTTCGCTTTCCCAAAAGATAAAACTCACGAGAAATTCTACTGCTAGCTAGCTAGCGAATTCTAGCAAATTCTACTGTCAGCTAGCTACGATACACTATCTAAAGTTGAATACTCACCAAGTGGGTTATGGTGACGAAGCTTCTTCCACATCCATTCCGGACATTCCATAGCTTTGCTTTCACATTCATCATTCTCGAATCTCACGTTGGTGAGTCGAAATCTTCGCTAAGGCCGTCTCTGAAACTCCATAATTTTCTATTCTTTTTTGGAAAAATCGATTCTAGGTCATGGAAAGAAACATTCCATGACGCACATATTTCAGCGAAATGCTGTTATACAGGCCTAGTCTAACGTCGAACTCGTCCTAGCGCGGAGGGATAGACAACACTATAATCTAAAGGAAGAACTAAAGAGAGCATTATATATGCGAATCGAAGAATATATCGAGTAAAAAGTTTCACTACTTATAACATCTCCTAAGATGTTACCATAAGTCAGCAGTCAGATAAGAGCAATATATTTCTTTGCGGTTGTTTTACTGCAGTACTTTTTGCCGCAAAGTAACCTGTCATGGTTACGATTGGTAGTGACAAATTATATCAAAAGTTGAATGATTCAAGTTGAATGTATTTGAACGTTATTTTTCCCTTACAACCTTCTTACTCATTTTTAGGTTCAATTTATTTCCGATACCACAGTTTTCAAAAACTAACATGAAAAAAGAACAATGCAAGTTAGTCTTGACTCTGGAGGTGATATTTTGAAAAACATTTCCTGGGGAGTATTCCTCCAGACCCCTCTTTTAAACTATAAACATTTCTTGATTGGTTTGGGGCCCCTTATTTATATCCCCCCCTACTGTAAAATCCTTAGTATGCTTTTGACACCGTTATATTCCACTTGTCAAAGACCTCTTGCATAATTAGTTTGAAGTCGATTTGTTCTTTTTATTAAAGTGTTCAAAAACTCTGAGCATTCTGATTTTTCCCTAAGATCCACAAGAACAAGGTCCATCCAGTGGGACACACCCCAAGGTAGAAAGAAGAAGTGGTCAAACCCAAAAACTGCTGCTTGAATGCTCTTGTCTGGTACTGCCCGTCAGCATGCATCTGTGAACGGAATATTGCCATACATATGTAACATAATTTTAAGCACACTAATAGCTATATTGTTATTCAATATGAGGTGTAAAACTACAAATTACTATTTCATACCTCTGAGGAAGTAAAAAGTTGTTTTCTTGCAGAGGAAAGGCATTGACAAATACATCATAAATTTGATTTGCAAGGTGTTTTCCACTGCCCCCTTGAATTGCTTCACCAGCAACTGAATATTCATAAACTACAGGAGCGTTAATAAGCATTTGTAAAGCATTATGAACATAGTGACCTAACGTGTATCCCGATGTGGAATCCATTTATCAACTTCAACTGAAAACTGTGTTGACAATCCTTTGCTCTTTAAGGTTGTGTGCAAGTATGCAGATGTATGTTTTTGTGCAAAGGTGTATGCAGCCTTGATGATATCCGGAAACTGATTACTGTAAAAGAATAAAAACTGTTTCAAGTATCCTGCACAATTTGTATTTTTGTTCAATAATAAAACTACCCATAGTCTGTGAATCTAACCGGCCATGGCCAATTTCTCCAACTTCAGCATGACAAAATGATGATAGGGATATCATAGACTCACAGTTGGGAGCTGCAGCCTTCATCCTGCCTACTTCAATCCAAGCGGTAATCAAGTTGTTGTTCACAGCTGTACTTCTAGGTTGGAGTTTCTTTGTGCGTAACATATGTCGCAGAGCTTTAACATGGAACTGCATCTCACATGGTCAACATAACAACTAAGGACAAAATCAAACCATACACCATCCTCCTTGTCTACAGATTCAAGGGCTCAAACCATGTCTGCTTTGAGCCCTTGAATAGTAGTTATGTCTTCTTTTGGTCATACACGAGTCCCTGTCCCCAGGAATGGTTGACCTAACAAGCAATTGACCTAAGAGCGAAAACTACGAATCATGGAATAAGTCTAACCTTTCCCATTATTTCGTCACACGTGCTAACTCCCACACTGCATTGTGGTATTGGTAGTCATTGCACCACCATGTGCTTAATCGGAGACTAATACTGGTTTAAACGATCAGGAAAGCCTTAGTTCTCTTCAAAATAGTGCCTGGAGATGTGTAAAAAATCTTTTCTTTGAGAATCAATTGTCAATGGAACGGGGGATGATGCCCCTTCCCCATCGAAAACTGTGCAAAGCAAAGACAGTGTCTTTGTTTCTACACAATCGAGTAAGGTGTCTTATAGCCTTAACTTTTCTTCTCCGCTAAAGCTTTTTGGTTTCAGTCTCAAAGCAGCTGGAACAGTTGAAAGCTTTTCAAGGTGATAAGCTCTGTCACTTGTCGCAATCACGCAAACAAACAATTCTGAAGCTAAGCGACGAATCAAATTAAAACCATCGTTGTAAAAAGACCTACACCGAAGGATTGACGCTTGAAGATCTTTACCGGAGAAGTTTTCTTCGTTTACATTTGCCGGGTAATCGCTAAGCTGCACGTAAACTTGTAGATTGATATGATACTTGTAGACTTTTTGAACGATCTTAGTTGCAAAACTTGTCGATACCTCTGTCACCATGGTGATATTTTTATCAAGAAATTTCGATATATTCTTGAATATTTGCGACCCTTCTCTTTCACTTCCTGACTTTGCAGCCTTCAGGTTGTCTTGCCTGAACACTTCAAACATCCACTTCTTTTACAGACTGCCATGATTGCCTGTCAAATGGGATTTTCATGATCACGGTCCTCGTTCTTGAAAAGCAAACGAAAATGCATCTGTCTGTCGTTGGTGGAGCAGCCATTTCTGCAAGCACATACAGTGCGTAATATTTTGGCATTCCGTAATAAACTGGAAGGTTGTATGCCTCGGATCCTTGGTTCGTTTGGCATTATATTTCGACCTTTTACTAAAAAAGAACTATATCTTCATTAGGGTCAGTCTTTCCTCACATAGCATCACAGAGAACCTGTTGCTACAGCATGCTTTTCTCGTTCATTCCCCTGAGCAAGTTCAGAAGAAACCTCAGTTGCTTGATTGGTCTTTCGGAGCTCGATGATGATTTGGCGAGTCCTTTATACAGTACTTTCTGTAACAGTTAATTGGGAACGCAGCTCGAGCTATTCATCGGTATGTTGTTTGATTGCTACAATGGATTTGTTTTATCAAGGGCACTCAAACTCATTCTTCGGACTTCATTTGTTCCCAGGTGAATCACAAGTATTTTTCAAGAGTCGGATACCTTATCTTCCGTATGTACCGTTTGTCTGAATCTTTGATCAATATGAAATCCTGCTCGAAACATCCTGCTCGAAACATTCGAGCAACCTTCAACTTCTTTAAAGAATGAGCAATTGGTTCCAATTTCTTATCGTAAGGAACATAACCATGTATATTTGGAAGCCTTTTTTCCATTGCATAAAAATTATTTGGGCGGTCAGGAGATCGAGAGACTGTTTTAATTGTAATGATTTTGTGATGACTGAGACAAAGGATCTTGGAGCTGTCGCAGTAAGAGCCAAGAGAGGAACACCAGGAAAAAATGATCTTAGTGTTGCAAGATTTCCAGTCTGGTCTGAAAGCCTTTAGTCTATAAGGAGTCAAAAAATGAAAATCCCTAAAAATATTGAAAACTCGCTTAGAATTACTCTTAGGCAATAATTATTTATTACTTAACTACTTTAAATATCATTAATAAATTGGGACTTTATATAATTATATATTTATTTCAATCCCCTATTATTAGGTTCTGAATGCAGTTCTAGCAGTGTTAATTCATGTTTCATTGGTGTTTATCGGTGATCCATTGATAATCCATTGGTGTTCATTGGTGTTCCATTGGTGTTCATCGGTTTTCCCATTGGTGTGGTGTTTTAGACTAGATTGTTCAATTCATGTGTCTGTGGAGATGGGCCAGATGTCGGTATTGAAAATGACAATCCTTTTTCAATGTCGTTAGTTATGTTGTTTGTTATTGATTCTAAAGCTGCGATGTTCAGATTAAATTCCTTTCTTAATAATTCTGTGTTTTCCTTATGCTTTGATTCTATTGACTCATACTTTGAGCTGATTCCTGAAACATTAGACTTAATAGAATTTTCTAGTTTCTTCTGACTTGTTATAAAAGATTCCAATTTATTGTTTTGGCTTTCCAAATGTTCTTCAAGGAGAATTTACTGACTTGACATTGTTTCAATCATTTTCAATTTGGTTGATTATCTTAATTGACGGTATAAGAGTATCTAATGTCATATAATGTTATATAATTTTATATGTATCACCAGTAAGGTTTCTTTTGACAGTGCAATTTCTTTTCCAAATTTCCAGCTTTTGCTTCCTATTCAGCCATGTGCAACGTACGTTGAGGGCAGCCTTGTGATATTATTTCCGTCTTTAAATGGCTATGCATATTTTCCCTAATCTTTGTATCCTTTGGTATTGCTTCTTGTTTGTTCTCATTTCTTTTACTTTTTGGGAGATTATTTAATGTGCAGCTGATTCTTTTTCTTCCTCCATTTTCCCAACATCGATCCCAATATCTTCATTAGAATTTTTTTCAATGTAATTTCCAACAGAATTGTTCTCCAGTTCTACAGTTTCAATAGCATTAACATCATCTTGTGGTTCATCCTTCTCAACCTGAGCAATACCTTCAGAGTTGTCTGTAGTCTCTTCTTTGCTTTTGGGTTGTCCGAAGCTCTCACAGCCCCTTTCTTCCTGAAATTGCTTTCTGCTATGTTCATCAAAAAGGCTTAATTAATTTTTGCAAGAAGTCTCCTAATCATGCTTGCATTATGGGCGAGCTATCTTTCATGCAAGGGTCGAGGGTTGGAGACGATAAAAAGAGGAATGTTGCAGAAAATGTTCTTTACAAATATTCATCCAATTCAACAATAATAGTTATTTATTTATTATCAATATAACGCTTATATAATGTAGCATTTTTCGAACAACGACAGGAACCACATAGAAAACAACACAAATTAGGGTGCATGAATCATGATATTAGTGCTATTGGGCCTCCTTTGCTCTGACATATCCTTCCAACGCTGGCTTGCCATAGAATTCTTTTCTTTGATTGAGTATCCACGTAGCTCTGCAAAATTACATTGAATAACAAAGCAATTAGGAAATATGAATATTTTTGTGTCACTCTGTCTCTGCACATGACAGACCAGCCAGTCTCGGCTTTGTAGGCCTAAGACGACTAGGCCAACGAAAAAAGGAGTTAAAAGAAAGAAATTGAATTTTTGAAATCAACCAAAATATTTTCCCAGATAATCAATTATAACCCGAAGGTCGTCTCTTTATCTTTGGTGCAACGAGTGGCTTTTTTGTTGGTTGTTAGCAAGAAGGAGCAGGACCGCGTTTTCTGTTATTTATCCAGCACTGGACATCACTTTTGCGAAGGCCAGTGCGTTTAGGGAGAGAATTTATCCTATCCCCAAACTTTTTCAACGAAGTTGAACACAATCCACCATTAAATTCTAGTTCCAGCACTAGCAGAGAAACGTGGGCATTTGAGAATTTGCAAGCATCCATTTTTATCAAACCACAAAGCACTAAAAAAAATCACGTGCTCACAGCAACTGCTCGCAACAAGATGGCTCGCATGATTTTTTGCCAACAAAAGCAGACAGCCATTTGGTGTTTGTTTCCTGTTTCTATAGGACACAGGAAACAAACACCAAATGGCTGTCTTAATCGCAAAGGACACAGTTGAACATGCAAAAACAATAGCTTGAACTGGGATTTGCCCAAATTAATCACTTGAATAATATGGGATAGTCCCGACGATTAATTCCGACACTGCTGACCCAAAGGTTAACTGATCTTGCAACAAATCTTTCGCTTTGAAGCACTTCCTGATTTTCTTCAACTTCGCAGTCTTGTTTGCGTTTCCCCTGCCTCGTAATATTTGTTGAGACTTCACAGTCTGCAATATAGACACCTGAATATAGGCACCTGACTTTCTCTGATTTCTATTTCTTTGGCCAACGCCTCTACCATCTGATCAACTGTCCATTCCAGATGATCTTTTGCAAATCTGATCATATTGAGCCTAATACTCTCTGGTACTTTCTCCATCAATACAGGGACGACAATACTGGAATAGCTGTCTTTGTCAATCTTCAAAGATTCTAAACCTCTGAACTGGGTTTCAATCTTGTTGTGTAAATCTTTCAGCCTTCCTATGTTTCTTTCGTTAAAGACTGGGGGTAGATTAATCAGCTCGTTCATATGCACTCTTTTCAGTACACTTGGTTTCGCATATCTCTTCTGCAATAAATCGATTGCTACTTGATCATTTGACTCGGTTAACGGGATTCCGGTGATGACATTTTTGGCTGGTTCTTCGAGGAAACTTTTGAGGTATTTCAGCTTGTCTACATTTGCCAAATCAGTGTCTTCGTGGTTTGCGCTGTTAAATCCATCCCAAAATTCCTGCCATTCACTTATTTTACCTCCGAATTTCTTTAACTCCAATTTCGGAAGTTTGACTTTCTGCTTTCTATTGGCTCTATTACAACTCTCTGATGCGACCGACGAATTAGCCTCAGAATTTACTGTTTCTTGTGAAACACTTCTTCTAATCGATGCTTGGTGATCTTTACTCAATGCTTCCTCCAAACAGATTAATGCGTATGTCACTTTCTCTTCAATCTCACTCGCATCGTCTGCTTCTTTCTGACAATCTTCTTCAGGGAAATCTGCGTCAACCATCGAATCAAGGATTTTTTTATCAGTTTCATTCAGAATGTCGAAACTGTCCTTTAAGTTGCGCTGAACTTGTTTCAATCTATTCTCGTCGATTTCTTCTGCTTCGAGAAGCGTGTTTGCTTTGTTTACGAACTTCGTGACGACTGATCTGAACGTCTTTCTCTTTTTCTGCAATCTTTCAACGTCCTCCATTCTACTGTATTCCTCAGTTTTCTATTTATCAATCTGCTATGATTATGAATTCACTCTATCACACTCTAATCCAGTTCGGTGGACCATTTATGTTAAGACTTCACAGTCTGCAACTCTGCACTGGTTCGCGGTCAGTACACTCACACTCAGCAGATTTTACTCAAGAAATACAGACTTTTTTATCTCAAAGCTTTCATCTTAACTCCACATTCTGAAACTCACAACTCGTCAACAAAAAATGCTTACATAAAGTTATATTCATAAAACAAATAAAATGTGCAAAATGCATACAAGTTAAAAACAAAACTTCTTCCTACAGATTAAAACTAAATGTTACATAAGGGAGAACTTAAAATTAATCCTTAATTTCCCAGGTTACACTCATTAATTACACACTAAAGAAAAATAAGTTAAAATCATGTATCATGTGAATAGGCAATCTTACTCAACAAAGTTTCCCACGCTGCGTTTCGCTGCTTTGCAGTGCGCAAGCATCGCAGCAACCATAAGGTTTCGCGACAATATTAGGAGATTTTCTTGACTAAACTTCTATCACCTATGGCCTTGTACGTTAACAATATATCAATATCGTGCGCAGCATTTATAATGCACCCTTGTTAGAGTCAGTTGAAAGCTATGAAATTCTTTCGCTTCAATAGGCCAATGACCAGTCGCTGGAGACACAACAACCAGGTGCGGGCAAGATATCTGCAGTGGAAGGAAAAGCGTTTGCATTGGAATTGTTATCAAGCGGTGCAAAATGCTGTAATGGTCCTGTAATTGCTTTGATACACTGGATTCAAACGACATGCTGGTTTAATCCTTTGGTATTTCCATCTCCATCTGGATTAAATTTAAAATTTTTCTACGGGAAAATCTCTGGACTTCTTTCGCCAAATTTCCAAATGATTTTTTTCCAGTTATTCACTGACACTCAAAGAGAAGACCAGATACCATGTCCAGTAGTCTTGTATCAAATGCTGATACAGGTTTCTCTGGACTTCCAGGTCAGAATCCCAATGAAAGAAGAGCCTCAGCCTCAGTCTGACATTTGCAAAACATAAATTTCTTCAAGTGTTATCGACCTTGAAAGAATTTTAGAAGGTTTACAAATATGCATTGAACATGACAGGGATTAAAATGATGTTCATGTAGTAGTTTAGCTATCTACTAATTTCAATTTCCAGTATGCACACCTTGCATATTAACAAAAACAATTGATTTAGTGTCTGTAACGGATCCACACACAGCTTTCATGTCCAGGAGCTAAAATAACAAAGTTATTGACAAACATAGGCAAAAATTTTCCATCCTTCAAAGATCTCTACAATTTCTTGCGTGAAATCACCATCTGGATGAGCGATTTGGAAAGACATCTGTGATCCCATGCTTTCGTAATCGATGCTGATCCTATGGAACGATGGTCGATGACCAGGACGTGCAGTGGCGTTTTCATTTTGATTTGCAGCGGAGGTGGGACTGATGTTGTTGCAAGTGATGTTGTCTCCATTGGTGTTGTTGGCCAAAAGCTGTTTCGTAATCTCGCTTGTTGCTTTTTTTAGCTCTCTTTAACTACATTTTTGCCAATGCTTTGATTTCGTTTCGGACCCCAGTAGTCAGATTCTGAAGACTACTCTTGTTATTCTGCTCGGAGTCTTGCTGTTGCATTGACTCAGGTTCAGGTTCAGGTCGGGAGCTCAATTTGCTGGCTCTAGTCGAGCTACGCTTGCTTCGGCGAGAGCTGGACTTTGGCATTGCAAGATATCAGGATAAATACTTCAAATGAATACTTTCTCTTGACCAAGACCCGTCAGCTCAATGAACAAGAAAGAAGAGGCTTTGGAAAAAGTGCATTCGGTTTTTTGTGATGTAGGTTTTGGGGGCGTAATCTATTACCTCCTGTTTGGTTGGAAGCGGGTCATGCCACTATCAAACTAGCTGATTGGTTAAGAACAATGAGGGAGATTTTGTCACTAGGAAAAAAGAACAAAGAAAAAATCCTGAGAATTGTTGAAATCACTGCTTGGTACAAAGGGATCACAACTGTTTATCAAGTCTTCTTTTGCTTTCATTTCAATTTGAATCTCCACGGTAAAAATTTTATTCTGTAAAAAGAATACAGAATATTCGAACCGAGAACTTTGCACTTTTGCAGGTAAGAAGCAATTCAAAAAACTTAAAAAGATCATATTAATATTTATACAAACCTCAGAATAGTTGAAATCACTGGTACAATGGTTAAGTTTAACGATTTGCAAGTTTCAGCCATAGCCAGCGACAAGGAGTACAACAGGACTGGCAGTCTGAAAGCTTTGTACAATCCAATTTGACCTGTATTTTCACCACCTGATTCGACTGGAGTAGAATGTGTGTCTATGAAAAACAAGTTATTTCCCAGTTTTCCAATTGTTATAGTATACGGTTGACTTATGAAAACTGAAAGGAATCTTCCATTACTACATGCTAATTCTTTAAGTCGTTTTTGAAACCTCTCCCTGCTTAATTCTGTGTAAACTCCGTCTGCAAACGTAAATTCCTCTGTTTATACGATATTCAACTAAAGATGACCATTTTGAAGCACAATTCTACAAGTATCGACCAGCATATATTGCTTTGACTCATCTCTAACCTTGTTTAAGACGACAGCATACTCAACAATTGTTGTTTTTGCCAAAAACAATAAGATACCCGTCACTCTTCTTAGAATAAGTAATCATATCTTTAAGAAGCGCACTGCAGATTTTTAGGGCAAGAAATGCGCATGCCTTTGTGCCATCGTTAGGAACTGATAAGTACTCCTCGTGTTGTAAAGAAGGATGTCCTCCTGCAATTAATTTTGCAGCCTCTCGACTCAGTTTTGTACCTTGGCTAACTAGGAGATTAAAGATCTTTGAGGGGGCTTCATATTCTAAACGATTTAATATCTCCGTCATTGTGTCGAATGATTTGACTCTCTTTTGCCAGTCACAATCGGTTAAAGCCCTTTGTACACCGCATATATCCAAACACAAAGTAGCTTGCATTCGGAATGTTTTCCTCCCATAGTTGGCAACTGATGTCTTCTTATCAGGTTCTCAAGAATTTCAAAAGGATTGTGCAAAGTATAATTTTCTGTCACTCTGTTGATTTCTTCTTCATAGTGATAAGACACATTTGAGTTAACTATGTTAAATTGAACCATTTCCAGTGCTCAAAGATCTACGGCTTTACGGACTTTGCAGCATCATATCCCTTTAGGGCAGAGTGTAAATCGACTTTTTCCAGAAAGACTTTCATATCAACATTGCCATCGAAATTTCGTATTTTCGATTCCATGATTTCGTTTAGACTCGCAAAAATACCACCACATCAAGCATAATAATCCACCACAGTAGTGATTATCCACCACAGTACGCCAAAACTACCACCACATCAAGCATAATAACCCATCACAAGTACTGATTATCCACCACAGCACGCAATAACTACCGCCACAACAAGTTTAATAATCCACAGCATAGCATCAAGCATTATAACCCACCGCAGTCGTGATTATCCACCACAGTACGCAGAATCTACCACTACAGTACGCAGAATCTACCACAACAGTAGTGATTATAGATTCGCTGGTGTGGACATGCACCAGGATAAATCAGCACGTCTTTCCCGAAATGTCGTTTGCTCCCGAATTCTAAGCGCGGAAAGATGAGGGATATGTGGACATCAGCGTCAGAGAAATTTTCAGTCATCTTTTTAAGGGCAGATGTGAGATAATTCTGAATTTATTTTGGTGTTGAGGTTTCAGGGAGTTTCTGGGGGGAAGTGGGCAGCGAATTTTGGGAATCGGAGCCGGAAATCGTTTGGCAGAGATGAATCTAATGTTGGAATCACCAATAGCTAAGGATGTTTTCTATTTCGAATAATTTTTTTTCAGCTGTGATGATTTGGTTTGGTGATTTTTGCGGAATGTGTTGGGAGGTTTGGGGTTTTTAGTTTGTTTATTGGCATTTGCTGTGGTCTTGCTCTATTTGTTGTCATTTGTTTATTGACTGAAACGAGTCTATTAGTCATTGTTGCGTCCGTTTTTGTGTTTCTTGGCTTGGTTCCTAATTTGTAATTCGGTGGTGGTGGTCGGCAAGATTGAGAGACATGATTGAGGGCTTGGGCTTTCGTAAGATTTATAAATTTCAGGAAGATTATGATGCATATGAGATTGAAATTGAGATTCGGTGTCAAAATGGGTTCAGCAAGTTTGGTACTGGTGCTTGTGGTTCTTTTTCTTCTTCTCTTGCGTTTGCCATTCCCCAGGCTGCTGAAAAACATCTAAAAAGCTGTGCATTTTCTTCTGATCTGAAATGCATTTGAAGATGGCAAATTGACAGAAGAAAGATTCAGCATGTTTAGCAATATCAATTTCTTCAGGAACTGTGTCAACATTTATTCCTTGTTTTAACTTTCTGATAACAGCATCTTGTGTTCTTTCATTCACTTTCTCAACGACATTCAAGACTCCGACAGAGCGTTCTCTGGAATATTGTTCTTTTTTTCCCAACAAGAAAATAAGATCTTGAATCTTGGATCTGTTACGGAAGATGTCATCTTTCATTTAAACGCTGGTTTTCTCAGCAGGATCTTGACGGACTTGAAGATCACATACTTCATCTTTCACATGAACATCTGCCTCTAATTTATCAATTCTTGATAAGATGGATTGTTGGTTATCCAAGATTTATTTTTAAACCTCTTGCAGAAAAGCCAAATAGATGAATTTTTATCCGTGTCGGGAAATGTATACCTTTCCGCAATCGTCAGAGCCTCAACGAAAGTTTCTTGAATCATCTTCTGTAAAATTTTATTTTTGATTTGAAGAAGTAGGCCCTGGATTTATCTCGATATCACCAGACAGAAACAGTATGAAGAAAAGAGAGATCTTAACGCAAGAGGCGAGTCTGACATTAGGCAGATAGAAGCCAATACAAAGCTTTTGCCCTCGCTTAGAGATCACTCTTTTAAACCATTCTTTCCCTGATTTTGCATTAGATAAACCTCTTGGTTTGAACACAGAATAGCATCTTCTTTTAACAACATTTTCGTAGTGAATTTTGGATAATCAAATCTTAGATAATCCACAGACCGAAAAGAGCAAAGAGCACGAAAATGAGTGAAAGGGCAACAAAAGCGGTTTTGAAATGTAACGACTTTAACGACAAAGGAGCATTGTAATGTACACGACAAAATCAATTACTGCCAGACGAAGAGAAAACCGAGTAAAGTTCATCGCAATACTGGGAAAATGGGATGAAAACCACGAATGGCACTAATCCACGATTGCAAGCGCCCACCAAGAACGTTTGGACAAATTTTTAAGTTAGTTTAGTTTTTTAGTAAAAGAATATTTGTATTTTTTTCTGGAAGATCTATGCAAGTAGGCCAATAAAGATTAAAACTCCATGGCATCAGCTATAGCACAAGTAAACTGGTTTTTTATTTCAATACAATAGTTGAATTAAACAAAACCAATAAGTATTATGTTTGCAATTTCCAAAAAGTTCAAATTCATTTACCTGAAATCCTTGTCCAATTTTTCACCTTTCATATTTGTTAGTATGAATCTTGTTTGCTTATTTATTTTTGATTTAATGGCCACTTTTTTCTTTATATTCCCCAAGGTACAATTTTCCTTCACCTCACTCTCTTAGAAGACAAAATATATTAATATAATCTGCCATTCTTTCCTGCAATATTTATTGCAATATTAAGAAATACAGCTATTTTTCTTTTCACTTTCGTCCAAACGAACAATAATCTTCCTAGTAGACATATCTATGGAAAAGTATCCTTCTTTTATATATTAGTTTTTTCATCAGCATAATATCAATGACAAAGACATGCTATGGTATTACTTAAACTTAAGCTTCAATGGGACCCAGAGGCAATAATTATGGGGCAAGTCTTCAATAGATAATCAGAACTACAAAAGCAATAAGGAAAATTGATATTGTTCACTGTACTACATGTAATATAAGAAATATAAGGCAACTTACCATTAACTTTTTAAAAAACGACCAGGTACTAAATATTTTTACCACTCCGGTTGTTTTCATCCATGAAAGTGCAGTCAAAAGTCGCGCGCTGTTTCCTGGCCAATGATTGGTTGATAAAGCATGAATGAGAATGAACCAAACCTCAGCAGAAAATCCGGAAATTAATAGACAAACTTTTTCCAAGGGCAAAATCAAATCAGCGAATCCACGGCAATTGAATTTCAGCAAAATACAATTTAATTCACAACAATGGTCCCAATCAATTCTGTACAATGTCCTGTTAAATCTATAAACTATAATCGAGTTAAGAAATGTCCCTTTCTTTGCACAGCAGTGTGCCGTGTTTCACATATGCACAAACCAATCATATGCGATGAAACCTTAGAGAATTTGAAAAATCTACAATATATTATCCATGGATCTCAATTTCTTCGTCTCCATCTAAAGCAAACAAATACTGACCTTAGATATTTGAACCTTTGAGCTGTTGTTTAAGCGTCTCTGACAAGGTTTTCCGTGGAATGTATGAGCTGCCACCAACTATGATGGCTGGCTTAGAAATTTCCTTTGCAGGTTTATTGTGTAATATACGAAGGGGACGGATACTATAGATATTGTCCCGTATGCTGCTTGATGGATTTGTTAGAGATTTCGAAATGGGTTTGTCTTTATAACCTTCAGTGTTTTTTTTATTTACTTATTTTATTTATTTATATTTATTTGATGAAGCAGGTTAAGCTAATGTCAGCTTGCAGCTGATGGGGACCTGCTATCTTGGAATACAATTGACAAACCCCACAGTTGACAAAAATGAAGTGGGTCGGTGTGAGAATGGCAGCAACTGCAGTGGAGCCGCCACATCTTATTCCCGGCGTTTCTTCCCGTTTTCTTTTCGAACCAGCTTTGGCTAGAGGCCAATATCTTTTTATGATTGCATCGAAATCTGTCTAGCTTTGCTGAAGAGCATGTCTCAGAGTCTCTTGTCTTGCAATGACTGACAAATTATCTTTCAAATTCCTGGCAAGAATAGTTTTTAAATTGAAGACATAGGGGTTAGATTTAGATTATTAAATTGGAAGCTGCTTGGCCTATTTCAACGAGAGGTCTTCGCTGTTTTGTTGGATAAATTTCGCCGAAATTAAACCAAGAAATTCAAGGGAAGGATCTTCAATTTCTTCAAATGTTACTTTCTGACACAATATTCAGGAAAAAAGACTCGTACATCTCCTCTCGTGTCCCAGTTCTTGGTAGCGAGCGTTTCAGAACATTCATGGTTCCTTCAAATGAATTTGTGCAAACTCCTGTTTCATCGTTTTTGAACTGAATGCTGTTTTGGGCGTTTTGCGCATGTAAGGGATATTATCCCAATCTTGTAATAGAACAGACCGATTTGCCGCTTGGTCTAACGTTAGAGGTAAAAGAAGAGAAATAGTCAATTTTGAGTCAACAATAAGAAAGTATAAATGCATAAACTATGAGAACAGAACAAAACGATCAACATTGTGAGTATAGAATAAAGCATAAGAAAATGTAATGTAAAAAGGTATAATATAAAAATGTTCAGCGGTCCTCAGTTCTTCCTCTTTTACTTCCTCCTCTTGAGATCCGTTTAGAATATTCTCATGGGCACCTCTCTGGGCCCTTACATTGCAACAGTGGACGTTGCTTCATCTCCAAAAAGGTTACTTGGTTTCTCTAGCAAATGTTTGACTTTTGTTGTGTCTCTATCTGCCAGATCCTCGAATTTTCGCATGTGGGTCTTGCAGATTATCAGTCGCATTGTCTATCCTTTGTGTTTGGTTGATTGAAACTCATTCAATATATCAAGTTGAATTTGTAAGTAGTAAGTTGTACGTGTTCTGAATTAGCTAAAGCATTCTAAGTAAAGAGATGATCAGATGTTTAATGCCCTTTTCTGTAGGCAATTTGATTTTCATCTAGAATTTCTGTTGATCAAAAACCAAATTAAGTCTATGTAAAGAATACCATGTACATCCTGGGGAATTTCCAACATAATTCTAAATAAGATGCGAAACCTCATTATCTAGCCAGCGTACAATTGTTATACCAATGTTAGCATCAACACACCAATCACTGGAGTCATGGCCAGGCTTTTCAGAGTTTAATTTTCTTTTTATATTGACCAGCTCCTTGGAGTCTCTCGGCCCTAAGTGTGTCAACAGCCCAAATTCGAACACTCCTTTGGACCTGCAATAGTGACACAGAAAATCTAACAACATTTCAATCAACTCCAAGATCTGGCATGCCTAATGCTCTTCGCGCTCTGCCTTTTTTCTGGCTCTTCTTGTCTGTCGCTCAGCTTCAAAAGACTGGCAAGTTCTGCAGACCAATGACGGGTGTTCAAAATGTCCATCTTCGCACTGTACCGTCAGACTTCCCGTAACAGGCAATCGACTATGGCAATGGACTTTGCATCACCGTTCAAACAAATACTGGTCAAAGTCTCTTTGTTGCATTCCACTATGCCATTTTCCTCTGATTTTTGTCCTCGTCCAATCATATTAAATAGTCTTTTTTCTGCAATTTTAACCTTTTATGTTTCTAAACCAAATCTGGTTTCGAATTCTAAGCTTCTACTAATCCTAGCTGATAAGCATAATAGCGACAAGAGAATGTTCGAAGTCACTTCAGCTATCAAGGGGTATCCTCAGACAAAACAAATTCCGTTACAAGCAGCCTCCATCTTGCATTTAGATAGAGAAGAAACTTTCCTTCGCGCATTAAAACAATATCATTTATACGAAACGACAATGTTACAACATTCTGACTTGTGATCAGAGAATAACTTTGGATAATTAAGTATGTTGTAAATGGTTATATTTTAAAAGGCAAATTGTCACAACAATTTAAGATCGATTTTGATCAAGGACAAAATGCAAAAAAGATGGATAAGCTTTTCTGCACTGATCGGGTCTCAGCTAAAATTTTCCGGAAATTTGCATTCTAAAGATACAAAAAGCAAAAAACGATCCTGAAACAACAATATCCCATGTGCTTTCTTCTTCAATAGTTGTCAATATCTAGGCAGAAAAAATTCATCCACCTGATGCCGGTCTTTGGCGATTTCCATCTTGGATTGTTTCATGTTGTCTTGTACAGCCGCCAAAGTAAATGAATGTAAATACAGTAAATATGTCTATTCCAACGTTGTTGAGGCATTGAAATAAAGACTCTAATAAGCCATGCGCACCACCTTGGTCACTTGAGGAAATACCAAGAAAAAGCGTTTACACAGATCTATCATTGCTTGGTACGAATCTTACGGTTACAAATGTTGTGTCAATTTGTTGTCTGTCTGAGCTGCCATCAATTTGCACGGAGCAACCTTAGCTGTCTTTTAGCAAACACCCATCTTTTCAATTTCGAATCTCATACTGATATCCTCATTTCTGCAAAGGTGACTGGGTCACGATAATAATAATAACAAGAGTTTTCAAATGGGACAAAATCAGTATCCAATCCATCTTAACGCTTGGCGGCATTCGCGCATAGGTATATAGATAAAGGTATACAACAATAAATACACGATAAGTGGCAGCTTTTGGGGTCGTATCTTGAAATTAAAACAAATTAGATGAATAAATGTTAAACATTGATACTTTTGCACACTGATACTGATACTTTAAGTTCGCCAGTGGCCATTCCGCCAAAACACTGTCATGCTTCTTAATGTTCGAATAAAATTCTCAAAATTTGCAATTCTTGTAAGTATATGAAAACTGGTGTGTAGGCCTATGCATAAAATGGCACAAAGCATCCATCCTTTAAAAACAAACATACCAATCAATGAATAGAAGTACAAAAAATTGTGATCTTACATCAAGTTGCACATTTAAGCACGAAAAAAAGTAGAATTGATGCATTCCACAATCCGCACACCTAACTCCAGCGGATACTCAACATTTTTCTCAGTCATCTTTGGAATTAGCACATCGATGAATTTCAGTCATGGCAGATATTCTGATTGCTGCATCGATTTGCTGAATTAATCGCCACCTTTCAAACTCTTCTTCCTCCCTCTTGGGATCAATCGTTTATGTTGATGGGCCTAAGTTGGCAGCATCAACATCATCTACATATTCCTCGACATGAGTGTTGACGTTGAAGGACCTTGTATTCTGTCTTCATCGCCAGTCGTCGTTCTGCTGCTGCCTTCCAAACATTTCAAGTAATGACTTTTGACCACTTGCTGTAGCAATAACAGTCAATCTCTTATTCTTGCTTTCCAAACGTTTCTGTTGACCACTCTTCGCTTTTCTTTTTATTTTCATTACAGAGAAAATTTACGCAACTTTGTTGATACAGACAGAATTTTTGAATTCCGTTGGTTTTTGTTTCTGCTGATGTCAACAACAGCCATGGCAACATTAGCAACCTTATTTTGTATCCCAAAAGGAGGCTGAGCGCTTATGTCATTCAATTTCACTAACATTCATATAATTGTTTGGGGCTTGAGTGAGGCTTGAAGGGGTGAAGTGAAATGATGAAATATTGTGAACGAGAAGGGCCAAAACCACTGGGCCAAAAACAGGAACTTTTAGTTCACTGGGCCAATGATCCACTAGTCACAATGTTAAAAGATACCCTGCGTGCTCTCCTATTGTGTCTTAGTTGCTCTTTCGGTACTTTCTGTAAACCTTGTCATTATCGCCATTTTGTAAAAAGGAATCTTCATCCTAGATTCGCCACGATTGTTGCAGCCATCATCATGACATCTCTTACACAGTGGCGTAGCCAAGGGGGGGGGGGGCGGTCGCCCCCCAACAGTTGAAAAGTTGGTGATTTAGAAAAGTCCATTTCTGCAATAAAATCAGGGGGGGGTAAGAGAAATTCTAACAACCTTTGGGCAATTAATATTTTTCAATGTCGAAACAGAGTAGAGATATCTTTCCACCTCACCTGCTCGGTTCCAAGGAAAATGTTCTACGACTAATATTATGCGGCAATTAACGCCACATGTTTACTATTGTTCAACCCACACTCCCCTCCTTTTGCAAAAGGTCTTGATTTGTGAAGGGTTATAAAGGCACGGACTTTCTTATAATTTTACGATCCCGTCGGACAGATTTAAAGTTTATTCAAAAGACCTCTCTAGCGTATTCTTGCTGTGGTGAAAAGTGAAAACGTCAATCTCCTTTCTCTGATTGTCGAAATAAAGCGAGATAGAACGAAAAGGCAAAACCACGAAAAAATTAGTAGAGTAAACGAAAGATCAGACAACACAGTGCATGTTGCTAGTAGATAAACGTAGTCGTAGAATGATAATTTTCACCGCTTCGCATAATAAGTATGTATTTTTGGCTGGAATGTTTTACATCAACAAGAAAGCGAGTGTTTCCAACAAACAGGTGAGATGAGATGTCTTCGGATATCCAGTATGTAACACAACACAATAGGCAAGCAAAAAAATATGCATTCTATGCGATACTAGAGGTTGGAAAACGAAAATTTTTCTGGGGAGCATAGCCCCGGACCCCCTAGTTTTGTGTGCCTTCCATTAATCAATTTGAGACTATTTCCGTGTTTTCATACTAAAAAGCGCATGGTAACAAATTTTGTGTTTACAACGTAGATATTTGGTAGCTTTCATGAACTTCAATGGTCTAAGAACAATTTTTCCCTGGCATAGCAATAGACGCTGTACGAAGATTGTAGGTCCGTTGTCATGAAATTATTGTGAAAAGCAAGAATTATCCAGCATATTTTCTCCGTTTGAAAGCCCCTTAAATTTCTTTTCTAGAGTGCCGTTTTACGACCTGTAGAAGGTCATGGTCCCAAAAATTTTTCCGGGTGCAAGCCCCCGAACCCCCATGATTTCTACAATGCCTGCCAAAAGTCTTGGAACACTCGCACTATTTTTACTCAGATGGTAGCAGAAAAAACCCCTCCCCCCTCAAACAATGTTGATTTTCTGTGGTTTGGAATATCCCACGAGAACCCGCAATGCATCTTATGAAAGCTCAGACTGTACAAAAGACGAACAACATTGTTTTGGGGGGAGGGGGTTGATTTTCTGTATTTCCCAGTAAGAAAGGGAAGAGGAGTCGTATTTTTTCAAAAACTACGGGGGTGTTCCAAGGACTTTTGGCAGGCATTGTCAGATTTTTATATCGAAATCAGTGAAGTAGATATTTCATACTGATCGGTAACCAGGGGTTTTCGATGGTGCTGATCTCATTTTTGATATTTTTAAGAGTGTATGTTCAATAGTTTCTGCAATATTAGCATATAATGTGATTATGGGCCTTCTCATTGGTGGTATTTTGCTGCTATTTTGATCATGCAAATAAAGGTTAAAAAAGCACGCATGTGCAATCGTTTTAGAGGTACAACACTTTGAATATGATCTGTGAAGAAAATCGTAGTCTTCGTAACATCAGAAAAGCATATATCGATAGTGGGAGAAGCAGGCAGCTGTGATACACATTTAGGAAGTAAGTCGTGTTCAATGCATTCAAATTTATTGCTAATACTCTCCCAAAGCTATACACATCTCATAGACTAATAGCAAAAGTTGCAGAATATTTTAAATTATTCATTAGTACTGCTGTCCTATGAAGGAGAAGCAGCAACACAGTCATTCTGATGGGGGAAGGGACCATTTATCGATGATAGCCACCCCCCGGTAATGATATGGAGAGTGTGTGTGAAATATGCAGTGGAGGCAATGTGAGGGACGGGTTAACGGTAGAACTTCAAATTTCCATTTCCATACAGCGCTACGTTAAATTAGAAAATGAAATTGAGTTACAATATGTACATTATGACTAGTTGCTGATGCTGTTATAAAGTTGATTGTTATGGGTCACGGCAATGACTGTAGTATATGAATTAGTGGCCTGCGAACTGTGGCAACATGTTCATTGTAGACCCCCTGAAGTGTTTTGTAAAGAACGTTCTTGTCTTCTGCAACATGCTCTTTTTCATGGCTTGCAGCAAAAGATGAAGAACTCATATTCTTGAATGATTTCCAATGGTGTCCAGTCATATTGCCATGGAGTGATATGGTCCTGCTGTTAGCAGGCCATGTTGTCCTCTTTGCTACACAGAAAACAACGTACAACAAAGATATCGAATTCATCAGAGACACCCCTGTATTCACCACAGCGAAAGCTCTAAGTACATTTCTTAAAACTTCCATGATCGACAGCCGTGAAACCAAAATGATGAGTGCCCATCAGTGAATTTTCACTTTCAGAAATAAGTTCGACATCCACAGCCAAAGAACAGTCATCTCCTCTGGTCATAATATGATCATACAATAGCATGCTGTTGTGTTGATTGTTGTCTTACATTTTTCTTCCTGTCATTATTGCATAATTCAGAGGACATGGTCTGTCTGCACGTAAGACTGCCTTTGTTGTGGCGATGCCCCGCAAGGCGGCCTATTTGTAGATGCATCCAAGTTGATTGTCTCCATAACATGCTCGACGGCAACGCTCAACAAATTGTTTTCTGCCTATATTCTTTGCTCTTAGTTAAATTTAGCCGTCATTCGCGACAAAAAGTCGTCCTATACTTTGACTTGTCGACTGAGAACAATTTTAACTATATACTTGCTATTCCTAAGAAAATACTCACGCACTACACTTTTACAAATAGAAAGAGAGCTTGAGATCAAAATTCTTTTCGCTAATTTTGTTGAGCGTTAGCGTTGCCCTGATTTTGGGCGAACGGCTATATGGATTGTTAAAATTTTTTGCAGATATACTGCAACACAGCATACCTGTATTCTGAGAGGTTGACAGCGAAATTCTGTCTAAAATAACGATTTCCTCGCAGTTGCGAACTTGTTGAGCGTGTTTGTCGAGCGTGACAAAGAAATTTCTTCTGTTCCTTCCTATCCTCCAGCTCTATTTCCACAGCCTCAATGTGAAGCGGAGGCGGATCACCCCTGACCCATTGGTCACCCTGTCACGGGTATTTTCACATTGAATTTATGAAACCCGGTAATCTCTTACTCTTCTAGCAAGAAATATAATAAAGCAATCCGGAGACAAATTTCTCTTCATGAGAACATAAACAAGCTGTCTATACTGGCACTCAGAACATGACTAGGATTAAATTATACATACTCCTGTGTTATACGTTATACCTATTGCATGAAAAAACTTTATACAAAGTATTTTGTGGGATAACCTTAATGTTCTGTAATAAGTCGCATTCGATTTTGCAATGCCGCTATTGTATAATTGAAAATAGAACTACCAAATCCATCTGGGTGTCTAGCACCCTTGCTCTAAATTCGTGGAAAATCATGGAATTATTGTTAACCTGTGTTGCCAGACATCTCCAACTGCATTAAATTCCAAGTATTACTATTTTAAAAATAGAAATGATGTGCAATTGTATTTTTTATTATGATTATAGCAATAATACGCCCAATTTTCACATAGAGGGGCTGCCCCCCTTCATAACGCCCCTGGGGTGCAAAATATTCAATTTTCGTTGGTGCCAATGAAATCAGCACCATCGATTACCCTAGGTTGGGGACTATTCCCGGCTTTGTATCTCACCGTTTCAGATATAAATTTCAGACAATGCCTGCCAAAAGTCTTGGAACACTCGCACTATTTTTACTCAGATGGTAGCAGAAAAAACCCCTCCCCCCTCAAACAATGTTGATTTTCTGTGGTTTGGAATATCCCACGAGAACCCGCAATGCATCTTATGAAAGCTCAGACTGTACAAAAGACGAACAACATTGTTTTGGGGGGAGGGGGTTGATTTTCTGTATTTCCCAGTAAGAAAGGGAAGAGGAGTCGTATTTTTTCAAAAACTACGGGGGTGTTCCAAGGACTTTTGGCAGGCATTGTCAGATTTTTATATCGAAATCAGTGAAGTAGATATTTCATACTGATCGGTAACCAGGGGTTTTCGATGGTGCTGATCTCATTTTTGATATTTTTAAGAGTGTATGTTCAATAGTTTCTGCAATATTAGCATATAATGTGATTATGGGCCTTCTCATTGGTGGTATTTTGCTGCTATTTTGATCATGCAAATAAAGGTTAAAAAAGCACGCATGTGCAATCGTTTTAGAGGTACAACACTTTGAATATGATCTGTGAAGAAAATCGTAGTCTTCGTAACATCAGAAAAGCATATATCGATAGTGGGAGAAGCAGGCAGCTGTGATACACATTTAGGAAGTAAGTCGTGTTCAATGCATTCAAATTTATTGCTAATACTCTCCCAAAGCTATACACATCTCATAGACTGATAGCAAAAGTTGCAGAATATTTCAAATTATTCATTAGTACTGCTATCCTATGAAGGAGAAGCAGCAACACAGTCATTCTGTTGGGGGAAGGGACCATTTATCGATGATAGCCACACCCCCGGTAATGATATGGAGAGTGTGTGTGAAATATGCAGTGGAGGCAATGTGAGGGACGGGTTAACGGTAGAACTTCAAATTTCCATTTCCATACAACGCTACGTTAAATTAGAAAATGAAATTGAGTTACAATATGTACATTATGACTAGTTGCTGATGCTGTTATAAAGTTGATTGTTATGGGTCACGGCAATGACTGTAGTATATGAATTAGTGGCCTGCCAACTGTGGCAACATGTTCATTGTAGACCCCCAGAAGTGTTTTGTAAAGAACGTTCTTGTCTTCTGCAACATGCTCTTTTTCATGGCTTGCAGCAAAAGATGAAGAACTCATATTCTTGAATGATTTCCAATGGTGTCCAGTCATATTGCCATGGAGTGATATGGTCCTGCTGTTAGCAGGCCATGTTGTCCTCTTTGCTACACAGAAAACAACGTACAACAAAGATATCGAATTCATCAGAGACACCCCTGTATTCACCACAGCGAAAGCTCTAAGTACATTTCTTAAAACTTCCATGATCGACAGCCGTGAAACCAAAATGATGAGTGCCCATCAGTGAACTTTTACTTTCAGAAATAAGTTCGACATCCACAGCCAAAGAACAGTCATCTCCTCTGGTCATAATATGATCATACAATAGCATGCTGTTGTGTTGATTGTTGTCTTACATTGTTCTTCCTGTCATTATTGCATAATTCAGAAGACATGGTCTGTCTGCACGTAAGACTGCCTTTGTTGTGGCGATGCCCCGCAAGGCGGCCTATTTGTAGATGCATCCAAGTTGATTGTCTCCATAACATGCTCAACGGCAACGCTCAACAAATTGTTTTCTGCCTATATTCTTTGCTCTTAGTTAAATTTAGCCGTCATTCGCGACAAAAAGTCGTCCTATACTTTGACTTGTCGACTGAGAACAATTTTAACTATATACTTGCTATTCCTAAGAAAATACTCACGTACTACACTTTTACAAATAGAAAGAGAGCTTGAGATCAAAATTCTTTTCGCTAATTTTGTTGAGCGTTAGCGTTGCCCTGATTTTGGGCGAACGGCTATATGGATTGTTAAAATTTTTTGCAGATATACTGCAACACAGCATACCTGTATTCTGAGAGGTTGACAGCGAAATTCTGTCTAAAATAACGATTTCCTCGCAGTTGCGAACTTGTTGAGCGTGTTTGTCGAGCGTGACAAAGAAATTTCTTCTGTTCCTTCCTATCCTCCAGCTCTATTTCCACAGCCTCAATGTGAAGCGGAGGCGGATCACCCCTGACCCATTGGTCACCCTGTCACGGGTATTTTCACATTGAATTTATGAAACCCGGTAATCTCTTACTCTTCTAGCAAGAAATATAATAAAGCAATCCGGAGACAAATTTCTCTTCATGAGAACATAAACAAGCTGTCTATACTGGCACTCAGAACATGACTAGGATTAAATTATACATACTCCTGTGTTATACGTTATACCTATTGCATGAAAAAACTTTATACAAAGTATTTTGTGGGATAACCTTAATGTTCTGTAATAAGTCGCATTCGATTTTGCAATGCCGCTATTGTATAATTGAAAATAGAACTACCAAATCCATCTGGGTGTCTAGCACCCTTGCTCTAAATTCGTGGAAAATCATGGAATTATTGTTAACCTGTGTTGCCAGACATCTCCAACTGCATTAAATTCCAAGTATTACTATTTTAAAAATAGAAATGATGTGCAATTGTATTTTTTATTATGATTATAGCAATAATACGCCCAATTTTCACATAGAGGGCTGCCCCTTCATAACGCCCTGGGGTGCAAAATATTCAATTTTCGTTGGTGCCAATGAAATCAGCACCATCGATTACCCTAGGTTGGGGACTATTCCCGGCTTTGTATCTCACCGTTTCAGATATAAATTTCAGACAATGCCTGCCAAAAGTCTTGGAACACTCGCACTATTTTTACTCAGATGGTAGCAGAAAAAACCCCTCCCCCCTCAAACAATGTTGATTTTCTGTGGTTTGGAATATCCCACGAGAACCCGCAATGCATCTTATGAAAGCTCAGACTGTACAAAAGACGAACAACATTGTTTTGGGGGGAGGGGGTTGATTTTCTGTATTTCCCAGTAAGAAAGGGAAGAGGAGTCGTATTTTTTCAAAAACTACGGGGGTGTTCCAAGGACTTTTGGCAGGCATTGTAGTTATTCTGACAACTTTGAAGAAGTATAAAATTAGTTCGGGAAACTGCAGGTTGAAGCTTGATGATTGCCGGTGCGGTGCAGCGGGAACATTTGTGTTCAAATCGACATTGACCACGGATAGTACACTTTCCCCGGTTAAAATGGCGGCATGTAGGCATTTTTTGTGTATCTCTCAGGTCAGAAGAGACTAGGCGGTTGACCAACATTTGTGTTTGGGTTCCCTGAAACTTGGGGTGGTGTCTTGGGCGGTACATCTACATCTACATATTAATCAGTAAAACCAATAAGGTAGGCTGTGGTAGGCTGTGGGCACAGCGGAGAAAACGATTTAATGCGTACTCATCGTTACGGCTCCATGAAAGTGTTTTATCCAAGCCATTGTTCATTCGAAAGGCTATATCGTACTTGAACCAAGCTGTTGCCGGATATAAACCTTTTAAAATTACAAATTGACTCTTAATATGACAACAATTCGAGAGCCAATTCTGGGTGAAGTTTCACAATAGCTTGAACGAAAACATTCCAAGCTTCGAACCATGTAGCAACGCTGTTGATTTTTTCTTGGAAATGGCAGCTTGTGTTACTGACAGCTTTTCCACATTATCCTCAGAATTTAATGTTAGAGTGAGCTGATTTGGGTTCATACTCGGGTCATGTAACGTAGCAGGAAGAATAGAAGCGAAATAAAAAAAATCTTTGTTCTGAAGAGCTTTAATTATTTTTGTAGAAAGAGGAGAAAGGCAAACTTTTGGTGTAGTAGGCAATAAAAACGGTACCTGTCGGTGGCAAAATCGGTTGAACAAGATGGCTTGTTTGAATTGACTCCATGCACCATACACAAAAACAAGAGTAAATACATTCCTCTAAATCTAAGCACGCACTACACCTTGTAAATTAATTCTTTTCTCCAATAATAATTAACAAATGATGCTTGCTGACATTCTCTTGACGGTTGATTAGCCCTGTTGCAATCAAAGCATCGATTTTGTTTTTGAAGCATCACTTTTCTTTCTGGAATACCAAGAGAATCTTTGATCACATATTTACTGCGAATTTTTTTAAAAGCAAATTTAAAAAACATTTCCTGACAAAAGTATTTGTGAAATTTACATCTGGTTAAGTAACAGGAGACGAAATGTAATAATTATTGGATGTATGCTGTACTATTGCCCTGTTCTTATTCTTATTCTCTGCTCAGTATCTCCAGAAATTGTAAATTTCCTTCCAGTTTAATACGACTACTTTCTCTCATATAGCAAGACATTTTTTGTCCATTGATAAAAAAAATTTCAATCGCCAAATATAGAATTTATTTCATGCAATCTTGCGCGTTTGCTTTGTTCGTATTCTTATTCTTTGTTATGTCTCCCAATATTGTTCATTTCCATCGTTCATTATTGTTCGTTTGTTCATTTCATTGAGTTTAATAAGACCACTTGAAATGATGGATAAAATTGATCGATACAATATCGAAAATGCAGCTACATGTTTCTACTTTAGTCAAACAAAGACGGGGAATAATCTTTTTTCTTGAAATCTTGTCACAACATGAAGATTCAACAGGTCTCCTTTGCCAAATATCAATCTCTCTGAAGCTTCTTCACAGTCATTGCTCTGTGTGCAAATTTTCATATCTTCTTCACTTTGCTGGTTTCTTCCCACATGTTTAATGCACTTGCAAACTTCTCATATATGTTTCATAATCTCTTTGATTAGCACCCATAGAAGTCAGACTTTGGTCCACAAAACAAATTCATATTTTATTTTACCCCAAATCTTTTCACGGGTGGGATACCACGAATGATAGGATTTGAACCCTAGACCACATGATCAGAGAGCTGGGAACAAAACCACTGAGCTAAAGAGTTAAATTAAATATTCGAGCAACTCTCCAAGTCACACAGCACCAGGCTCTCGCCTCAACACTAGGATAGATTTTTCTTGAAGCGGCACATCACAATCGATAGGATTTGAACCATAGACCATTTGCATAAAACAGAGAGCCAAAATTCCACTGAATTAAAGAGCTCAATTGTCACGTTACTCTCCAAATCATGAAGCTCAAGGCTCTCCAATCGTTTTGCTTTCTGCTCCAGCTATGCTGAAACTTCTTCTTAAATACTCACTGTGCTGTAGAAGGCGCAGTTGTGATATGCCCCCCTGTGAGAAATCTATCAAAGTGTTTGCCGTTGATGAGAAATTCATTATATACATTTTTGTAAATGTTGTCTTAGAAAAAGGGCATATTTTACCTATAGCCTTCAATGTAATTTTGCTCTTTCTGCTAAAAAAGGACTGTTTTCGTGTTGTTTTCATCACTGAATTCGTATCACTTTCAAAGTGGCCATGCAGTACAAAGGATTCCAGTTCCAACGGTGTTACGGTTACGATCCAGGATTTATGTAAGACGATTTCTTATGGGAAGAAAAACTGACTTACTAAGTTTGTTTGCCGATAGGAATAATTTTAATATGTTACTTCGGTATAGGCGCCTCCTTTTCAAAAATTTCTTTAGCAGAAAACGGCATTTTGTAATTTTTCGATGGCCGATTTTTGCAGAATAGTAGCGAAGGATATTTTTACGTTTTGTTAATTTGAAGTATTTGAAAACAGAATCTTTTAGTTAGATGATAACTCTGTAAACAAGATATATAACATACGCATGTCATTAGAGCGCTATAGTTAAAGTTTAATTAAAGTTGAGATCATGTGCAGATCAAGCTAAGAAACGAGCAGAATCAGTCAGGCCTTATGTAACTATTTTATACTCTATTATGACAATGTTATAAGTTATTAATATTCTTTTCGTTATTGTTGTAAACTCCTTGTCTGTTTCTGCCGAACCTACCTAATACAACAGAAACTCTTTCAACTCGAAAGAACCAGAAATGTAAAGAATTGACTTTCTCGGCTTTGTAAAAAATTATAAACTTATCAGCTATAAAATGATAAAAAATATCAAATAAATACATCCCGTTTTTCATGCTTAACCCTATTCTGACCTCCCTGTAGTATACTATCCTTACGATTGTGTTAGTGGTTTTATGAGCCTCCAAAGTTCCTGATTCTATAATGGCTTTAACTTTGAAAAGTAACTGGGGTGAAACTGTTCACCCAAACCGATCAAAGCCCTTATAAAATCGTAAACTTCGAACGCTTATAAAATCATTAATACAAGCGTTAACATAATAAAACAAACTAAATTATAAGACTAAACTTTAGCTGCTTCATATGAATTTGGTATCGAAAACCCTTTTTTCAAATTGTGAAAACTGTCCATGATCGCAACAGTTGGACGAAGAGGTCTATAAAGGTCTTCCCGAAATTGACCCAAAATGGCACCGAAGTTGTCCCTAAAACCGCATTTTCTGATTTAATGCCTGATTATTTCCATTGATTGTTGTTACGTTTCTTTGTTTTATTCAACAATTGATTGGACTCGAAGAGAGCTTTTTTCCATCAAATATTCCATTATGATTAAGTAATTCTCAAAATCGGTTTCGCTGTTAATTAATTCAATTTATTCTTAGAGTAAGATGGTTAAAACTGAATTGCATTGCTTTTTGCCTGAATTAAAATGTCTTTTTTTCACTCTTACGTATTTAAGGATTTACACTACTTACCTATACTTGTAATTTTTGTAATAATTTTATTATACATTAATTGTAAATTTTAACTACCAAATTTTAATTACAGTAACTGTAGATCCCTTTTAGAATGAATAAACCATTATATGAAAAATGAAATGAAATGAAATTTGATGTATAATTTGTATCACGTCTGCATAAAGAACCTGACGTCAGCAATTTGTAATATCTCCGATGTCATTAATCGTTATGATTTTCACATTTCACAAAATCGGAAAATCACCAAAAAACTAATATCAAAGCTAGCTCATTGTAAATGCGTTGGAGGCTCGATTATTGATCTTTTATTTGGGCTAGTGGTTTTGGATAAAACACATTTTCACCGAATTTTCTCTGGTGTCTTCCAGGCGCGCTTACCACTGATTGGGTTTTGTTTACATTTATCACATTCCTTTGCTTTTTAGAATTTCACAGCAAGAATCAATGGAACCCATGTTAGCATGTCAGCCATTAGTAATGCGAGGATCAGCTTTTGTCCTTTGATGCTAATTTTTATTCTCCTTTAAAGCAAAACTGAATCATTGCAAGAAGTGACACGGTGTAACTTTTTCAAAGTATAGCTGTGTCGGTCTAGAGTGAACGTTAATATCAATATTACTTTAAAGAACCATATCTTTGAATTTGGAAGAAGGAAGGCGGCAATTAATGATAGGGCTGATGAGAACATACTGATGATTTGAAGGCTATATCTGTGTTCTGCCTTGTGTCTGGTTGTTTGTCTAAGAAGCAGTAAACATGTTTCTAACTTGCTTTGCTTGGTTTAAAGCAATTAATGAAAGAGACAGCAGATTCTTTTCTCTGAAGATAAATAATATTATTTTCAATACTGCTCTAGAAAGACAGACATTGTCTTTCAATGCGCCAACAGCCATGAAAACGTCCAACAGGCTACCAAGGCTAAGATCGGCAACAAATATATTCAATAACAAAACTCTGTGCAGAAAATATCTTTCTTCTTTCCTGATCATCTGTATTGAATGTGTGTTCATCTGTCCAGATATTAAAAGTACAGTTATCCAGCTCATTGCCGTTCCAGGAGAGTAGGGCATGACGTTATAATCCATAAAACTAACCTTAATATCGCATCTTCTCGTCACAGAAATCATATATGTGAGGTTGCCAATCATCATAGCAGCTGCATGCGAAGTTTCCATTCTTTGGCAAGCAAACTCGCGAATGAATTTTCGTCAAGAATTGCTGCTTCACACTTTTATAAAATGGCTGAAAACAAGTAGAAAACTCCTAGGTTACAGTGATTTAATATTGATCTTATAAAAGTATTGTATTTAAAAGAGGTACAAAGTAGATACATTACTACGTTATGTACCAGCCACAGTGGGGAAGGACCCTCGGTCATATGGTCCCTACTATGACTAGCATTCACAATTCAGCTATATAAAAAACTAATGAAGGCAAAGACATAAAGGAAAAGGGATTGCTGCTTGGTGTTTTGGTGTGACATACTGGTTGAGTCGAAGATAAAGTATATTGTTCAGTATATAGTTTTTATATATAGTTCAATGGCACACCGGCGTCCAGTGCAAGACAAATCTGAGTAATCAAGGAATTTTGACGTGCCACGCACCACTCAAGTCGGCCACCAAGCTTACCACAGCCCACAAAAATGCTCTAAAATAATAATCGGATAGCTTTGTTGCTGAAAAGAACAACGCGGCTTTTGAGAAGCGTTCAGGTCTCTTAAAGTTGGGAAAGCCTTTTACTGAAGTTTGACAATTATAAAATTTCACTCACGTTGAATTGAATTCAGATGTTGTGGTTGTGAGCGTCTAGAAATTCAATCCAACAGCGAAAACTACGACTCATGTAATAAGTCTAATTAAACCCTACTTTTTCAATATGTAATCAACTTGGCTTTCGAAAAACTCCTTATGAATTCATGCTTTCGTTAGGTGTCTTGCTCTGTGTGTTCCATACGTACTGCCACGACTTCAGATCATCAGCATATGGATTTTGACGATGGAAAGTAACCTTTGATTATTGCACCAGGTGCAATGAACAAACTACTGAATGTGTCAATAGAATACAATGCAATAATGAAGATAAGGGACGGAGAAGTCGTGAGGCCTATAAAACCCTGTTATGCTAACTAAAGTTACTGTTTTTCTTAATTAATCTAAGCTAATTGAATAAAAATCTATTATCCCCTTCCAATTTGTCGTATGTTATTTCAAATTGTTTCACTGTTGAGCAATTAATAACTTCACTTGGGAGTTCATTGCAATCGTTTATGTTCTTTGCGAGAATTTTTTTCTTTTTCTGAAGAGCTTCAGTACATTTCCACGCGTTTTACTTCCCGCAATGTCAAAAAACAAGGATGAATTAGTATCAAAGAAACCTTGGATATTTTTTAAGTCAAAATCATGTCTCCAAGTTTCCTGCGATATTCCAGTTAGGGCAGGTTATGCACTTTCTTTTTTCATAAGAATAGTTTTTGATTTTGGGAACAAGTTTGGTTGCTCTACGCTGAACGTTCTCAATAGACTTGATATCTTTGACTTCAGACTGCCACAGAGGATTCTAGGACGGGTCGTATTAAACTTTTCTACAGCAATAGAAATACGTATTTTTCTATATACTTAAATGTTCTTTTTTTTTAATCCAACATGCCATTAGCATTTCTTTTTCTTATCCCCCTACTTGCTTTTCAAATACTTCGGCAGCTTTCCAGATGCTAGCGCTTTCACTGTCAATCAGAATACGAAAGAGTATCCAAGGGGTTCCCACCCACGAAATTTAATCTTATAATGATATTTATTAGATATATGTAGTGAAAAAAAATTATAGCTAAAAATATCCTATTGAACCCGTGGACCAACAGCTGCGCGCTTTGGAACTTTGAATGTAGATGCAGATGGCGCAGTAACGCAAAAAATTAAACAGTACACTCATTTTTTTTAAGAATCTAAGCTCTGAGCCATATAGTAGGGTTTCGTAACTTTGAGTCCAATTGGTGTATAATAAAAGTTTCTTCGAGAAAGTTTCTTAAAGTAGAAATCGAAAGGTCTAAAATTTCGTGAAATACGTGTTTAATGTGAAGGCTCATATTCCTACCAGCCAAAATACAGACATTTTTCCGGAATTGGCTTTAGTATTATAACTATTAGGGATTATTTTTACTTAAGCACATCAGAAAAATAGAATTCTCCATTTAATGCTACGCGCACATGGGAGAATTTTGCTTCAGGAAAGTGTCATTTTGTGGCATTTTGCTTAAGGGGCCGCTAACGTAAAATATTTTATTCTTTCAATAGATGCAATTCAACCTCCTTATTTCAAATCTGCTATTATTTTTTCGTATCTTGTGCCGTTTTGTTGTTATTAGCGATTTACCTACAAAAAACGATAATTCTTTTTCTCGGAAAAAAGCCCCGTGTGACGTAACACGAGCCTTTTGTGTCGACACAGGCTGCTATTGTTACATCACACGTGCCAAGTTTTATTGAGATGTCCGTAATGAACTTTAAGCTACACCCACCAGAACAAAAATTCATTTATATGATGTCAAGTGAGAACCTAAAAATAATTAAATGGGTAGCTAGTTTTGTTAAAGATGCTGGTGCAATACGCGGTGGCACAAATAACATTTGAATCTTGTCTTGTCACCGCACCTACATGCTTCTCTTCCCCGCTACTAGACGTAGCTTAATTCACTATGTATATTTACTTTTGTTGTCAGTTGAAGATAAAAAAAGCAAAATTATAAATTCTTAGTTCTAAACCTCATCGTATCTTAGTTCTCTTAATAATTTTTTCTCTACTTCGGCGTTTAATGTTTTACTGTTAATATTAAATTAGGTAACTCTGTATGACGACACTCCAATTTGTGTAGTAATGTCATTAAATTGAAACATTCGTGTGAGGTCGAAAATGGACGAAAATTGAGCACAGCAGAGAGATGCTTCGATTCACTCTTATAAAACAAGAACCTGGATTTCAGCGCCCAAGAAATACTCTTTTTGAAAATGTTCATTGGTTTGCAATACAAAGGCTGTTTTGAATTTCATTTTCAAGTATGAGGATAAGATGACAAGGGGTTAAGAGATTGAAAACATGAGAAGGGCCGAAAGAACTTTTTGGCCGAATGAACTTTTAGGCCTTGAAAAAATGGCGGCAGACTACTGCTATGATGAAGAAATAAAAGAGACGGCTTCGTTAACCCTCTCAAATGTCGTGGTCGGTTGTGGGCATCAAAAAGAAGAATATGGACAAAAGATGGTTTTTGCCCAGATCATATTATGGTATTTTTGCAAATTTATTGACCGAATTGGACGCAGAAGAACCCACCAATTTCACCGGTTAAATAGGGAGCAATTTGAAGACGTGTCGTCTGAAGTAGCGCCTTGATAAAAATAGAGAAAGAAGAAAGAGAAATCTCGTCAAGAATAGCTTCGCTTAAAAATTCCCTCGTGTTTACCGTCATCTTTCAGTTATTGAAAACAAGGGAGAGTGCATGCGCTTAACGCAATCACTCGTAAGCAAAATGCTTTCCACCCCGCACACGGTAAGCAAAATGGCACAAATGCCAAAGAAATCAAACATGTTGAATATTTTACCTTCGGTCTGAAAAGGAAAATTCCTTACAGGTTTACCACCGCACACCGAAAGAAATTTGCTTAAGCAAAATGCCGCGAATGACACTAGCAAAATTCTCCCTTTTGCGCCTACAATGGCTGCCAAATGTAGTTTCGGGTGAATCACTGACATTTTCTGTAAATCTAGCATATTCACGAGCTTAAGCCCTCCCCTCCCCCTCAAACAATGTTGAGACTATGGATGATTCTCTTAGCAATTGCACGAGGCCAGAATTAGCTGGAAATTGTAGTGTTAAACAATATTGTTTAAGGGGGATGAGGGAGAGGGTGAAGCAATAGTAGGCAGTGAAAGAGAATTTCAGCACAGGCGTTCCAACACTTTCGGCAGCCATTGTAGCATAAAAGCGGAAATAGTTTATTAGCTTTCTTTTTACATCTTAGCCGATATAGAAGAGTTTCTTGATTATTTAAAAAGGGCATATATAGTTTCTTATAGGCGGCTTGTTATAAAGAAAAAATGAGTGTAGTCATTTCTTAAAAATTTTTATTTCAATAAATTGTATTTCTTACAAGAACGTTCTGCCAACATAACTTCATACCCTGGGTGGGGAGGGGATATACTTGTGACTCGCAGCAAGAGTCCACCAAAACAAGCCGCAGGGGGTGACGAAGCCCAAGCGCCCATTTATAGCAACCATTTTTTATATATACTTTTGCAGCGAAAAACGATAGAAAACACTGACTACACGGCAAAACTCGAAGCAACAGCAATAGTAAAAAAACGTGTTCGTCTTGTGACTATTTTGGCAAAAGGTTCGTACCTGCTGAGCAGAAGTACCGCATAGTCAATTTAGAAACAATTACTTATCTTTTTTCTATTGGAGTAAACAAAGGATTACTGTAAGTGTTTGAAACGTACCGTACCGGCCCCTTAAAGGCGTCTTGCAGGGTAGCCCTTACCTTTCATACCACTGGTCAGTTTGAAACATCTCGGCCGCTCGATGCTTTGGCAGCTTTGAAAAGAACGATTTTGTCGATAGGTCGCACAAGAACGGCTCTGCTTGTTTTGATATTGACAGAGCGCACTAGACCATCACTGCGATTTTTATGCACCTCCAATGCACGACCAAATGGCCATGAGCTTCGTGGAGTTGATTCAGCGAGTAGCAAAACAATGTCGTTGACTGCGAAATTTTTCCATTTCTGTCGCTCTTGAAGCATAGGTAAATATTCGCGAATCCATCTGCACCAAAACACGTCGGCGAGGTACTGGACTTGACGCCATCGTCGATGACTGTTACTATCATGCCTCACAAAGGAACCAGGAGGAGCGTTCTCTCTTGCATGCAGAAATACCAGATGGTAGGGAATCAAAGGCTCGAGATCGCAAGGGTGGATTGTTGCTTCGAGTTGCGGGATGATTGAACTCTTTGCCAAAAAATTGTGTTGACGAATGTTAGCTGGAACATGTTGTTGATCCTATCTGTCTCCTAATTTCTTGGAGGTGCTACCTACGTACGTACCTGGCGTCACACCGGCATGGAAATTCATAAATGACAAAACTTTTTCGTGTGGTAAGAACGCAATCCTTTTGAATAGATGGCAGAACTTGCCTAGTGCTGAAAACTAAACTAGGGTTGGCAGCGGCGAAACATTTGGTAATGGTCTTCTGTATTCCTTGCGATTCAAAAATTCAATAAAATGAATACTATTACTAAGGTACTAAGTGTTTTTAAACTTAATAACTAGGAATACATATCTACAACCCTTCACAAATTATAGCGAGACGTTTTTGATTTGAAGTGTCGAGCGTAAAAGATTGTGAAATCGCTTCCCCACAGCTCGATTACGCAATGTTGTAGATTGGTTCATACATATCCGTACATAGTTGTCCCAAGCAGTTCTATGATCGACATTGCTCTGTCGTGGAAGAGGGATTATCTTTTGCAGAATTAATATGAATTTTTTAGCTTGTGGCGATGGTTTTAATATATTTTGCGAGAGATCTTAGAACCGTCTCAAAAATTTGCATGTACGTCAACATGCAAATTCCATAATGGCAGATGCTTTTCCGCGTGATAACAAGGATTTTTCATTATTAATTCAACTGTATGTTTCAGAGACCATTATAAGGCCCCGTTACCTGGTGGGTAGGAAGCCTTTTGATATCTATTCATATTGTGAATGCCAACAGAAATCGCCATATGACTGAATATGGCCAACATCTGCGTACTAGTCGAAGCATGTACAAAAAAGCAATCGTTGCACCAGATACAGTCTACTGGCTAATAACCTTGAAGTCGGGATCCCAGAGCAAGACTCTAGACCAAAGGTGAGTATTCATTAGGAGGTTTAAATCGAAGTTTGACTTAGAACATAGAAAAAGTGTTTTGATAAACAAGTATTTTGATAAAAAAATGGATGCTTATAAGAAAGTAGCACTTCAACACTTCGCTTCTAAAGATGGTACTAAGCAGTCCAGTTTTGCGATTTTCGAGAAAAAAAATAAAGCTTTAATTTTCGGAGATTTGTAGTAAAAAATTTCATCGTGTGACTGAGGAAAAAAGATAGCCGATGCGGTTTTTCTGTAATTTTTCTTACCAAAATACAGCTTTAGCATTTTTGGAAAAAATCTGACGTCGTAGAAGAAATCTGTAATTGAATTTGTCCGATATGTAGTTAGTTAAAGATACTGAGAAAGTTTCTGTACTGGGGTCATTGCAAATTTTCATACAATGAAAACGAGTAGTTTGTATTTGCCGACATTTGACATTAGGCAAAACCACTTTCCAAACTTTGACAGCCTTTAACTCTCCTCGAAAATTTTTGTTTTTCAGCACTCAACAGCTGTTAGTCAGAAAGTGTGCTTCTGTTCTCCACCTTCCACAAAAACGTCAAGAATCAATTCCTGCAGCAAAATCAGTTTTTGGTTTTCTTGAGAAAGAAGCAAGAAGGGAAATGATTCCTGCTACTGAAGCTTTGATGGTTAATTTTTCTGTAATTGCAAACAGTAGCAATGTCACAAATGTGATTACTAGCAAGTGGCGATGTGAATTTCAACTTTACTCTGTCGGATATACTTTCATGCCCTACTCGTATGGAACAACAGCAGGGTCTATGATTGTGCTTATATTATCTGGGGTGCTGAACGCGTATTCAATAATGATGGTCAAAAGGAAGAAAGATATTCTCTACACAATGTTCTGTTATTGAATATATTTGTTGCCGACCTATGCCTCGGTAGTGTGTTGGACGTATTCATGGCTATTAGTGCATTGAAAGTCAATGTCTGTCTTGCTAGAATTGTATTGCAAATAACATTCTTTATCTTCACAGATGTGACTTTTCTGTCTCTTGCATTTATTGCTTTTAACCAAGCAAAACAAGTCAGACGTCTTTTTGATTTTACACAAAACAGAAACCAGAGCAACCAGACCCAAGTACAGTTAATGTTCAAAGTAGCTATTATCTGGCTCTACTCATCAATAATATCATTGGTAGTTTCCTTTTCATTTCCAAAGATATGGTTCTTTCAAGTAATATTGATATTGATTTTCATTCTTGTCCTACATTGGTATACTCTGAAAAAATTAAACGGTGTTGTCCCTAGTGACGATTCAGTTTTGCTACAAAGAAGAATGCAAGTGATCAGAAAAGCACAAAAGTCGATCATTGCTCTGCTTCTGGCTGAAGTGCTAACATGGATTCCATTTGTTCTTGCTGTGGTGCTTCACCTATTCAAAGTGATAAAACCGCATCAGATAAATGAAACTTTATTTTGGACAATCGATATTACCTACTTGGCTCCACTTTTTAACCCAGTTGTCTTGTTTTTGATCCGAGAATTTGAATGTAGAAGGGATGTCAGCAATGTCAGGAGAAACGCTGCAGAAATGATAGAAATGAGACCGGTAGGCTAACCATACAGCGGGTGCTGTTTTGAAGATTGAAGTAAGGAATAAACACTTTGATCCAAACCGTGGCAATGCTACATCTGCAGAACATTCATACCTTCATACCGTTTAATATAACTAACGCATGAGACAAAAATTAAACAAAAATAACTGACGATGGTACTTGAGACTTGAGACGAAAATAACTTAAGACATATGAAACTGTCTCCTAATAAAGGCAAGAAGAGCACTCGGTCATTGAAACTGGTTTTCACCCTAAATAACTAATTTTCGACTTTGTAAAAATAGATAATTGTACTAGATAATTCTCGTAAAAGAGTGAGAAAAACTAAAAAGCCACAAAAATAAAATTGTGCCTAGCCTAGGCACCTCTCACAATGGCGGTGAGCGATGAAAACCAAAGAATAAAGAATTAGTAAGAAAATAATACATTTTCATAAATGTAGATAAAAACTAATAGATGAAAGTTTATTCCATGTATCTACTGCCTGTAGTTGAAGAGATATTTGAGCCCAAAGTTGGGAAAGTGTCTCTTAGAGGGTTTGCTACAATCCTTTTGGCCAGCAGAGTATGTATCATGAATGGTAACGTATCTGGAAATTGTAAAAGTTAGAAGCTCAAAAATGCTGTGTTATTTGAACCTTCAACTTTTTGCTCTACAGTAAACGCTGCACAGCGTACTATGAAGATACATTTGTTTGCAAAGATGCCGAGATTGATGCCATTTTGCAGCGTCTTTATGATGATTCCAATATACAAAAGATACAGGTACATAGCCATCTGGTTGAAAGCTTAGTAGTTATCAGTTTTCATTCTTTTATCTTAATGACAACTTAGTTACATTTGTAGTCTGACAATTTATATGGTAGCTCTACTTGGAAAGCCGCTTTTACAAGGCCTGAAAATTCACAAAGCTTTGTGAAACTGGATTGGAGGTCGCATCCTGTCTCCATCGAGTTGCGCAAAAAGCAGTGAATATGTTCCGTGATGAATTTTTTGGCTACACGTCCTATCTCCATGCAAAAAGTATAATGGATCTTGTACGGTATGGATTAGGGAGAATTCTAGGCTCAATGGCAGGGATCTCAGATCACCTCACCGAGTCGATCAAAGAGATGAGCGTCGACGTTAAAGAAGTTGTATTCTCTGTGTCTCGTCAACCCGGCCGGCCATAACCTGTTTACAAGTTTTATTTTCTTGCTTGCAGCATTTTTTAATAAAAAATGTTTCGCAACAAAAAATTTTAGTGTGAGGACACACTCACACGGTCACTAGCGTTTGCAGCAAATCATGCTTTTGTTGCAAGCGCATGAAAAGTTGTTTCCATGTCCCCGTAGCTTTAGGCTATAACACATTTACTCATGCTTCCAACACACAGTCCCGGCACACGGTAATGGGAAATTTTGTTGTACAGTGGTTACAGATGACGTGCGATTACATCGCCATAGGCAATCTTGTTCCTTGATAAAGAGCAGTTGCAAAAAAATAGAATTTATTGAAGCGAACATATCTTAAATTAACTGAACAAAAGCAAAGGTATAAATCTTTTACGATTTGTTACTGCTCCAGGTATTTACACAGTACCGGTATAGCATTGAATGATAACTGTAACATCAATTGCAGAAGCACGTTTGAGGTACAACAGGCATAAATAGAAAATGAAAATACACCAAAGTTAATAAACGGGAGCAAAAGAACAAAACGTCCATAACAATGAAAATAAAAACTAAAAGTCTTAAACGGATATAATTTAAGTGAAGTGAATGAAGCAAAGATTGCCATTTTGTATAACGTTTAAAATGTTAAATATACAGGGTGGCCCAAAAAAAGGGACCCCCTAACTGAATAATTTAGAAAAAATTTATTCTTTAGTTAGAGTTTAATGAAATTAATACTAAATGATATTCAACTCAAGTTGATGTCTATTTCGTTTTACATTTATGATTGTGTTGCTTTTTCTTAAATTTTTTTTAATGGTTTACATTAATTTCCTTTTAATGTCAGCATTGCATCTAGCATTTTATTACCTCCGACCAGGATGATGTTTTCGTTTCTTGTGTTTTACCTTCTCCGTAGATGATACATTCCAATGATGAATGGAAATGTTCGAATTGAGATGGAATATTTTATGCGCATAAAAAAAGATTTGGTTACAGCAGAAGTCAGTTTGCTTACAATTAAGATTATGGTTTCGATTTTTGCTTGCTGTATTTCCAACAATGGCAGAAACAGAGGATTCTATATACGAGAAAGAGGAATAGATCGAAGTCTCAAATAGAAACTTTTGCTATGAAAATATAAACACTTCTTGCTACAGAATTATTGTATAGGTTAACATACCAGTGGTATTTCCACCAATGGCAAAAACAGATGATTCTATATACAAGAAAGAGGAATAGATTGAAGCTTCAAATAAAAGGCTTTGCTACGAAAATACAGGGTGGCCAAAAAAAGGGACCCCCCCTAGGTGAATAATTTCGTAATAGTTTTTCTCAAGGAGGAATTTTATTTAATTCATACCAGATAATATTCAACTCAAATGCGATATCGCGTAGTAATATCTTGATAACAAAAGCTTCCATCTCGGCGCAATTAGACATTAAATTTATGATGTCAAGAGATCTGCTGTTTTGGTGGGAAATTGGCAATCCAGGATTTCGCTCTACTCAGGATTTTGTTGAGGTGAACGTCCCTGATTTTATTACAAAATATTATAGACAGGGTTTATTCCACGACAATCTAGCAAAGAGGGTAACCAAGGGTTTTTAAATTAAAATCTACTAAAAAGGGTCGGAGAACACGAATCCAAGATGGGCCCTCAAAAATGTTGGCCGGAAGTACCATTAATTAACGCCTAATTATGCCTAATTAAGTCAATAAAAAGGTTGCACTTTTTCAAATCTGATTACTGCAATATGTAGATCTTGAAACGCTGAGTAAAATTGTCTTTGACTGTATTTCAATACGACATACCAGTTTCGAGAAAAACTCGTTTGAAATAATGATGACGTCATCATCCTAAGGCTCAGTATGGGCTTTTGTCCACTCGCGTAACTTCACAAATAGGGGCTGAATCATCAAAAACCGCTTACGTACGTGTATGTATGACAGCATAATAAGCATAATAAGCCCCACCGCAAGTTCGAGAAAACGAAGATAAGGGGTTCACTGCATAAACAATAGGAATCCCATTATGAATACTGTATAACCAATTTGACCTCTCGCCATTTCCAGCAGGTTTGATATTAAAACTTCAAATCTGGAACATGAATAGTCCTTCACAATGCCTTTTGGCTCATGGATGACTGGGTATCCTTTGGTACCATTATGACGTCAGTTGCCCCTATGACGTCATCGGACTCCTTATGATGTCACAACCACACCCAATAATCATCATTCTGCTGTCTTAGCGTACATCTATAGCAAAATTAGTGGTTTTGTGACTATTGCATCCCAACCCATAAAGTTATACAAGTTGAAATATAGAATCCAGGTCTGTACTGATCATAATGGTGATGACGTCATCATAATTTCAAACGAGTTTTTCTCGAAATTGGTATGTCGTATTGAAATACAGTCAAAGGCAATTTTACTCGACATTTCAAGGTCTTCATATTGCAGTAATCAGATTTGAAAAAGCGCGACTTTTTAGATTGACTTAATTAGGCCTAATTAGGCATTAATTAAGGCTACTTCCGGTGAAAATTTTTGAAGGCCCATCTTGGATTCGTGTTCTCCGACCCTTTTTTAGTAGATTTCTTTGAAAAAAACCCAAGGTTACCCTCTTTGCTAGATTGTTGCGGAAAAAACCCTGTCTATTAGTGGCTGGCAAATAGCCTTGATTTAAACCCCTTGGATGATTCAAGTTGGGATTTTTAAAAAAGCTTGTGTATGTGCAAGAAAACAACGTTCATAATATTCCATCATTGCGGGCTGTTATCATGGCCGGATGGTAATCATTATCCCAACACAACACCGTCAGTGCAATTAATGCATGGCCAGTCAGATTAATGCATTGGCAGATTAATTAATGCATTGGCAGATTAATTAATGCATTGTCAGATTAATTAATGCATTGGCATCAGAGCTAACCGACATTTTTTACCTTGCGGCCAAAAACTCATTAAAATCAAAACCTATGATAAGGCGCAACAAAGCCAACAACTCCCCAAACAAAAAGAAATGGTTCGATTCAGATTGTAAGGCTTTGAAAAAAGAAGTAAACAAACTTTCCAAGTATAAACAATCGGACCCTTTTAACGAGATCGCTAGAGTTAGATACCGTGAAAAACTAAAAGTATACAAATCTCTTCAACACACCAAGCGTAAAAACTTTTGGAATGATCAGATCTCAAATCTTCAACAAGACTCCAACCAAGATAACTTCTGGAATAACTGGAAGGAATTCAATGAAAACATCTCACAAAAACCTATCGCAATTCAAGATGGTCTAGTATGGGAAAACTATTACAAAAAGCTTTTCGCATCCAATGAAACAGAAAGTTATAGGCATTACCCTGAGACAACGAATATTAGCGTTAATAGCGACAGCTCGATCCTAACCAAAGAAATAGATAATAATGAATTCATTGAAGCAGTTGAAAATTGAAAACAAAAAGCTGTCGGTTTCGATGGTATAAGCAATGAAATGATTAAACATAGCCCCTCCGACCTGCTTCAGTTGATCAAAGTGATATTTAACTTGGTCCTCAAAACAGGAACAGTACCTAAAACTTGGTGTAAAGGTCTTATCACGCCTGTGTACAAAAAGGGAAATAAATCAGATCCCGACAACTATCGTGGTATCTGTGTTGGCAATGCATTGCTTAAACTTTTCTGCTTGATTCTTAATAACAGACTTAAATCTTTTGTAAGTTTCAACAAATTAATTCACAAAAATCAAATTGGGTTTCAAAATGCTAAACGTACTTCTGATCACCTACTTACTCTTAAGGCTCTAATAAATAAGCATGTACATGATGATTCTAAAAAAAAGGTGCACGCAGCATTTATCGACTTTCGTAAAGCTTTCGATAATGTTTGGCACAATGGCCTCTTCCAAAAACTGCGAAGTAAAGGAATCGATAACAAATTTTAGAAATTATTCAGTGCATGTACTTAAATACTGAATGTGCTGTAAAATTAAACAATCAGTGTACAAACTTTTTTAGATGCTCGAAAGGTGTTCGACAAGGATGTCCTCTAAGTCCTACACTTTTCAATGTATTCATAAACGATCTAATTGACGATCTTAACAAAAGTAACTCATCCCTCTGAATCTTGGACATGAACAAATAACTTGCCTTTTTTACGCCGACGACCTAATCATTCTCTCTGCTTCTCATAATGGTTTACAAAACTGTCTAAATAGCCTCAGCGATTATTGTAAAAACTGGAAACTTGAAGTGAATAGCGATAAGTCTAAATGTATGACCTTTTATAAAAATAACACAAAATATAAAAGATGTTTCTACATTAATGGTAATCCGCTGGAAAATGTGACGGAATTCACTTACCTTGGTATTACTCTGAATGCGGCATGTAATTTTAAAGAATCTTTGCATATGCTTAGTACTAAAGCGAACTGCGCCCTACTAGCCCTTAACAGTAGATTTAAACTAAAATACCTTCCTGTTAAATTAGCTCTAAAACTTTTTGATTCAATGATTGCCCCAATACTCTTGTATGGATCGGAAGTGTGGGGGCCTTACCTTAACTTTAGCCAGACTGATTGGGACAAAATGAAATTGAAAAATCCATACACAGTTTTTAAAACGCATACTTGGAGTAAACAGATCTACAACCAATGCTCTAGTAAGAGGAGATCTAGGCCGCTTCCTTTAAACATTTCGGTAAGCTGTAGGACCAATAATTTCATAAAGCATATCTTACATTACTCTGAGCCAGATTCACTTGTCACACAAGCTCTTGAATATGAAAGATCTGTTACAGATCGAAAAACAATTGTATCTTTCATTAACCAACTAACAGACGAGCTAAAACTAATGGATTGACCAATTCAACACTAACCTCTCTTTCTAAGACTGCTACAAGGAAAGCACTAGAAACAAACTACAGCATTTACTGGAGAACATACATAAATGACTGTTCCAAAGCTTTGACGTACAAATCCTATAAAAATCAAATAATTTACGAAAAATATCTTGATCTAATCCCAACTAGAAGACATAGAAGAATAATGTCAAAACTAAGATTAAGTGATCACTGCCTAGCTATCGAAAAAGGTAGACACTATAAACCACCTATTGATAGAAACGAAAGATACTGTAAATACTGCAAAAATATTGTAGAAGATGAAATACATTTTGTCCTAGTATGTAGTCAATATAATTTTGAAAGAGAAATTTTTTTAAATCAAATCCACAGCCTTTATCCAAACTTTACAACTATCCCCTCTGCAAACCAAAAATTTATATATTTAATGACGAATGAGAATAAAGTCTTCCTAGAGAATTTCAGTGCCTTCACTCATGACATTTACGACAAACGTACTGCTTTAGAGAAGTAAGCTTGTCTGGAATTAGAATAATGATAATTTTTACCTTCTATAGATGATTGACAAATTTAACTGTTAGTTTTACTTTACTTTATTTTGTAATTTTAATATTTTGTATTTTTTTTGTTAGCATTGTAGACCATGTATCTTATGATATAGCGTCTTAAAAAAAAAAAAAAAAAAAAAAAAAAAAAAAAAAGATTCACAACAGAAACTTTTGAAAGTTTCAACCCGACATCAGCGTGTACCAAGGCCATGTTTTGTTTTCGATGTCTGGGACTAGCCCCATCAATTTTCCCGCCACAAGGAAATTGTTTTCAAATTCAAAGTCAAGTCCTCATTCCAAATATGCTGAACACGTGTGACTGTTGGCCAGAGGCTTGGAGATTGGAACTGAAGAATGAAGTGTCATGGACGAATGATGTTGATGTCGCTCCTCGCCACCGTTTCTTGAAGAGTTCGAGGAAGAAGAGATATTTGTCTATGGAGTAGATATCTTTTAAATAAAATAGTAAGGCAACTAATGTTTCTCTTATAGTTTTGCCTAGTTGTATTAGCTGTGTGCGACAAAAATGACGAACTGAGTGAGAACGAATATTGGCTGACGGCCTAGTCTAATTGACAGGACCAATAGGATGGCTTCATCCGGATGTTCAAGTGCAGGAGCTAATTTCTGTCATCTGAATTTTACAGCTTCATTGCTCTAGATATAAAAAGTGATCAGCTGGAACGTTATGAGGTTTTCAAATTGTTTTGTCCCCTTAAAATATCGAGAGAATGTATCATGGACTTTTGCAAAGAAAAGGAAGACATTTTGTGACTGTTTTGTCTCGCCTGACAAGGGCAGTATGCAGGAACCTCTAGAAACGCTCTCTCTGATTGGTGAACAGATAACAAGGTGATATCCTATGTAACGAGTGTAACACTGTTTTGATTGGTTTATTTTATGGGGATACCAAGAGAAATCTTGCTTCCACCAATATGAATGCACAGCAGAAAAGATTCAAGGAGACCTGTGCTGTGATAGCGACCATTAGAACAAATTATTGATCATGACATGTCATGGTGTCCATCAAGTTGTATCTTCTCTTGTTTACGATAATTCAAATATGTTTTGTCACTGCAAATTACTGAGAATAAGTAAGCTGCTTCCACTCCCGAGACATGGCATCCAAAAGTGTACCATTTTTCAACATTTTGGCAATAAACAGCAGAAATATTTTCGGGCATACATTTCTCCATCCATCCAAGTCTTTTTCGTCTGACACTCCTCAGAGTATGAACGTCAGAAACAGACCAAAACAATGAAATAAGTCTGAATTTATACCCAGATGCGGCGCGCAATGCACCATTCGGAAAAAGAAGCTGAATTGGCATTGTGTTTCAAACACCAATCAGCTGCTCAGATACAGTGGGAAGACCAATAGAATTATTTGAAGAGTCCAAGTGAGAAAACGAACGTTTTCTGTCTACACAGAACCGGTCTTTTGGTTTTGATGTAGACAGATTCCATAACCCCTAAGTGAAACAAAGATCTTGGTTTGCCGATGATTTTGAAAGAATCCTGAGTATTTTTATTTTCTTTCTAGTACAAAATGAGTTTAAGACTACCTGCAAGCATTGCAGACAACTTAGAGAGCTTAATAAGCGAAAATATTAGAAAGAAAATAGAAGGAAAGAACAGGACAAAGATGTCATTAAACTCGTGGAGAAATGCATTACAGATAAAATCGAGAAATTCGATATGAATGTGAGTAATACACTTTTTTTAATAAGCAACTGGTCAGTGAGCAACTAAGCAACATTTTAGCTTCATTACAAAAAATGTGTAAAAATGGACAGTTTATGGAACCAATCCTTTTTTCTGGAGCTTATTTCAACATGATAATATAAATCTTATTAACCGGTATCTCTGAAAATTCCAAAGTTGAATAAATGAATGAAAGAGTTCCTTAATTCTTAGGAAAATGGCATATGGGTCTTCTGTAATTAGTTTCTTATAAAAAATGAGTGTGACCTGCTTCTGAGTAGGATAATGAATTACGTCATCAACATAAGATAAGATGCAATAATTTGCAATAATTTCAATCCGACCTATGGCTAAATTGGCTTAACCCAAATTGCAAGCATTGCTTTGCAAGCAAGAGGCAGGGTTGTGTGCATCCAAATTGATGTGACCTTGAGATAATTCCCATTAGTTATCCAGATTTGTTATATCTGTTGCAGATACTTCATTGGCTCAGCTGAGAGTCAATGTAAAGAGCGAAAGAGAGCAATTCGTTCCAGCAATTGCTATTAAAAGAGAAGAAGGGAAGCAATTTGACCTGATGACAGAGAAGGTTGGAGAACAAATTTATCAAGAGCATTAGCTAGTGTAATCTTTTATGTAATGCATTTTTAATGAAAAAAGGAAAAATGATGATCAGAGTTAACTCCTGATAACTCGAGCCTTTAAGGAAGCTATGAGAATGGTTCTACTAATCGAGCGCAAAAATCGCTTTCATAATACAAGGGTAACATTATAATAAATAATCTATACTGATTTTTAGCTGTAAGTCTTTGACAGATTTACAGGTTCATGGAGAAATAAGATTTAAAAGGACAGAAGAAGATGGGCGGTTTTCTGCTTGCGTTACATTGAACAATGTACATTTCATATTTCATGTCATTAATCTTTGAATGTTGCTAGATGTTCAAACCTCAACTCTATCAATTTTCAACAGGAAATAAGGTAGAAACTCCAAAGATTGACAAGTGGCGGTGAATCTGTGCACAACACTTTCAGCAGATCCCCTGATCGGTGTGATTTGCATGATCTAAAAAAGAGAAACCCAAAAAAAGTTGTTAGCAAAAGTTGTTAGGTAGTTAATGATTGGGTAATATTAACTTTCCATCAACTTATGGTGTACTATTCTACATTCCTGTATAAATTTGTTGGCTGTCCAAAAGACCACAATTTTTGGAAATTTAACATCAACATTTTTTCTCTTCCAGCCTACATGGCGGCAGCTATATGTTGAAGAACAGTATTTCATGGAGGTATGATGCTATTTATTCACATCTGATGTAGTGTAAGGGCAAAATTGAGAGAAAAGTAAGAGTCATGGAAACAGGATCTATTAAAGGAAGTTTGTTAATTGAGAAAAATGAATCTTAAACGCCAGTGAGAGACTAATCAATTTGAGCAAATCAACAGGTGTCCAGTTTTTCAATGAAAACACAGAAGTAAACTTCATGATCCTGACAAGCCGTTGTCATTTAAATTTACTGAACTATTGCCACTTAATATTGCTGAAATAATTGAAACTAAAACCAAGCAAATTTGTTGAAATTGATGGGGAAGTTAATGGATGGAGCAAGAAAGAGAGGTAAACATTGGTGCAGAAAGAGAGAAGAGTCAGAGATGTTGTATTGGCTGATGCATCATGGTATTTCAGTTTTCGGGAGATTTGTTGGGTGAAATTGATAATAATAAGATCACCTGGTAATGTTGTGGAAATGACAAAGACAAATGGTGGAAAATTGGAAGCATGAAAAGAAAGAGTGAGCAATTAATTTTAATTTCTATCTTACAGAATGACTTTGGTCTTGTGTTGTATTACAGCTGAAAAATTTAATAGCTAGCTTCTAATCCCGAGGGGGGTACTTCATCACTTTTTGTTAGAGGGGTGCTGCCCAAGCATCAAAAACATACCCGACCTCACGCACTGATGTTTAGAAAATATGTACTCAACCTTATACCAATTTTTCAAGAATGTATACCTGACCTTTTGCCAATTTTTTTGACAATATTGCACAAATATGTGAAAATATTCTAAAATCTTGAAAATTGAGACCGATCTTTGCATCAAAATTGCGAAAACTGACAGTGTTCCTTATACCAGAATTGTGAAAATCAATACCGTATTTGGGGGCTCATCCCCAGTTCCCATATTATTTATAGTGCCCCTTCCCACCCGGGGCTTTAAACTGCCTATTGAATATACAGCATTGAAATAATTTTAAATTGCAGCACCGACACACTGAAACACCGTTGGAGATGCCCAGTACTGCTTTGCCACGCTGTTCAATATCATGCATCCTTACTTTCCATAAAATGAACCGGAGAGAAGTCACTTTTACCAATGTGATCTCCTGGCTGCATTAAACGCATTTGTTCTATCCTCTCGCAAAAAAAGCTCATTTTATCCTCACATTCTAAAGATTTTCTTCCCCTTTTATAGTAATCTGAGCGATATTTATTTTGGGGCATGGGTTAGTAAAGATAAACAAAAATAAGAAATAATAGCCAGGTTTTTTATATTTTATCCTTAAAACTACGAAGGGTTATTTTTTTCCATGTTCTCCTGTTTTTTCCATAAGATGTATGTAGTTTTGTGTTTGATGAAAATGGCAAAGTTTGGTAGTACTCTTGTCATTGGTTAAAAGAAGACAATCCCTATCTAATTCACCTAATTCCATACACCAACTCTTGCTCCTAAGTCTACTGAGGTTGCTTTCCTTCCCATTCTTTTGTCAATTTAACAACCTGCATAAGTGGTTTTTAAGAAACTTTTTTGTATACCTCAATTATTTTGAATTTTTCACTTTTCTTGTTTTTCCGTTTCGACGTAGCATGTTTTCTTTTTATCATTCGATGCATGTAAACACAAACATGCTACATAATAAGCGTAGTGTTCATGGGCAATTATATTAGAATTTTAACCATGTTTTTTATGCTATTCCTCATTTTTCGGCATTTGTTGTAGATCCTTTATGCTACTTTTCTTTTTAGTTCTTGCTAATGACATCGTAGTTATTTTCTAATGCACCACTGCCTAATGAAACGAAATCAAATAATTTACCTACTAATCTCTCATGAACAACAAGCAAGAATACAACATGTTAGCCTGGTGGGCCTGATAGTTAATATACACATCTAAGATACTAAGATAGCTAATATAGCTAAGATAGTTAAGATACATCTTCAATAGCATTTAAAATACAATTACTTGAACCTATCGTATCCCAGAATTTAGTAATATATTTCAAAGATCCTTTCTTGAATTGCAAAACCGTATCCTGCTCATACCCATAACTGACATTCGATGGCAATAAAAGGTAATTATACTTAACTTGAAGCACTCCATTTACTTAAATTTGTCCCAAAAGCACTCTTTTTAGCTGAAGAAATAGCTATCGCTGCTTGTTAAGAACAATTGTGTAAATTTTTGTTTTGTTGAAGAATGAAAAAGTAGTCCTGAGTATTTCCATTGTCCATGTTGTCCATAGGCGAAATATCAAACTCTATTGTATTTTCTTCCAAACGATTGGAGCACTGGACTTGCATATTTTGGCTGACTAATCATTGCCGTAATGATTGTGTATTGAATTCTCAGAAAGGACCAAAATTATTAGCAGCTGAAAAATTAACAGCAGAAACATTTTGATACCCACCGTTTGACACATGCTTTGATCTTTTTTCATCTTTATTCTAGACACTCCTTTGTTTTGCTTATCTGTTGTTCGTCCTCTATATCAGAAGGATCATCGTGTTTAGCATGATCATGATCATGACCACTTGCCTTGCAGTGGAAGCACAGATTTTTGCTCTTGCGGCATTCTCTTAACATTTGATTAGCTTTGGTGCAATTAAGGCATTGTTTTGGTTTTGAGGAATTGATTTTTTCTGCAATGCTGACAAAATCTTTGCTCTAGTATTTTCTCAGAATCCAGTGAGTTATATTTATTAAGAATTTCATTGATGTTTCAATCTCAAACTCTTCTCTTGCTGCTTTTGAACATTTGTTAGAGCTCGACAATAATCGCTTTGGAAACAAACTTAAGATATTTTCTGACTAAATAATTTGCATCTCAGTCATCAACTTCATTAAGTTACACGCGGTAAAATGTATTATTTTTTCGATGTATGCTAATGCTTTTGCTCTCTTCTTAATCTTATTCTCTGTTCAGTATCTCACATAATTGTGCATTTTCTTTTAGTTAAGTAAGACCACTTTCTCTCATCTAGCAAGACAGTTTTGTCTATTGATAGACAAAATATCGGAAAGGTAGCTGTAAGGTTTTACCTTGGTCTAACGAAGACAATGATTTGCTTTTTTCTCTGGAAATCTAGTCACAACGTGAAGTTAAGATTCAACAAGTCTCCTTTGCCAAAAATCAACTGAAGCTTCTTCACAGTCATTGTTCGTGTGTAAAAAATTATCATCTCTGCTTCACCTTCACTTTGCTGGTTTTTTCCTCTCATATTTACTGCAATTATATATTTCTCATTTTAGTTTCGTAAAATCTCGGTTTAGCACAATCGATAGGATTTGAAACATAGACTGCATGTTCAGAGATCCATGAACAATTCCACGGAGCTGACGACCTCAAAGTTTTGAGTAACTGTAATGTTTTACGTCTCATCACTGACGTAAAACATTACATAGTTTCGTGCTGTTATCTGTGTTGTCATTCTGTTATGTCATGTGCTGTACTTTGTACCCTGTTACCATTGTCTATGTGTTTATATGTAAATAATTGTTATATTATAATCAGTTCACCAGTTACAAGCTGCAGTGTGGTTCCTGTGTGAACTCCTTCTCATCACGGACGTAAAACATTACCGTAATTGTCCACGTCATATAGCTAGGGTTTCCTGCCTTTTCCATTTGCGTTGCAGCATTGTTGAGACTTCTTCTTAAATATGTATGGTACTGAAGAACGCTCAGTAGTGGTATTCCTCTTGTGGAAAATCTTTCCCATTGTATGCCATTGTTGATAAATTTATTTTATCACAGATTCTTGTATAATTAAAGCGCTGGTTTTATCAAAACCGCTCCGAGAGAACAGTTTGCTCCTTCTGCTGTCAAAGTGACTATGCAGTTCTTACGAGTCTAATTCCAACGGTGTTGCGGTTACGGTGCGGACCATGTCGTATGTATGTTAAGTTAGACAATTATGTTGACAGTTAGGTGTGTTAAGTTTAAGTTTTTGCTTAATAAAATGTATTTCAAGCTAAGAAAAGAGCAGAATCACTCAAGCCTTATGTAATTATTTCATGCTCTAGGTACTTATTTATAATCTTTTTATTATTGTTATTTACTCCTTGTCTGTTTCTACTCAACCTACCTGATACTACAGAAACTTGTACTCGAAAAAACACGAAATTCAATGAATTACCTTTCATGAATTTGGAAAATTATAAACTTAGTCAGATATCAACTGAAAGAACGTGTCAATACAAGTATATCTTGTATTTCCCGTTTGACCCTATGACCGTCCCCTGTCGTGTAGTATGCTGCTCCGAATACCGCTATCTGTTCAACCAAAATTCCTTGCCAAGTTAATATACTTTTTATAAAATTGTATTGTTTTAATCTGGCTTTCAGGCTTCATATAGTGAAAGTAACATTGGGACGAAATTAAGCGTATGCGCAATTCTATGCGCGGTAGCCGCTGTACAAAGAGCATATTTGCCAACAAATAATTGTAAATTAGTCTTATGGCGGCTGATGGCCTAGAATCTGATGGCAAAGGCTTTCGCCCTCTCCAATACAGGCACTTGCGAAGAGTAAATGACTTAAATTTAATTTCTTTGATTCTTCTGAGGCTAAATTGCCCTTTGCACAGCGGCAGAAAAATTTCCTTTCTATGTCAGTAAAAGTTCATAGTTAATACAATATGATCACGTGATGACCAGGTTACCATAATTTGAACCTACAGAGACATACGGACAGTAAAAAAATTTACCCTAAACCAACTTTTTCCCCCCAATTGGCCATAAATTGACCCATTTTTCCTAAACAGTCCTAAGCTGTTTTCTTATAGATTTATTGTCAGTCTTCTACTACATCCCCTAATTCCCCCCTAACATCAAATAAAGGTCGTCCCTAAGTTGCCCCAAAATTGTGCCAAAATTTTATGTCCCTAAGACCGCATTCGTATGAACGCCTGGTTGTTTCTATTATTCGTTGTTAAGTTTCTTTGTTTTATTTGACAAATGGTTGAACTCCCAGAGAGCTTTCTTTCCATGAAATATTCCATCATGATGAAGCAATTCTCAAAGAACAATTTTGCTGGTAGTTAATTGAATTTATTCTTAGAGTTAGATGGTTAAACAGAACTGTATCGCCAATGTTAAAATACTGTATTTGCTCTTATGTAGTTAAGGATTTACACCTACCTGTACTAGTAATTTTTGTAATTATCTTACATTAGTTGTGAATAAGTTGTGAACTAATAGACCCCTTTGTGAATGATTAAACCATGAAATCAAAAATGAAACAAAATGAAATTTGATGTATATTTCATCTCCGTCGTCATACTTCGTCATGTTTTTCACAATTTACAAAAATTGAAAAATCACCAAAAGACTAATTTCTAAGCGAGCTTAATGTAGAATCAATTAGTTGGAGAACCCATTATCGATGTTTTCATTTAGGTCACTGGTTTGACATGGAACACATTCTTTATACTGAAAGAACAACTAGGGGGCTCTACTTCAGGAAAGAATAAACGAAAATTTTAATGATAGAATGATGGGTGCCGAAGGCGCATGGCGCACCAAAGGTATACCCATTAAGGGGGGTGTTGGGCATGCTCTCCTGAAAATTTTTTAATACACCATCTCCAGATTGGCTTAGAGTGGCTGTTTTTTAAATGAGTTACAATATTCATCTGTTTACCCGACTTCTTCCTTATCCAGACTTCGATTTCTAGGCATTGAACTATAAATAAAAAGTCTTTCTAGTGGGCAAAGTTAGGCCTTTCACGAAATTTTATGTGACGGTCAAACAGCACCATTAAATGACCTGGCACAATTTTATCTTCTAATTCCTAGTATTTAGACTATATAAAGTATTATAAGGACGTCATCAATATGGTCTTTGGATTCGGAACCTTCTTTCCTCGCTCTTCACAAGTTCAAAAATTTTGGAAATGCTAAATATTCGATTATTTCTCGAGTATGAAAATACAATTCCTTTTTGGAAATCCATTTCGAACACCTATGTGACACAGAACGGAATGTTGACGGAAAAATTTTCAGTAGTTTGCAATAGTACAAAGGCTGTTTTAACTTTCGTTTTCAAGTATGAGGATAAGATTACAATATTAAGAAATTGAAGATAAGAGAAGGGCCGAAAGAACTTTTATGTAAGAGCTTTTAGGCAAATTGATAGGCCAATTGATGCAAGAGCTCGAAATGTAATAAAATCGAGGAAAAGCTCCAGAATAGCTTCAGATTTAATTTACTACTAATTCAATGTAGTTTTCATTCAGGAGAAAATAAGTTAAACTTTATGTCTTCCTCTTCCTTTTCAGTTTTCGGGGCACAGAATCTGCCATATTGTTTGACTCGCGGTGTGACCAAAAGTCTTGTCCAGAGAAACTAAAAATTCAACTAAATTCCTCTTAAACAGAACCTTATAGCGGCAACACGATACAAGATATGAAAAAAATAACTGCGAATCCGAAATCAGGGCCCCAGATTACTTCTGTTTCAGAAATAAACATTTCTGACTTTAGGGCCCTTTAAGCAAATTTCTCCCGTGTGCGGTGGTACATCCGTAAGGAATTTTTTTTTCCAGACCGAAAATAAAAATCCAACATGTTTGATATTTTTTGGTATTCGTACCATTTTGCTTGCCGTGGGCTGTGCGGGGTGAAAAGCAATTCGCTTATGAGCGACTGGGTCATGCGCGTGTGCTTTATCGTGTTTACGATAACTTGAAAAATGGCGTCAGACTACTGCTGTAATGAAGAAATAGAAGAGACGGCTTTGTTAATCCTCTCAAACATCGTCATCGGTTGCGGGCATCGAAAAGAAGAATGTGGACAAAAAATTGTTTTTGCCCAGATCATATTATGGTATTTTTGCAAATTTATTGACCTAATTGGACGCAGAAGACCACCCCAATTTCACCGGTTGAATAGGGAGGGGGGCTTTGGGATTTCAGGGGTTGCAGGTTCGGCCGATTTCGCCCTCAGGTTTTGGGTTTTTCCAAAAAATTGTGCGGGTTTTTGGGTCAAGTATATTTAGCTGGCAACGGGTTTTGCCATTTTTTAGCTCGGGTTTCGGGGGTTGTAGTAAAAATGTGCGGTTTTTTCGGGTTTTAAACCTCGTAAAGGATATCAAAGGGTAAAATTCTTTAAAAAAAGTCGTTAAAACTAAGGTCATCCGGGTTTTCTGGTTTGTCCCAATTATCTTCGGGTTTCGATACCCCCAAAGCCCCCCTCAATAGGGAGAAATTTGCAGACGTGTCATCTGAAGTTGCCCCTTGATAAAAATAGAGAGAGAAGAAACAGAGTAACTTCGTTTTAAAATTTGCTCGTGTTTACTGCCATCTTTCAGTTATTGAAAACAAGGATAAGCGCATGCGCTTAACGCAATCACTCGTAAGCAAAGTGCTTTCCACCCAGCACACGGTAAACAAAATGACACCAGTGCTAAACAATTTCAACGTTGGATATTTACTTTCGGTCTGAAAAATAAAATTCCTTACGGGTCACGGGAGAGATTTTCTTAAGCAAAATTCCGCTAATGACACTAGCGAAATTCTCCCTGGTGCGCCTAGCATAAAAGTGCACATATTTTCTTAGATTTCTGTTTACTTTTTAACTCATATAGAAGAGTTTCTTTATTTTTTAGAAAAAGGACATGTATAGTTTTTTACAAGTAGGCAGGGAAATCTATGTGAAAAACCAAATTTCAACCTAACCTCAAATTTTATTGCTAAAATATACCAAATCGACCCTGGAGATTTCAAATCAAAGATGGGCCCCTTTTGAGTTTGACCGGAAGTGCGCTAATTTGATGACGTCATAAAGTGCTCAAATTTCGCTTTAAATCTGTGTTTACTTGCCTCAATTGCGTTTGATATGAATAATATATGCATTTTCAGACTCAGCAGACAAGGTGCTATCGATTCATATATATTTTTGTCATTTTCATCAACATTTCTATTTTTAGATATGACGTCATCGTAAATGAAAATCACCAAAATTGTATTTTTTCTTATCATTGAGGTACTGACATGTCTATCATCGCATGAAAACTCCTTTTTAGAGGCAGAAACATCTCTTATGGGTCATCTGTAGAGTGTCCGTGTAGTTTAAGGGTTGTCAGTTCACCATTACTTCTACATTTGCTTTTCTTTACGACACAAGGGCCGTTCTTGAACCAATTCTGTATAGGACAACAAGTTGAAATGGCAGGAACGTTTGACGGATGGCAGGACAAATGGGTGGCTAGGAGCAAAGAAAGGGCAATCGCAACAGAGAACGAAGTTAAGCAGAAGAAGCCGATAAGTGGTGCTGCGGGATAGACACTGGAATAGTCTTTTGGGCACGACTATATATTGCATTGAAATGCTTTAGAGAATGTTCCAATGAATATTTGTTTTGTTCTTTACGGCGTATTCTGGTTACTCCCCTCGACAAGTTTCGTTTTAAACAAAAAAGGATGCCTTTTCGGTTATCGATACATCTTCATTCGGCGCGTATAAGAAATCTTAAGACAAAATCAAATTGATACATAATAGTATGGCTAAAAACCATCAAATATGTATTTGAAAGTATGGTTTCTCTTCTGTTTGAATCAGACAGACTTCAAGATATACTGCTTGGAAGCAACTTCGTGTCTATATATGTTTACCAAAGTATTCCATTCTTGTTTTGCTATCGCTGTTGTAAATTTTAGCAAACAAAATGCCATTGAAACAATTTTCAGAGCTCTTTGCTCGCAGCTATGTTTAAAGCCAGCCATCGCATGGCGCTAAATGTGCGCTCACAGAACGCTGAGGAGATGATAACACGATGGTGCAAGTTTATGATCTTTTGGACTTCGGAAAACAAATTGCCATGACCACGACCCAACGACCGTGGAGTGGATTCATCAAGAAGCAAGGCAATGTCTAGCCTAGACAATGCGAAATTTGTGTGCTTTTTGTTCCATTTCTGTCGCTCTTCAAGCATAGGTAAATATTCGCGAAATTTCTGTGTTTTTTGTTCCATTTCTGTCGCTCTTCAAGCATAGGTAAATATTCGCGAATCCACCTGCACTAAAACACGTCGGCGTGGTACTGCACTTGACACCATCGTCGATGACTGTTACTATCATGCCTCACGAAAGAACCAGGAGGAGCGTTCGGTCCTGCATGCAGCAATAGGAGATGGTTGGGAATCAAAGGCTCGAGATTGCAACGGTGGATTGTTGCTTCGAGTTGCGGGGTGATTGAACTCTTTGCCAAAAAATTGTGTTGACGAATGTTAGCTGGAAAATATTGTTGACCCCGTCTATCTCCTAATCCCTTTGAGGTGCGACCTGCGACACCGGCATGGAAATTCAGAAATAATCAAACTTTTTTGTGTGGTAAGCACGCAATCCTTTTGAATAGACGGCAGAACTTGCCGAGTGCTGAAAACTAACCTAAGGTTGGCAGCAGCGAAACATTTGGTAATGGTCTTCTATATTCCTTGCGATTCAAAAATTCAACAAAATAACTACTATTACTAAGGTACTAATTTTTTTTAAACTTAATAACTAGGACTACATATCCACAACCTTTCACAGAATATAGTGAGACGTCTTTGATTTGAAGTGTCGAGCGAAAAAGATTGTGAAACCGCTTCTCCGCCGCTCGACTACGCAATGTTGTAGGTTGGTTCATACAAAGTTGTCCCAAGCTGTTCCATGATTGACATTGCTCTGTCGTGAAAGGGGTGGATTCTGTTTTGCAGAATAAGGAGATAGGCGATTTATATGAATTTTTTTGTTTGTCGCAATGATCTTAATATATTTTGTGAGAGATCTTAGAACGGTCTCTAAAATTTGCATGTACGTCAAGTCCATAATGGCAGATGCTTTTCCACGTGATAACAAGGATGTTTCATTATTAATTCAACTGTATCTTTCAGAGATCATTATCAGGCTCCGTTACTTGGTGGGTAGGAGGCATTTTGATATATATATTCATATTGTGAATACTAACAGAAATCGCCATATGGCCGAATGTGACGAACATCTGCGTAATCGTCGAAACATGCACAGAAAAGCACTCGTTGCACCAGATACAGTCTACAGGCTAATAACATTGAAGTCGGGATCACAGAGCAAGACTCTAGACCAAAGGTGAGTATTCATTAGCAGATTTAAATCCAAGTTTGACTTAGAACATAGAAAAAGTGTTCTTTAATCAACAAGTATTTTGATAAAAAATGGATGCTTATAAGAAAGTAGCACTTCAACACTTCGCTTCTAAAAATGGTACTAAGCAGTCCAGTTTTGCGATTTTCGAGAAAAAAATAAAGCTTTAATTTTCGGAGATTTGTAGTAAAAAATTTCATCGTGTGACTGAGGAAAAAAGATAGCCGATGCGGTTTTTCTGTAATTTTTCTTACCAAAATACAGCTTTAGCATTTTTGGAAAAAATCTGACGTCGTAGAAGAAATCTGTAATTGAATTTGTCCGATATGTAGTTAGTTAAAGATACTGAGAAAGTTTCTGTACTGGGGTCATTGCAAATTTTCATACAAAGAAAACGAGTAGTTTGTATTTGCCGACATTTGACATTAGGCAAAACCGCTTTCCAAACTTTGACAGCCTTTAACTCTCCTTAAAAATTTTTGTTTTTCAGCACTCAACAGCTGTTAGTCAGAAAGTGTGCTTCTGTTCTCCACCTTTCCCAAAAGCGTCAAGAATCAATTCCTGCAGCAAAATCAGTTTTTGGTTTTCTTGAGAAAGAAGCAAGAAGGGAAATGATTCCTGCTACTGAAGCTTTGATGGTTAATTTTTCTGTAATTGCAAACAGTAGCAATGTCACAAATGTGATTACTAGCAAGTGGCGATGTGAATTTCAACTTTACTCTGTCGGATATACTTTCATGCCCTACTCGTATGGAACAACAGCAGGGTCTATGATTGTGCTTATATTATCTGGGGTGCTGAACGCGTATTCAATAATGATGGTCAAGAAGGAAGAAAGATATTCTCTACACAATGTTCTGTTATTGAATATATTTGTTGCCGACCTATGCCTTGGTAGTGTGTTGGACGTATTCATGGCTATTAGTGCATTGAAAGTCAATGTCTGTCTTGCTAGAGTTGTACTGCAAATAACATTCTTTATCTTCACAGATGTGACTTTTCTGTCTCTTGCATTTATTGCTTTTAACCAAGCAAAACAAGTCAGACGTCTTTTTGATTTTACACAGAACAACAACCAAAGCAACCAGACCAAAGTACAGTTAATGTTCAAAGTAGCTATTATCTGGCTGTACTCATCAATCATATCATTGGTAGTTTCCTTTTCATTTCCAAAGATATGGTTCTTTCAAGTGATATTGATATTGATTTTCATTTTTGTCCTACATTGGTATACTCTGAGAAAATTAAACGGTGTTGTCCCTAGTGACGATTCAGTTTTGCTGAAAAGAAGAATGCAAGTGATCAGAAAAGCACAAAAGTCGATCATTGCTCTGCTTCTGGCTGAAGTACTAACATGGACTCCATTTGTTATTACTGTGGTGCTTCACCTTTTCAAAGTGATAAAACCGCATCAGATAGATGAAACTTTATTTTGGACAATCGATATTACCTACTTGGCTCCACTTTTTAACCCAGTTGTCTTGTTTTTGATCCGAGATTTTGAATGTAGAAGGGATGTCAGCACTGTTAGGAGAAACGCTGCAGAAGTGATAGAAATGAATCCGGTAGGCTAAACAAACAGTGGGTACTGTTTTAAAGATTGAAGTAAGGAATAGAAACTAAATCTGCAGAACGTTCATACCTTCATACTATCTAATATTTCTAGTGCTTCGTATAACTATCCGAACGTGGAGAGGATAACGAACTAACGCATTAGACAAAAATTAAACAAAAATAACTGATGATGGTACTTGAGACTTGAGGCGAAAAAAACTTAAGACATATGAAAATGTCTCCTAATAAAGGCAAGGAGAGCACTCGGTCATTGAAACTGGTTTTCACACTAAATAAATAATTTTTGACTTTGTAAAATATAGACAATCGGACTAGATAATTCTCGTAAAATAGTGAAGAAAACTTAAAAGCCACAAAAATAAAATTGGGCCTAGGCACCTCTCACAATGGCGGTGAGCGAAGAAAACCAAAGAAAAAGAATTAGTAAACAAATGATACATTTTCATACATCTAAATAACGACTAATAGATTAAAATTTATTCCATGTATCTACTGCCTGTAGTTGAAGAGATATTTGAGCCCAAAGTTGGGAAAGTGTCTTTTAGAAGGTTGGGTACAATCATTTTTGCCAGCAGACTATGCATCATGAATGGTAACGTATCTGGAAATTGTAAAAGTTTGAAGCTCAAAAATGCTGTGTTATCATTTATTTGCGAAGATGCCGAGATTGATGCCATTATGCAGCGTCTTTATGATGATTCCAACATGTACATAGCCATCTGGTTGAAAGCTTAGTAGTTATCAGTTTTCATTCTGTTATCTTGATGACAACTTCGTTACATTTGTAGTCTGACAATTTTTGTGGTAGCTCTACTTGGAAAGCCGCTTCTACAAGGCCAGAAAATTCACAAAGCTTTGTGAAACTGGATTGGAGGTCGCATCCTGTCTCCATCGAGTTGCGCAAAAAGCAGTGAATATGTTCCGTGATGAATTATTTGGCTACACGTACTATCTCCAAGTAAAAAGTATAAATGATCTTGTACGGTATGGATTAGGGAGAATTCTAGGCCCAATGGCAGGGATCTCAGATCACCTCGCCGAGTCGATCAAAGAGATGAGCGTCGACGTTAAAGAAGTTTTATTCTTTGTGTCTCATCAATCCGGTCGGCCATAACCTGTTTACAAGTTTCATTTTCTTGCTTGCAACAAATTGTGCTTTCGTTGCAAGCGCATGAAAAGTTGTTTCCATATCCCCGTAGCTTTAGGCTATAAAACATTTCCTCATGCTTCCAAAACACAGTTCCGGCACACGGTAGTAGGAAATTTCGTTGTTCAGTGGTTACAGATCACGTGCGATTACATCGCCATAGGCAATCTTGTTCCTTGATAAAGAGCATTTGGAAAAAAATAGAATTCATTGAAGCGAACATATCTTAGGGCCATTTGTATTTACCGGCATTGGAACTGTGGCATCGGCATTGGAACCGGCATTGGCAATGGAATTGGCGCCATTTTATATCTAAGTCAGAATGCAAACACAACTTACCAGGGGGGTTGATAAAAGAATTTAGCTCCAAATCTTTCTCAATTGTGTTGCTTTTTTACTTCCGTTTTTAGTTTTTTGGCTTTTCGAATGTGATGGGATATCCAAGGGAGCAATGTTGCGGGAAGGGCGGGCAGAACAAGGCAGAAAAATGCTTCATATGACCTGTTTCAGTTATTTTTTTTCTGGCATGAGTACACTTGACAAAATGAAATTAAACTAGCTCAGAGCTCCTGTTCACGACATCGTGGGAGCACTACGATCCGAGCGGGCACAGAACAAGATCTTTCAATCACAGATCTCAAAATTTATAACAGGAATAAACTTGACCTAAAATTAAAGGACAGAGCATGGAGCGCACAAACGGGATCTGTCACGAAAGTAAAGAAGAGTCACGACTCAATAAATGGAACGTTCTTTCTTGCTTTTGTTTTTATTTCAACATATAACCAACAAATGCCAACGAACGATAATACATATTGTTAAAGCGTAAAACCAGTGAGAGTTTCAAATGAATGGCTGTGAGAAAAATTTTTGGACAGAATACACTCATTTTCTTATAAGAAATTACTATGCTCTTGAACATACACGTATTTTGTTATAACAAACTAACAAATTGGTCCAATACTGAAAGTTTCTTAAAATTGCAAATTTTGAGTACTGAAAGTTTTTTAAGAGTTTTCTAAAGTATCTATACTGGAAGCATAGTAATTCTATCTGAATGGTGTTCCCAATACATTTATCGATCGTATTTGACTGTTTGTGGCTTTCCAATTTGTCTGGTTGTCACAAAATTTCAATCGGCTCACGGAATAGGAAGTAGGAATGGACAACGGAAGTGCTGCATACTTAAACAAATGCTCGGCAACTGGCGCACCCTGTGAGATGCTTCAACGGAAGTGCTTGTACTTTCTTCCAGACATTTATATCCCGTTGACATGCCAAGACATCACTTTTTACCAAAACACAACAAGTTTCAAAAAGGTTTTGAATTGAAATGAAAAATAGCACTTTATGAGTTTGTACCTTATGAGTTTAAGTTTGTCTTGCTCTGTTCTTGTTCAATTTTATACGAAACTCTGCATATTGTGTTCTAATATTGTTTTGAATAGGCTAATAAGTAAACCAAATGAAACCCAGTGAAGAATTAAAGGGAATTTTGATACCTGAGAACATTCGAAAAGCCAAAAACTAAAAAGGAAGTAAAAAGCAACACAATTGAGAAGGATTTGGAGCTAAAATCTTTTATGCAACCCCTGGTAAGTTGTGTTTGCATTCTGACTTAGATAGAAAAATGGCGCCAATTCCATTGCCAATGCCGGTTCCAATGCCGATGCCACAGTTCCAATGCCGGTAAATACAAATGGCCAATACTCGTCATAGAGCACTCAAATTTGCAAATAAGGTAGATATAGGTATAAAACAAACAGAATTGGTGAAAAAATTGATCTGGGGGGCGTGGGCGATTTCTAAAAAATTTATTTTCCCCCAAGGCCTTTTGCCCCTTACAGCTCCTTCGTAGATTTCATGGTTTTGACGGCTAGGCCAAATGAAAGTGCTTTCAAAATGCTACAAGAAAAGTACTTACTTTCCCAGTCCAAAGCATCTAGCTTTACGAAAATTAAAGTTTTAGATTTTCAAATTAGGCCAAAATTTAGGCCATTACAAAAATTTTTCGACATCTTCGCCAAAAATTTTCAAATCCTTTGCTTCAGAGCATCCACCATGCCGAAAACGCTGTGAACTTAGGCCTACAATGTTGACTAAAGATACTATTACTCAAATTTAGGCTTGTCCGATCAGCTGGAACAAAATAAATGCAATTTAATATTTAGTTGCCATATGGCAACTGTGGCCCATAAAGGGTTAAGTCATGTGCGAATGATATTGATGTCGCTTCTCGCCACTGTTTCTTGAAGATTTCGAGGAAGGAGAGAATATTTGTCTATGGAGTAAATATCTTTTAAATAGAAAAGTAAGGTAACTAATGTTTCTCTTATAGTTTTGCCTAATTGTATTAAATGTGTGCGACAAAAATGACGAACTGAGTGAGAACGAATATGGGCTGACAACGGCCTAATAATTGAGAGGACCAATAAGGATGGCTTCATGCGGATGTTCAAGTGCAGGAGCTAATTTCTGTCATCTGAATTTTATAGCTTCATTGCTCCAGATATAAAAAGTGATCAGCTAGAACATTATGGGGTTTTCAAATTGTTTTGTCCCCTTCCTTGTAATATCGAGGGAATGTATCATAGACTTTGCGAAGAACAGGAAGACATTTTGTCACTGTTTTGTCTCGCCTGACAAGGGAAAGTGCCTTTGCCAGTAACTCATTTGAATCATCTGTCCGGGAAATGTGTTTTGACCAAAGAAAGTTCAATGAAATCAATATTCAGATGCTTTCTAAAATTCTTCATCAGCAAATCTTTGATGAAACATCGGAAAAGATACAAAGGTGGAATTTTTCAAAAGTTAAAGATCATTTATGGGGTTGCATATCAAAAGACAATAATCCAATTGAAAAAGTACAGTTGATGTTTGCTAAACATATATTAGGAGTGAATCAAAAAGCAATAATCTTAGCAGTGTTAGCAGAAATAGGATTACAACCCATTAAGATTGATATGAAAATAAATTCTCTAAAATTCTTCGATTATATAAAACAAAATAGAAATTGTTTGCTAAAAGGCACCTTAGAAGAAAATAGATTATTATCCACTTCATGGTATAATGATATCAATATGACAATAAGAGAAACTAACTTCGATCCAAACAAACTTTTAATTAAAATGGAAAATGATAATGATAAATATAAAAGAATTACACAAAAAAATAATAAATTGATAAAAAACTTTTGTAAAAAAAAGTTATCCGACATTTTAAACAGACAATGGCAAGACCAAATTAGCAAGATGAATAGATTGGCTTTTTACATAGAGATTAAGTTAGAACCAACTACTACCTCAAAATACTTGACTTATATTGAATGCAGAAGCCATAGAGCTGCACTTACAAGACTTCTTATAAGTGCACACAAACTAAGAATAGAAACGGGAAGATATTGTAAAAATAGAATTGACCCAAATGAGCATTTTTGTGACTTCTGTAGACACAAATCGAGTTGAATAGATAATGAAATCCACTTTTTATTTGATTGTATAAGTAATACACAACAAAGAGAAATTCTCTACATAGAACTAGATTTGCAAAAAGATAAAATTGATGAACTCTCAGAAATAGAAAACATAGGGGCCCTATGGGCATGTTCGAAGAACGACTCTGGTTGAATATAGCTATTTCGGTCAAATGATGAAAGATGTTTATTGGTATGCACAACGATGACGATAATGATTATTATGATAATGGTGGTCGTTATTATGATGATGTTGATGACCACGATGATTATGATGCTGGTTGGTAGGGGTGATTGTGGTGGTAGGGTGGATGTGGTGGTGGTGATAGGGGTGATCGTGGTGATGATTGTAGGGGGGTTGTGGTGGTGCTGATAAAGGTGATCGTGGTGAAGGTTGTAGGGGTGTTTGTGGTGGTGGTGATAAGGGGGGGGTGGTGGTTGTGATAGGGGTGATCGTGGTGATTGTTGTAGAGGTGGTTGTGGTGTGGTGGTTATAGGGGGGTGGTTGTGGTGATAAGAGTGATCGTGGTGATGGTTGTAGGGGTGGTTGTGGTGGTGGGGATAGGGGTGGTGGTGGTGATGGTTGTAGGGGTGATTGTGATGGTGATGCTGTTCATTTAGATCTTGTCACAGCCACATCGTCAATGATGGTAATCATGATGATGATGATGATGATTATGATGATGATGATGATGAGAATGATGACGATTTGCTTTGAAAAGTATTTTGAAATTGCCGCTCTTGCCCAGACTCTATGATTGATGATGAGAATGTTTGAAATGTCATTAACTAGACCAATGTGGCAATTTGCCATCGTTTAAAAAGTAAACAACAATGACTCATAGTGAACTATTACAAATCAGTAGAACAATTATCACATGACCTAAGATTGACAAAGCCATTTACAGGCCACCATTGTGAACAACCAACCGCTAATTGGGCATCAATAGCCGAGACAATGGCCCTAAGAGCATTCTTGAGATGCTTATACTATTGTTACACGTTTTCCATTGTTCAAGCGTTGGTTAGTCAGTGAATTAGTTAGTTAGTTAGTTAGTTAGTGACACGCCACCCCACACCAATATGTTCGAAATTCTTCGAACATAAAAACAGAATTTATCAAAAATATGCTAAATAGTTAAGACAAAGCAACAATAGTCGAAATTTAAATCAGCATAGTTTGTAGAACATGCAGTGCACCATACTAGATGACATTGAACTAGATCTACCAAAATTTCTTGGCAAAAACGTTGAAGAGCATCTAAAAAATATTTCAATAGAACAGTTAATTAATTACTTCAGATTGGCTGAGAAGATAGCAAATGGAGATGGTACTTTAACTCATCTTTGTGAGAATGTTGATATTTCTCTGATATTTATTTGTCTATCTTCTTTCATTTAGGTATTGTTGGCTCAGCAAATCACTTGTGAAAAATCTAGTTCTTATAATTACTCTTCAAGGCTTTCTCCAAATGAATTCATCCCATTTGAAAGTGGAAAGCATGGCTTTGACAGCTCTTTTAAAATGTTAGCCATTGGACACAATGTTGGATATGACAGATGCTATGTAAAATAACAGTATTTGATGGAAGTATGATGCTATTTTTTCATATATGATGTAGCGTTGGGACAAAATGGAGAGAAAAGTAAGAGTAATAGAAACAAGATGTATTAAAGGAAGTTTGCTAATTGAGAAAAATGAATCTCAAACGCCAGTGAGAGACTAATCAATTTGAGCAAATCAACGCAAGGTGTCCGGTTTTAAATGAAAACACTAATGTAATCTTCAAAATTCTGACAAGCATTTAATATGGAACTATTGGCACTAAATATCACTGAAATAATTGAAACTAAACCAAGTGAATTTTTTGACATTGATGAGGAAGTTAATGGATGGAGGAAGAAAGAGAGGTAAATATTGGTGCAGAAAGAGAGAAGAGATAGAGATGCCATATTTGCTGATGCATCATAGAATTTCATTTTTAGGAGATTCGTTTGGTGAAATTGATAAAAATAAGACCTATCACCTGGTAATGTGGTGGAAATGACAAAGACAAATGGTGGAAAATTGGAAGCATGAAAAGAAAGAGTAAGAAATTAATTTTAATTCAATCTTGCAGAATGACTTTCGTTGTGTATTGTTTTACAGCTGAAAAAAATTAATAACTAGCTTCTCATGCCAGGGGGGGGGCACTCATCAATTCTTGTTAGGGATATGCTGTCCAAGCATCAAAAACATACCCAACTTGATGCAGATGTTTTGAAAGTGTGTACCCAACCTTATACCAATTTTCACGAATGTATACCTGGCCTTATGCCAATTTTTTGAAACTATTGCACAAATATGTGAAAATATACAAAATCTTGAAAATTGAGACCGATCTTTGTATCAAAATTGCGAAAACGGACAGTGTTCCTTATACCAGAATTGTGAAAATCAATACTGTGTTTGGTCACGCATCCCAAGTTCCCATATCATTTAAAGTGCCCCTCCCCACCTGGGGCTTCAATACAGCATTGAAACAATTTTAAATTGCAGCACTGAAACACCGAAACACCGTTGGAGATGCCCAGTACTGCTTTGCCACGCTGTTCAATTCATACTTTCCGTAAAATGAACTAGAGAGAAATCACCATTTCAATAATCTCCCGGCTGCATTAAACGCATTTTTTCTATTCTCTTGCTAAAAACAAAGTGCTCATTTTATCCTCAAATCCTAAGGGTTTCCTTCCCCTTTTATAGTCATCTGGACAATATTGATTTTGGGCATGGGTTAGTAAAGATAAACAAAGAGAAGAAATATTAGCCAAGTTTTTTATCTTTTATCCTGAAGAATACGGGTAATTTTGTTCCATTGTTCTCCTGAACAAGATATATGTATTTTTGTTTTTGGTGAAATTTGCAAAGTTTGGTAGTACTCTGGTCATTGGTTAAAAGAAGACAATCCCTATCTAATTCACCTAATTCCATACACTAACTCTTGCTCTTAAGACTGCTGAGGTTGCTTTCCTTCCAATTCTCTAGTCAATTTAGCAGCCTGCATTCATGGTTTTCTGCTGGCTTTTGAAAAACTTTTTTGTATACCTCAATTATTTTGAATTTTTCACTTTTCTTGTTTTTCCGTTTTGACGTAGCATGTTTTCTTTATATCATTCGATGCATGTAAACACAAACATGCTACATAATAAGCTTAGTATCAATGGGCAATTATACTAGAATTCTAACCGTGTTTTTATGCTCTTCCTCATTTTTCGGCATTTGCTGTAGATCCTTTACGCTTCTTATCTTTTCAGTTCTTGCTAATGACATCATAGTTATTTTCTAATGCATCACTGCCTAATGAAACGAAATCAAATAATTTACCTACTAGTCTCTGATGAATAACAAGCAAGAATGCAATATGTTAGATAGTGTGGCCTGATAGTTGATAAACACATCAAAGATACTAAGATAGCTTAGATAGCTAAGATACATCTTCTATAGCATTTAAAATACAATTACCTGAAACTATCTTATCCAAGAATTTAGTAATATATTTCAATGATCCTTTCTTGAATTGCAAACCGTATCTTGCTCATACCCATAACTAAAATTTGATGGCTATAAAAGTTAATTATACTTAACTTGGAGCTCTCCATTTACTTGAATTTGTCCCAAGCGCTCTTTTTAGCTGAAGAAATAGCTATCGCTGCTTGTTAAGAACAATTGTGTAAATTTTGTTTTGTTGAAGAATGAAAAAGTAGTCCTGAGTATTTCCATTGTCCATGTTGTCCAAAGGCGAAATATCGAACTCTATTGTATCTTCTTCCAAACGATTCGGGCATTGGACTTGCATATTTTTGGCTGACTAATCATTGCTGCAATGATTGTGTATTGAATCTTCAGAAAGGACGAAATTATTAGCAGCTGAAAAATTAGCAGCAGAAACATTTTGATACCCACCGTTTGACACATGCTTTGATCTTTTTTCATCTTTATTCTAGACACTCCTTTGTTTTGCTTATCTGTTGTTCGTCCTCTATATCAGAAGGATCATCGTGTTTAGCATGATCATCTATCAGATCCCACCCAGCTTCTGACGAATCTGCCAAAATGATCATTTGATTCTGTACTTCAATAATTTAATTTCTTATAATTTAGCAGCAAGCTTGGCACCTTTAGATAACGAATTGTGGTCTCCAGATGATAATGAATTAGTCAAAATATCAATAACGTAAGGGACCAGTCATTATTTATGCCGGGTAGGGGGCCAGAGGAAATTTCTATTTAGCTCTAAAATTACAAAAAGTCAGGTGTTGACCAAAATAAAAAGGCAATGAATGTTGTTGAACGGAACTAACATATGTATAATAACCAAACTTAGATAAGATTAGAAAGTAAAGCAAATCTTCGTGTCTTATCGTCTTTTATCCTCTTCAACACCTAACTTCCTCTGTAAGAGTTCTTTTTATGTCATCCTACTCTACCTTGGCATGTTTTTCACTTTTGTCTCCAGCTACAAAGATCTTTGCAGCCTTTCAAACAACGTCTTCTAGCCTCGAAATATTTGTTGTAGACCAGTCAAGTATGGCTCTGTTCTCAAGTGTTGTATGGCTCTGCCTGACCTGACGCTCATCACTCTGTAGAAGCTCTCTACCACAGCCTCTGAACCTCCCATAGACAATCCAAAATGTTAGGCTATCATTGCCACCTGTCCAGCTTTCTGCCACAATGCCTCATTAGCTTACCTTTAAGAGGCTCCAGTTTTTTTCAAAAATGCTGGCATGGAATTGTGTGTGTCCCCGAAATTCAAATCTTAATAACTTGATCAACTTAAGCTGGATATCAATTGTTGTTTCTTACTGCTTCATCAATATTGTGTCAGAACTAGACTTAATTTCATTAATTAGCTTTCCATCTTCATCTTCAGCAGGAAAGAGGCATGAAAGCAGTTGATCTTTCATATTCTGATCCCAAACCAAAAACTTTATTGCTCCCTTCAAGTCCCTAAAACGTATGCTTGAACAAATCTGTTTTCGTTGTCTGTCCTGTAAAACATCTTTTTCCAGCATAACTTCATGTTTTTTTCTATTTATTCTCAACATATTCTTCGACTTCAGCTGCCGGAGCCCAAGCCAGAAACGCAATGGGAAACCGAAGATCTTCGGTTGGGTTCGGAATTATCGTGCAAACGAGCTTTAGAATTTTGCTTGGAATGACAAAGCCATACTTATCTGCTATGGGTTCCAATGTTTCATCTTCGCACTCCTCAAATGGCAAGTAGTGCAAAAATCCATTACTTCTGAACTAGTGCACGAAATCAGGAAGTGGCTGAAGCCTCAATTCTTGATGGATCTTCGTTTCTGTATGACGCAAAGGTATACTTATCGCGTCTGGATATGTTCTTCTTCATAATCTCGGCATAATCCTCAACGTATTTTCGTCTTATTTCTCTTATTTTCCATATTACAGAAAGATCTCTTAGTAATCTGCTTGGCTTGCTCCCATATTGCATGTCGCAATCTTCTTTCTTCTCCTCGTTCATAGACAAGAAGGTTTTCACCTGCTCTTCATCAGTAAATATATAATCGTCATCTTTAACTCCTTGAAGAACAAAATTGCAGATGACTAGAAATACTAACACAACAACTAACATCTCAAGAGGCGGAATGTTGAAAGGACTGGCTTCTGACAAACACTCTACTACCTCAGTGGCCACTGACTCCACATTTTCTTGATGAGCAATTGAGCCAGGAACAATGTCGTCATTGTTGCAATTACTGTTGAATAGGCCATGTCTGGATAGTACTTTGTTATCTTCAGTATGTACTCTTTCTACAAAATTCTCTTACTGTTATACTCAGCACCTGACCAACGCTATTAATTCCGAGTAGACTTTTCAACCTTTTCAAAAGCATTTGCACGAGAGGACTTGAGGGTTGCTCGCCTGGACCATTGTCAACTACGAAGAGCAGGTTATCAATCATCTTCTTTGCTACCTGGTTGCGAAATTTTTCGACCATTGTCGGTAATGTCATGAGGAGAAAAACTTCATGGAATACTCTGAACGCGCTTGATGCTTGAAAGTAAGAAATGTTGACCAGAGTTACTGAAAAACTAGAGCATGTTACTATAACAACGTTGTCTGCACTTAAACTAAGCTCGACATTCTTGTCCATATCGAGAAAAAGATGGGTGCTTGGCGCTACTGCATTCATCCTGGATTGGTTCCATTCGCAGTCTAGCAGCAAACCTTTTGACTTCTTCCAAGTTTTACTAGGCTGTTGCACTGGAGAAATATCGCCGCATACAATATTTTCTGGGTCTTTCGAGTCCGCCAAATTAGAATCCTTCTTGTTTTTTGCTTCTTCAAGCATTTAGTTGATATTTGAAGACGACCAGTGTAGATTTACAACCCTTTTCTCTCTGTTTTTGTTCTCGACGGTTTATTAAGAGAGATGCACGCATTCACACGTTCTCCGTTAATTTATAGCCTATAGCTACTTACCATCACTAGAAAGAGCCTGGGCAACTTTTAACCAACCTAGCTTTTTCTTTGGTGTTTCTTTAAAACTTCTAGCTCTAACATCCCAAAGACATGGATATTTTTTCACCTCTTCAATCAGGTTGACTTTAAAATCACCGACAACTGATGTGCAACTGTTCCCTTCCAACGACTGAAGATCCTAATTTGGCGTTGACCTGCTTTCGCCATTTTGTTTTTCTATGGCCTGAGCTGTTTGATTCATGTAAAAGGAAAAGTTGTCACGAAAATTCTAAAGAATGTGATTGGTTTTCATTCATTTGTTGTAGTGAATAGGGTGGAAGCATAGAAAACCCCTCTGTTAGCTTTCATAAGAAAATAACTAAGAATTACGGAATAAACTATTTACAAAATATTTAAACTAGCTGCCTATTTGAGATGATTACTACTTCCAATTATTTCACTTCATTCTTTTTCATCCATCTCTCACACCATATTTTTCGAACACGTGTTTTGCGGAGCCTGGGCCTGAATGCCTAAGGAGATACTACACTTTCCAACACACTCCCCCTTTTTGATTCACAACGTGATCAAACAATACCGTATTACTAACAATATTACTTTTTTACATCACAAGCAATGCTAACATACAAATATTTCTTTCGCTACTGCAAAAACAATAAAACGTTGAAATGCTGCACACTAAGAGTCCATTTCTCAACAAGACATGGAAATATTAAAGATAATAAGAAAAATAAACAATGAATAATACAAGCTTTCTAAGTCTTACCTTGCCTAAGAAGCGCTCCTATAACCGCTGCATTCCTTCTGGCTCTGTGCCCATGCTGCACTGTGGCGGGCGCGTGCGAATGCAATGCTTGCGGCGACTGTTGCGGTGCTGGCAACTGCGGCTACGGCTTGAACGGCGCTGGACGCTGCTGCGTATTATTACGAATTTCTAAGGGTACTAAATGCTACAAAGATCTATTGAAAACCTTCTTACCCTCTTCGTTCGTGCGTACCTCCACTTTTGCTGCTCTCGTTGAATTGTCTCTTCCTGTCAATAACTGCACTACCCTACCGATCTTCCAATAATGTTGTTAAATTAACGTTTTTCCGCATGCGCAATTATATTTTTTCCCGATCCTATCCGTTCGGAGCCAAAATCATGAAAGTGGAAATTCGGCTTGATCTTTAAACAGAAACAAATATATTTCTGCTTAGTCATCCCTGATCGTCAATTGAAGTATGTACACGATTGTTCATTGCATGTAATTACTGGTGTATACACGCTCGGATATTTTCCCTAACGAAAACTGGAAAATTTTCTCTACATTATATGTTTGCCTTCTTTTCTCCCATCTTCTCGTCACGTGCGTACTCTGATTACTTCTTTGCAGACAGATGTTTTAAAATAAAGGGGGGTGGGGGGGGGTAGGAATTAACATGTTTAATTTTCAATACTTCCACGTGCGAACACGAAAGATCTTTACTTCCAGAATGGAAAAATTGCTTCTTGACTGCACACAGACTAAACATTGATAATCTCTAGTTGATGTTCTGACAGAAAAGACAGATGTTTGACCATCAGCATAAAGACCACAAACCTTGACGACATACGTCGCATGTAGCCATGACGATGTAACTTCAAATCACGGTAACCGTTGACTGTCAACAACAAAAAATCGTAGATCGCAACGACTGCCAACATAAAACACCCCATGGAAGCAAACAAGCAACACCTGGGTAATTTTTTTGTCTCAGGCCAATATCAATTTTATTTTGCGACTCCACTTGAAGTCTGTTGTTTTAACTTTTTTTGGGTAACTATTCAGCCATTTCTCAAAGAGTTTTAAGTTGCATCCCTACTGTTATATAGTGAACCATTGATATAAATATTATTATATACTGCATGCTCTCGACTTTCCGCGATAATTTGTTTACGCCTTAATATCCTGAGTTGCACCCACAGCTTGCAAGACAAATAACATGACGTTACAAAAAGACCTTTTCTTTTTTGACAGTCACTGTGTGAGATGTGTTATATTTGCTGTAAATTTCACAACGAAGAACGGCGAAATAGAAATAGACACGAGTAAATTCTGTCATAGTACTTTGAATAAGAGATTCTTCTTCACAAAAAACCTCATCAGCTCCTCCATGCAGTCGTTTTCTTGGCTGCTGCTTGAAAATGTGAATCAACTCTTTTTATATTTTTTAAAAACAGTGCTATGCCTTTCATGTTCTGATGTGCTTTGGTGCTGTCGTATGTTACTTTTTGGCAGCTTGCAGACGGTGTCTTTCCTGAAGCTTTCTCACATGGTGTGCAAATGTTCTCAACAAAAAACACCCTAGCATCAAATTCACTCGCAACAGATCTAGCAAGTCTGCCTGTTTCGAATCTGTGCCCAGATAATCAGCCATCTTTCACTTGTTCTTGTAAGAACTGATGTGTATATTGAAATTTTTCATTCCCTGGCTTATTTCTCTGAGGGATATTTTTCGTGACAATATTGGTAAAATAGCCGAATCTCTTTCGTGGCATGATGATTAATGAGATGCTTCCTACTTGCCTTGAGCAGATACACTTTCAAGACCAGTTTTTCTTTTGTTCTGTCAAAGCAGGCATTGTCATAGATGAGTACGGATCTTCGTTGTGCAACACTGAATTTTTTCAAGTACATATTGCGGCCGGTATGTTCTCAATATTACCATCAAAGAGTGTAGTTTGATCTGTTTGCAAGTCAATTTTTCGTGCGTTGCCAATTGCAAAGCCAAATGAACTTTAGGGCCCTCAGTTGGTAATTTCTTCTTTGCATATATGTTTTTGCAGCTCGGATTTGCTGTGCTTCAATAAGTCAGTCTTCTGAAGTTTATGTTTTATTGTGTTTTTCTCTAAAAATGTCAGCATTTTTTTTTCTGGTCTTGTGTGTATTCTTGAGCCTCCACAATTGGAGCCCTAGCCAAAAATGCTCATCAATTTTATTCAAACCGCTCCGTAAAGTGGCGTTCTCACCCTCATCTGTTTTGTTAGTACTTAGCACCATTTTCCTAATTTCTTCGATATTTAGGTAAAGATTGTCCTGGAAAAGTTCGGTATTTTAGCAGTGCTAAAGAATCAGCTAAAGTGATTGTCGTAGCAGAAAGTTCTTCGGTCAAGAGTGCTTTGGCTCCAACATGATACCGTGTTTTATGTTCGTATGAAGTAGTATTTAGGCTTACACACCATGAGGTCCAACAAGTTTGGTGCGTCGTTTTGCAAGATGTATATCTCTTCTGATGATCGTTGTCATCTCAAATACAACTCAACTGCTATGACTTTGAGACATGTTGAGACTGAATTATCAGGATCCATCGATTAGCATATCACCGCTATGCGATAAATTTCACTGTCAATGTTAAATGCTTCATTCTGATCAATTTTCTTATTCTGAAACTCGGAACATATTTAGCGATGTACAGTATCTTTCGGTTTTAACAGCTTTTCAATCGAAGCGACGGGGAAATTTCTTCAGACTTATACAATCTTTTCTCACATAAGAAGCCATGTTGACACCTTTCTGCAAAGCAATGTCTTGCAATGTTTCCGCCAGGCTCCTTTTTGTGATCTTTGTGTCGTCCATAACTTTAATCGTGTTTTCTCATTCGCAGATGAATACCTTGTAATGTCCTGAAGTTTTCTTTCTTCCAGTCAATTTGGAACATGCTTAAAATGTGAAGGCAACTGGGCTCTTTCCATTGCAACATCCGACTAATGAATTAAGGTTCATGTCCACTTGAATGTCGATTCTTGCTTTTGTCACCAATGCTGTTCCTGCGCTCGCTCGATGGAATGCTACTGGAAGAATGACCGATAGTTGCCTTCACAAAACCGAAAAGATGCATGTTTGCTGTCAGAAACTTAAGTATGAAGGACATTGTTTGCATGAAATATAAGAACACGCTAACATATTGTACAATAGGTCATGCAGCTTGTACGTTCCATCATTTTGAGCACATAGCACTTGCACTACCCATTTAAAGGCATCTTCTATCATCCCTTCAATGTTTTACATTAAATGCTAAACGTCAAATGAACCAATCTCACCATAGCAGTCAATGTAGCTAAGTTTACTCCTTCAAATAGCTTCATCGTGAGTCGCTGATATGCATATTCTGCGTCGATTTGCTGCTCCTGTTTTAGATTGATGCCCAATTTTCGTGATGTTTGAGTCACAACGCCGTCTGCAATTTTTGGTGTTGAAGCTTTTTCTTACACTACAACGTATACCCTGTCCTTCAAGTCATCGACTCGTTCTTCAGTCATCTCATATTGCACTTACTCACGTCCGACTTGACATTCTCTTTGGCAAGGTAGTTGTTTTATTGTTTAGACTATGATTATATTTTTCAACTAGAGTTAAAAGTATTAGTAGCGTTAGCATATAAGCACCGCCATTGCGCCACCTACCAGTTGACTTGAGAAATGATAATCTGTGATTTCGGATAAGATACTTACACCAGACGTAATTTAAATGTACTCTACTTCTATTAAGGTGCTTAGGGGCGTCTACATTCGAATGTTCACAGTATCTTAGATTATTTTCTGTACAAAGATCTCGAAGAATAAAGTTTACTCTGACCCTCTTTGGCTTTTATTTGTCATAATTTGGCACCAGACCAGTCACGATGAAGTTGATCCTATGCTCCTCTATCTGTTTGGCAAGCCCAAAAATTTCTTGTCTTATTTTTACATCAGAGTCTCTTTGCCGATGTTCTCTGCTGTTTCATTTACATCGGATGATGTTGTTTTACCATTTGTTCTCGCTCTGCTGCGCCTTTTCTTTCTTGCTCGACTTCGTTTACCGTTATTGTTACTGGAAACAATATTTTCAGTAGCATCGATGCTTTCAAAAGCAATCGTTGGTTTCCTTCCTGGCAAATCTCTGGTAGGAGTGCTTGTAGATAGCTCCTTAGTTATATTCGAACTTCCAACTCTTTTCCTCTTTGGAAAATGCTTTGTTGACGTCTCTGCTAACTCAGGTTCTGTCATCTCTGCGGTTTCTCTTTCTAGTTGTTTACTTGAATTTCCTCCTTGCATCGATCTTTTGGCTGGTGTTTGTATCGACCTCATACTTTTTATTTAGGTTCTTCCAATATCTGTTTCTGTAGTTCTTGATTCGCATAGCAACTTTGTACGCGTCCAGATTCTGACTCTAGCTCGATTTTAATTTTTTAACCCGTTCTTTGATATAGTGGAAGACCCACAGAATGTTAAAATGATTCTTAGTTATCTTAGTTAATCACTTTACTCGAAGATTTCAGGTATGTGCAAATAATCTTGCAAACGCAGAGGTCGACGAACTTTTGGCAAGACCAGATTTTAATTTGCTTAATCAGCCCCTTTCCTCCTCGAAGAAATGCGACGGAGAAAACACAATGTGCAGATTGGCAACAGATGATCAAATAGCATCATTCTACATGTACAGATTCATACAGCGTCTACATTACTAAAAATTAAATACGGTACTACATTCATTCTAAATACGGTACTACATTCATTCTAAATACTATATGTGGGCATTGGAAGTGCGAAGTGGCAAGATGCACGCGTAAGGTTGGACAAAATACCGCCGTTGGTAGGTGCGAAGTACCCCTGCAGGCAGGCAATACCAAACCTTGGTAGTATTTGTTGCGTATTTGACAATAGCGTAGCGATACAGAGTGCCGGGTCTCGATCTACTACGGGTGAGGTCAAGAAATCCAGAGAGGGGTACACGGATGAAGAGAGGGGGCCGGGTCCCCATTGCAAGCATCCATGTCCAACTCTGGTGTGAAACAGGATAAACCCTCATAGCTTGCTCTTGGTGCTGCAGTTATAACGACGCGAAAATTTCCTTTAAATGTTTGTAGGTGCCAGATTTGGCACCATATGTTGCCCCCGGTAAGCAGGCAGAACATTGAATCTTTAAGCAAGGATAAGCAACTGAAATGTTGTTTTGCACCCCAGGGGAATACCGTGATTCTTTATAAAGTTTCTGTCCTGCGTGCTGTAATCCTAGAACAGAAATCCTCATAGGATAGTCACTTGTAATTTAAATCAAACCTAAGGGGCCACAGAATTATCACATTGTGGGTCATAGCAAAAACAACATTTTGGTTTTTTCCTCTGCCGATAGAAAAGTAGAAAGGACCTGCGTGATCAAGAACACAGTGAGAAAAATCTTTGGCTGGGTCCAATTGATCGACAAGGGAAGCAAGCCAAAACAATTATTCCGAAAAATTTTTTGAGACCACGCCCTTTAGAATGGATAAAATGCCATTGCAGACAAGGATTCTATTACCACGCTCTTTTAGTAACATCAGTATAAATGAATCTTTACAGAAAAAATTGTGTGTTCATGTAAACCATGAATTGTATATTTATCTTGATATCTATTACTGCAGTTGTCATATATATATTTTTTTTTGTTTATATATGCAATCGTTCATAGACATCCTGTCACTGACAAAACAGACGAATGTCTTGCCTTCCTGCCCTAAATTGACTGCCTTCCTCTAGTCCCTTCATGCGCTTGTTGCTTTAATTTGATCGGGTACGAGGCAATTCCGCCGTTTTTATTCAATGGACTCAGAAAGACCGTTATAACTGTCTCCTCTCTGCAGCACCTCCAGAAAAAGTCCACACTGAGCCCCCAAGGACACAACCTCTGTGGGATGCCCCACAGCAACTGGGTCCTCTGAAAACAAATTCAGAAACTCCCTACCTCAACAGCCAAGAGTGCGGCCACAAACATCCATCTGAGTCCAAACCAAGCTAAGAAGAAGGCTTGTATTGAACATATTGACATCCTAATTTCATAACCATGTAATGTGATATTAGCTCTTCATTGATGCCTGGGCACGTATAATCATCGGACTACTGTAGATGGAATCAAATCCTCAGACTTCCAGCATTAATTGAAACTCGAAAATGATACCACGATAAAAATCTGACATTTTCAAATATTTGTAGTAATTTAAAGTCTTAAATTCAAGATCAAGTAAAGCAAAAATCAGATAAAGGATTATGAATAATCTACACATTGCTTAAAGCCATTTTGGCTTGACTGGGTCCATTTAACCCATTGGATCGTCACTGGTGCTAAATAAACTGGCCTCTACTGTCTGACACCATCTTTTGATTAGAGCTATTAATAAGAACCTTGGGGTTATGAAGAAGTATATGATCTATTGTTCTGGCAGATTTTTAGAATTGTTGATAAAAACTTTAGATGCTCGTTGTTATGACATCCAAATATTTGGGGAAATTATATGATAACTGACCTAATAAACATTGTGGTTTTACAAACAGTAGAGTATAAAATACATTTTTTTTTTTACCAATTTTTCACCTCAGCAGGTTGCACTCTGATGCTTTGACAAATTAAATTGAGGCGGGGATGTTGTTTGCAAAATGTTTAGGCGCAGGGCAGATTTGGTTGGAATGAACTGATGCTGTATACGAACAATGTTACCAGAACACGAGCCTGGACTTTGCCCAGACTTCAAGAACAAAATAAGAATAAACTGAGGTCCCCCAAAAAGCACCCAAAATATCAGCCAAACATAAAACCAAGACAGTCAAAACTGAGCGTAAAAGCCTACAAATTAAGAGAGGGACAAGCATGCTGTGTTTCTACACAAACCTAGTACCACTTTCTATAACAATCTATATGGGTGTGTTTGAAGAAAATTTTGTGAATTCTATCAAACCAGAAATAAAATAAGACTGCCTATCCTATGCTAGATGCATTGATGATACCTTCTGAAGAGAAAGCTAAACGTTAAAGCAAAGCCACAGAAGATTGCAGTCATTTTTCAAAAAGGAGGAGCTGCTTCAGAAGTTTAGAAGTAGAACCTGAAAAATTAGATGCGTCCTTCCGCAGCATCAGCCCCTCCCACACACCAGGTGTCTTCATTTTATATCAAAGTCATGAGGGCATTAAATATCCAGTTAAAATAAGGAACTCTAGGGAACTGTTGATACCACAATCGTATCACAAAAAAGGGGTAAACATTAAGGGACATTTAGGGAAAAGTCTCTGAGCCAGGTTCTAAAGGTGTGCAGACAGCTTAGGCCCACAAGTACAAGGAAAATCGTACGGCTTCCGGGCTTCCTGGTACAGTCAGCTTCTTATTTAGGCCTTGGGATTCAGTTATTCTCTGATGAACACAGAGAAATGAACCTATCTAAAACTGAAAATACATGTATAGGGTAAAGAAGGGAATAATTAAACGCGAAAGTAGGTATAAAAGGAACGCTCTCACCAATATTTCTGTTTTTGTTGGACCGAGGACTGTTCAGTATGATGCGTAAAGAAAAAGAGGCCTTCCATAGGATATGCCTGGTTTTTAGGTGGATTTTAGGGGTGTAACCTGTTGGTTTATCATTGGCTAGGGGGTAGATCACGCCCTTCATTGTTTAGCATAGTTAGTTCAGTTCGGCACATATTATTGGTTAAATACCTTATGATACCACTCACTGTGAACCATGGCAAAGTACGGTATCCAGGCTACAACTACTGCGGCATCTGTGGCATTTTGGATGGCGTAAGGTTGCAGGCAGCATGGAAAAAAGGGGGGAGATTAACTACAGTTCAGCCTACGTCAGAACTTTCAAGTTCGAAAAAACAGTTCTTTTATCATTTACATTTACCGCAAGTCACAACCAATGTCACTATCACTATCATTGTCACCATCACCACCTTAACTTTCATCAAAATAATTTGCATTGCCATCGCCATTATCAATTTGAACAGTATCATCATCATGTACATACAATTCATCACTGCTTTTTTTCTTCTGAAAGCATTGCAAAATAGCAAAATAGTTGTTTGTGCTTCATATTTTGATGGCTTGGCTTCCTCTCCTCGCTTTGCAGGATTAGACGTCTCATTGATGATACTCTTAATTTTATCTGCTGACTCTGCTGATTTTCAAATTTAATGTCTGGTTCCGTAGGCAAAACACTAAAATTTTGTTTTTCAACTTCCTTCACAATTTCTTTTTTTCGAAAGTAATAATATTTCCAAAGCACTGGCACAGCTCTTTATGTGTCGCAAAGCCTTTCTTTTGTCTGCTTTTTTTCTATTTTTCTTCTTATAGTGTTTGCTAGGTTCGATTGAAACTTTGCTGCTGCATTTTTGGGCACTCTCTGTTCAATAGGTTTGTAAAGGTCCAGTTTACGGCAGGATTAGCGGTAGAATTCACACAAAAGAATATACACAAGATATAGTCTTCTTAAACGTGTATTATATATTAGTCTACAACTTGATCTTTCTGGGGAAAATAGCGATGGCATGACGATGGATAAAATGTGGCTGATGAAATAGAAATGCACACAGGAATAACGTAATGCACGAGAATATACTAGAAGATTCTACAGTGATCGTGATTCAGCGAAAACTAACGCAATCCTTCTAGAAAAGTAATTCGATAACAAAAGAGTAAAAAAAGCGGAACAATCTGATGCAGGGATATAGTGAAGTTAGCAATGAATCCCTTAAACATTCGAACGATTTCTGACAATCATCAGACCAAGAAAATTGTATACTTTTCTTGAGAAGGGTGTAAAGCGGACTAGCTATTGTTGCGAAACCTTAAATAAAACACCTGTAGTAAGAAACTAAAGCTATGAAGCTACGGACTTCATTAAACCTTGTCGGCACTGGATAGTTTTGAATATCTTATCTGGATTAGGACGTATACCTCCCATCTGGATTAGGACGTATACCTCCTTTCTTACAATATAACCTAAATATAACACTTCGGATTTGCATAAATGACATTTCTTGTTCTTATGTTTAAGACCTTTACCTCTAAATTTTAAACAGTAAACTTCATCCTTTAAAGATTGATTTTCCTTCTGGAGTCTAATTTCACTGGCCAGCATATTTTCGTACATAGTATGCCTTTCCGCCATATCAACACTACTTTTCTTATTTTCATTTCTATCAAGTCTAGCTTCTATCGATTCTAGTTTTTGCTCGATTTTTGATAAGCGCTGATCAGTATGATGACATGCAGTTGTATCAGGATTCTTCGCAGGCTCATGAATATGAATACTATGACTACTATAGCTTGATAAACTTACCGCTTCGCTATCTCTCTCTTCTTCTGAGATTTCAATTTGTTCTTTGTGCCTCGCGGCCTTATCAGTTAGTTAAGATCTCAGTTCAAATATTCTCTCTTCATCGTTAGATATTTTTCGAGCTTTACCATTTCCCGCCTTTTTTGTTCCTAGTTCGCTTGAAACAGAAGGCTTTTGACTAAGATTCGATGCCTTGCCTGTCGTGTTTGCTTCTTTATTTTCCGAGGGGAACCCGGTTTCATCATGAAACATATCTACAAAAAAGGATTCTTTCCCTCGTTTGGTTTTCAAATAAATAGACTTCGATTCAACAAGCGATTGCAAAGAATTTAATGTATCCTCCTGATCTAGGCCGTATTCCTTGGCAGCAAACTTTACGATTGTCTGTCTGTCAGGGCGTTTCTTTTTGATGTTTCTAATTTCATCAATCGAATTGATAACAATTAAATTGCTTGCGCAATGTGCCATCTATTAAAGAAATGAAAGCATGACAAATTCTTACTGAATATCTTTCGAATAACCAAAATATCTTGCTTTCCAGTCGCATCACACATCCACTCAAGATCTTCAATTAGAAGACCACTTACGACAAGTTGCATCATTTTCTGAAATGTATAGCTAGCATTAACGAGACCCATTGGCATAACACGGAATTCAAAGTTACCCTGGCTAGTGTAAAATGCTGTTTTCTCCATGTCTTCAGGATTCATAGGAATCTGCCAATACCCTGATGCAAGATCAATTAATTTGCTTAATCAGTCCCCTTTCCCTCCTCGAAGAAATGCGACGGAGAAAAACACAATGTTCAGACTGGCAACAGATAATCAAATAATAACATTCTACATATGCAGATACTTACTGCGTCTACATTACTACACATTAAATACGGTACTACATCCCTTCTAAATAAGGTACTACATTCATTCTAAATACTATATGTGGGCATTTGCAGTGCGAAGTGACAAGATGCACGCGTAAGGTTGAACAAAATACCGCCGTTGGTAGGTGCGAAATACCCCTGCACGCAGGCAATACCAAACCTTGGTAGTATTTGTTGCGTATTTGACGATAGCGTAGCGATACAGAGTGCCGGGTCTCGATCTACTACGGGTGAGGTCAAGAAATCCAGAGAGGGGTACACGGATGAAGAGAGGGGGCCGGGTCCCCATTGCAAGCATCCATGTCCAACTCTGGTGTGAAACATTCACTAATGCTGTATCTATGTCAATTATGTTGACACAGGTGGTTGCTTAAACCCTCATAGCTTGCTCTTGGTGCTGCAGTTATAACGACGCGAAAATTTCCTTTAAATGTTTGTAGGTGCCAGATTTGGCACCATATGTTGCCCCCGGTAAGCAGGCAGAACATTGAATCTTTAAGCAAGGATAAGCAACTGAAATGTTGTTTTGCACCCCAGGGGAATACCGTGATTCTTTATAAAGTTTCTGTCCTGCGTGCTGTAATCCTAGAACAGAAATCCTCATAGGATAGTCACTTGTAATTTAAATCAAACCTAAGGGGCCACAGAATTATCACATTGTGGGTCATAGCAAAAACAACATTTTGGTTTTTTCCTCTGCCGATAGAAAAGTAGAAAGGACCTGCGTGATCAAGAACACAGTGAGAAAAATCTTTGGCTGGGTCCAATTGATCGACAAGGGAAGCAAGCCAAAACAATTATTCCGAAAAATTTTTTGAGACCACGCCCTTTAGAATGGATAAAATGCCATTGCAGACAAGGATTCTATTACCACGCTCTTTTAGTAACATCAGTATAAATGAATCTTTACAGAAAAAATTGTGTGTTCATGTAAACCATGAATTGTATATTTATCTTGATATCTATTACTGCAGTTGTCATATATATATTTTTTTTTGTTTATATATGCAATCGTTCATAGACATCCTGTCACTGACAAAACAGACGAATGTCTTGCCTTCCTGCCCCTAAATTGACTGCCTTCCTCTAGTCCCCTTCATGCGCTTGTTGCTTTAATTTGATCGGGTACGAGGCAATTCCGCCGTTTTTATTCAATGGACTCAGAAAGACCGTTATAACTGTCTCCCTCTCTGCAGCACCTCCAGAAAAAGTCCACACTGAGCCCCCCAAGGACACAACCTCTGTGGGATGCCCCACAGCAACTGGGTCCTCTGAAAACAAATTCAGAAACTCCCTACCTCAACAGCCAAGAGTGCGGCCACAAACATCCATCTGAGTCCAAACCAAGCTAAGAAGAAGGCTTGTATTGAACATATTGACATCCTAATTTCATAACCATGTAATGTGATATTAGCTCTTCATTGATGCCTGGGCACGTATAATCATCGGACTACTGTAGATGGAATCAAATCCTCAGACTTCCAGCATTAATTGAAACTCGAAAATGATACCACGATAAAAATCTGACATTTTCAAATATTTGTAGTAATTTAAAGTCTTAAATTCAAGATCAAGTAAAGCAAAAATCAGATAAAGGATTATGAATAATCTACACATTGCTTAAAGCCATTTTGGCTTGACTGGGTCCATTTAACCCATTGGATCGTCACTGGTGCTAAATAAACTGGCCTCTACTGTCTGACACCATCTTTTGATTAGAGCTATTAATAAGAACCTTGGGGTTATGAAGAAGTATATGATCTATTGTTCTGGCAGATTTTTAGAATTGTTGATAAAAACTTTAGATGCTCGTTGTTATGACATCCAAATATTTGGGGAAATTATATGATAACTGACCTAATAAACATTGTGGTTTTACAAACAGTAGAGTATAAAATACATTTTTTTTTTTACCAATTTTTCACCTCAGCAGGTTGCACTCTGATGCTTTGACAAATTAAATTGAGGCGGGGATGTTGTTTGCAAAATGTTTAGGCGCAGGGCAGATTTGGTTGGAATGAACTGATGCTGTATACGAACAATGTTACCAGAACACGAGCCTGGACTTTGCCCAGACTTCAAGAACAAAATAAGAATAAACTGAGGTCCCCCAAAAAGCACCCAAAATATCAGCCAAACATAAAACCAAGACAGTCAAAACTGAGCGTAAAAGCCTACAAATTAAGAGAGGGACAAGCATGCTGTGTTTCTACACAAACCTAGTACCACTTTCTATAACAATCTATATGGGTGTGTTTGAAGAAAATTTTGTGAATTCTATCAAACCAGAAATAAAATAAGACTGCCTATCCTATGCTAGATGCATTGATGATACCTTCTGAAGAGAAAGCTAAACGTTAAAGCAAAGCCACAGAAGATTGCAGTCATTTTTCAAAAAGGAGGAGCTGCTTCAGAAGTTTAGAAGTAGAACCTGAAAAATTAGATGCGTCCTTCCGCAGCATCAGCCCCTCCCACACACCAGGTGTCTTCATTTTATATCAAAGTCATGAGGGCATTAAATATCCAGTTAAAATAAGGAACTCTAGGGAACTGTTGATACCACAATCGTATCACAAAAAAGGGGTAAACATTAAGGGACATTTAGGGAAAAGTCTCTGAGCCAGGTTCTAAAGGTGTGCAGACAGCTTAGGCCCACAAGTACAAGGAAAATCGTACGGCTTCCGGGCTTCCTGGTACAGTCAGCTTCTTATTTAGGCCTTGGGATTCAGTTATTCTCTGATGAACACAGAGAAATGAACCTATCTAAAACTGAAAATACATGTATAGGGTAAAGAAGGGAATAATTAAACGCGAAAGTAGGTATAAAAGGAACGCTCTCACCAATATTTCTGTTTTTGTTGGACCGAGGACTGTTCAGTATGATGCGTAAAGAAAAAGAGGCCTTCCATAGGATATGCCTGGTTTTTAGGTGGATTTTAGGGGTGTAACCTGTTGGTTTATCATTGGCTAGGGGGTAGATCACGCCCTTCATTGTTTAGCATAGTTAGTTCAGTTCGGCACATATTATTGGTTAAATACCTTATGATACCACTCACTGTGAACCATGGCAAAGTACGGTATCCAGGCTACAACTACTGCGGCATCTGTGGCATTTTGGATGGCGTAAGGTTGCAGGCAGCATGGAAAAAGGGGAGATTAACTACAGTTCAGCCTACGTCAGAACTTTCAAGTTCGAAAAACAGTTCTTTATCATTTACATTTACCGCAAGTCACAACCAATGTCACTATCACTATCATTGTCACCATCACCACCTTAACTTTCATCAAAATAATTTGCATTGCCATCGCCATTATCAATTTGAACAGTATCATCATCATGTACATACAATTCATCACTGCTTTTTTTCTTCTGAAAGCATTGCAAAATAGCAAAATAGTTGTTTGTGCTTCATATTTTGATGGCTTGGCTTCCTCTCCTCGCTTTGCAGGATTAGACGTCTCATTGATGATACTCTTAATTTTATCTGCTGACTCTGCTGATTTTCAAATTTAATGTCTGGTTCCGTAGGCAAAACACTAAAATTTTGTTTTTCAACTTCCTTCACAATTTCTTTTTTTTTTCGAAAGTAATAATATTTCCAAAGCACTGGCACAGCTCTTTATGTGTCGCAAAGCCTTTCTTTTGTCTGCTTTTTTTCTATTTTTCTTCTTATAGTGTTTGCTAGGTTCGATTGAAACTTTGCTGCTGCATTTTTGGGCACTCTCTGTTCAATAGGTTTGTAAAGGTCCAGTTTACGGCAGGATTAGCGGTAGAATTCACACAAAAGAATATACACAAGATATAGTCTTCTTAAACGTGTATTATATATTAGTCTACAACTTGATCTTTCTGGGGAAAATAGCGATGGCATGACGATGGATAAAATGTGGCTGATGAAATAGAAATGCACACAGGAATAACGTAATGCACGAGAATATACTAGAAGATTCTACAGTGATCGTGATTCAGCGAAAACTAACGCAATCCTTCTAGAAAAGTAATTCGATAACAAAAGAGTAAAAAAGCGGAACAATCTGATGCAGGGATATAGTGAAGTTAGCAATGAATCCCTTAAACATTCGAACGATTTCTGACAATCATCAGACCAAGAAAATTGTATACTTTTCTTGAGAAGGGTGTAAAGCGGACTAGCTATTGTTGCGAAACCTTAAATAAAACACCTGTAGTAAGAAACTAAAGCTATGAAGCTACGGACTTCATTAAACCTTGTCGGCACTGGATAGTTTTGAATATCTTATCTGGATTAGGACGTATACCTCCCATCTGGATTAGGACGTATACCTCCTTTCTTACAATATAACCTAAATATAACACTTCGGATTTGCATAAATGACATTTCTTGTTCTTATGTTTAAGACCTTTACCTCTAAATTTTAAACAGTAAACTTCATCCTTTAAAGATTGATTTTCCTTCTGGAGTCTAATTTCACTGGCCAGCATATTTTCGTACATAGTATGCCTTTCCGCCATATCAACACTACTTTTCTTATTTTCATTTCTATCAAGTCTAGCTTCTATCGATTCTAGTTTTTGCTCGATTTTTGATAAGCGCTGATCAGTATGATGACATGCAGTTGTATCAGGATTCTTCGCAGGCTCATGAATATGAATACTATGACTACTATAGCTTGATAAACTTACCGCTTCGCTATCTCTCTCTTCTTCTGAGATTTCAATTTGTTCTTTGTGCCTCGCGGCCTTATCAGTTAGTTAAGATCTCAGTTCAAATATTCTCTCTTCATCGTTAGATATTTTTCGAGCTTTACCATTTCCCGCCTTTTTTGTTCCTAGTTCGCTTGAAACAGAAGGCTTTTGACTAAGATTCGATGCGAAGACCACTTAAGACAAGTTGCATCATTTTCTGAAATTAACGAGACCCATTGGCACAACACGGAATTCAAAGTTGCCCTGGCTAGTGTAAAATGCTGTTTTCTCCATGTCTTCAGGATTCATAGGAATCTGCCAATACCCTGATGCAAGATCAAGTGTTGTGAAATACGATGCATTACCCAAGGAGTCTAATACCTCATCTATCCTAGGCATGCCTTCTATATGTCTGTCAACCATTTCTAACTGACTTTGAGGAATAGGATACGGTCTCCGTCTCTAAGGGAAGTTATCGCCTGTATCTATGCTGTGAGTAAAACCATGAGCTCTACCTAATTTCGGATTCTGAAGTAATAAAAACATCTTTATTTTTGCTAAGCAACTTAGTTAAACGATGTTTATCTTGCAACGATAAATAAAAATTCAACTTAGGAGATTAAAAATAGGACTCACCCTCTGCAGAATATCCTTTGTTTCCACTAGCTTCTGCCATTTCAACACATGTGCCTGGAAAGATCCTAACTGGAAACGTATTAGGATTAGCAATCTTAATGGGAATTTCCCCATTATTAACATTAGCAACACAGCCAGCTTGATAGAGAAGCGAGTTTTCAGAGGTTATCTCGTACTTAGGTTCGACGACAACGGTTCCTTTTATTTCAGACAGATGACCCACAATGAGCGCTTCGCTGCGTGCAGGTATTTTTCTAACGTTTCTACAGCGCAAACTTGTACACTACTAGGCTGCTTAACAACGCTTGTAGGGATGCTTTGGAGTCCTATCCTAGCCTGCATATTCCCTAGGTCTATGCTTGCAGTAGCCTTCATAAGGAATTCGGTACCTATCAAGAAAGAGTACTTAAAATTTCGGACGATATGGCAATCATCATACCAACTACGTTGACCTTAATCTAATTCAACGCATGTTTTACCGATAACATTCAACATTTCACCTCTAGGTGTTCTCGCTAAAACATTATTATACGTCATTGCTAACGACGACTTGGAATATTTATTGAGCATCTTAAACAACTCAAAACTCATTACTGTTATACCTGATCCAGAATCAAGAATAAGATCGGTTTGATAATTAGCGACTTTAGCTGAAAACGTAACGCACTGATAAGCTCGAGAATTACTGATACTATTCAATAAAATTTGAGGATTTTTACCTTCTGCTGCAACACACCTCGACACATGAGCAGCAATGTCTAGTTTTTTTGTTTCTGTCCTTTTCGGCCTTCTTCATCTTCGTGTCGCGTTTAGCTTCAATGTAGCTAACTCTCTTACAGTAATTACAGTTGGTCGACAATCCATCGTGCACAAGAATTTATCGTCTGATCTAGGATATCGTCGGCCTTAACTTGGTGCTTGCGGAGAAATGGTACGTTGAGACTGAGACTCAGCAATTGCTATAGTCAGCTTCTCGACAACATTCTCTAGCCTATCGATTCGATCATCGATTTTCTAATCCGCTGATATAGCAGCAACTTGCGTAGACGGCAAAGCATGAGTAGGCTGCATGGACGAATATGTTTTGACCCATGGAGCAGATCCGTTTGAGACCTGGTCTTTGATCTCCTCTCTTTGGCAACTTCTAATGCCCGTACAATCATTAGAACGATCCTTTTCAACGCGGGGCGAAGCCCATTAATGAAATCTCCCATCAAAGTGTCCTGATGCTCCACCGGCATCTCCGCATATTCACGTCGTACAGTAGCTGAACTTCTCTTCATCCCCTGCCGACTCTGTCTCACCCTGTTTTCTTGAATATAAATCGGCGTAGAAAAATCTGCGAGCCTCTTTGGGGATGAAATGTTCGATTATCGACTGCTTCAATAGCTCAATATCATTTTGCTTCTCGTTTGGTAATTCATCGAAAAACTCAGCGGTGCGATCCCTAAAAAAGGTTGGAAAAATTTCGAATTGCCGTTTCTCCGATCAACCGGTTGCTCTTGCCATACGTTCGAAGCTTTTTAGCCACAGTTCTCGGTTTATCTTCCATTGCCCTAAAAATAGGGGTACGGGGCTCTTCTTTTTCAATGTCTCTTGATCTATACTTTGATTCCTTTCCCATTCCTGTAGAACGTTCAGAAGCACACGGTTATACGTAGAAAAAGTCAATGATTATATAAAACTTTGTACAGGTGATCACTTACGAAACCGGATGAACGGCAATTGACACGACGATTCTCATCGATGGCTGGACTCTGTAACTTTTCAGTGTGCAAGATCCCGCGACAAATTTCACCAAATGTAAACTACTTCCAGTTTACGGCAGGATGAGCAGTAGAATTCACACAAAAGAATACGCACAAGATATAGTTTTCTCAAATGTTTATCATAGATTAGTCTACAACTTGTTCTTTCTCAAGTACCAAGTGTATACTAAGACTCTTACAAGACTGAAACCAAGGCGAGACTGAACAACTAAAGGTTACATACGAATATATATATCGGGGGAAAATGGGTAAGCATGACGATGCATAAAATGTGGCTGCTGAAATAAAAATGCATATAGGAATAACATAATACACGAGAATATACTAGAAGATTCAACAGTGATCGTGATTCAGCAAAAACTATCGCAATACTTCTAGAAAAGTTATTCGATAACAAAGAGTAAACAAAGGGGAACAATCTGATGAAAGTGTAAAGGGGTTCCCTAACAGACGTATGCAAGCGCCAAACGCAAATGGTCAAGCGCAAAATACCAGCAGTTTTACAGATTCAAATGTAGCTTTTAAATCACCTATAACTTTTGAAATCCAAGTCTCTTCTTCAATTGCCTGCTTGATGATGTTCTAAATAAACAAACCTTCATTTGATTTGTACAATGCAACTGTCACTTTCATTCCGCAAACTGTCCAACACCAAAAGCATTTATAGCACATTTTCCACTGCATGCTGCACGTAAGGAATTTGCTGTGGTATATGATATAACCAAAGTTTGAGTCTTTTTCGGCCTCCACGTATTCTCTGGGTAGCTCTTACTGCTTTTCTACCCGTATTGTTTGCAAACCGACTATGTGGTCCAGACTGGGTGTCGCATTCTTCTTAGACCAGTTGAAGAACACCTTCAACTTGCTCAAATGCCCAGTTACAGCAATACAGGCATTGCATATCTTATCAGTTTGGAATCGCCAACAATCAGGCGAGTATTCAAATTTTCCCCTACTTTGTGATTTCACATTATGGAGCCAAACTAAGATAAACTGCAGACAATTCCATCAGCTTTGGATTTTGAACTACGGATTTTAACTGAAATGCAAATGTTGTAATATTTACACCAACAAACTCCTGGAGTTCCATGATGCACCTTGCACTTTGCAACCCTACCCTTGGGCTGAATAGAATGCAACCATTTTAAAGCACTATTGTCAGTTACAAGACAGAATTGATGTCCTAGAAGGTAAACCCGGAAATGCTCTTAAGCAATAACTACAGCTAAAGCCTCTTTTTCCATTGTGTTGTAATTGCGCTCTCTCCCACTTGGAGTGCGACTTGCATAGGCTATAACTCTTTCATGACCTGATTCATCTAGTTGTGCTAATACAGCCCCGAAGCCAACATCCGAGGCATCTGTTTGTAATATAAAGGGGCCTGTCAAACTGTTTTCAACTGCTGGAAGGCAGCTTCTGTGATATCATTCCAAATAAACTTAGCAGCTTTTTTAGTTAAGTCACTTAATGGAGAGGCAATGGCAATGTGTAGAATCATAGGTAGCCGAGCGTGAATAAACACAACTGTCTTGGAGCTAAGCAATATCACGATTCCGTTAATATTGCATGGCGTATTTACGTAGAATATAATAATATTCATAATCACAACAATGCTCTGTCTCTAGTCTCTTATTCATCAGTTCATACTTGAAGAAACTACAAATCAATCCCGCGATTGGAATTCTTGATCGTTGTCAACTTCCTTCGTTGGATTTTCTCCTCTTTTTTGTATTCATGCTTCTTTTTTCTCCCTATCTCTTTTCTCTTATTCACTTTCATTGCCATTGTAATCTTCATCTTTATCTGATGTTATTTCATACGGGTGAAATTCTTTTAAAATGCGAAATATTTCTTGTAATAATATGTAACGCTAGGTAACCTAAAGGTTACTATTAGCCAAAACTCGCTGTGGCTGTGTCCTAATTCTACGATTTTAGACACAGTCACTTTGTTTGTATGTATTTATTAACCAAAAGCTAAAAGAAAGGGAATTAAGTTGAATTTTTTTCTAGGTTACATATTATTGGATTTTCTCCTCTTTTTTGTATTCATGCTTCTTTTTTCTCCCTATCTCTTTTCGCTTATTCACTTTCATTGCCATTGTAATCTTCATCTTTATCTGATGTTATATATAATAAAATATATATAAGAAAATATAATACTATGTAACCTTAGGTCTTCCACGCCAGAGTAAACACAAATAAATACCAACGTATGACAGTTATAGGGATCGTATTTTGCAAAATTTTTGCAGTAAAGCCATAATATGTGGACATTGAGAGATTTTTGACAAGCCTTTTTTTGAAAAATAACTCGGCCCAGACTAAGCAAGCAAGGTAAATTGGAAACAGTTCTTTCCATTGAATTTAGAGATTTGATGATACGCTGCACTCAACTTTCCGGACAGAACTGTTTGAAGTTGACGACAATGTTGTTCGAGCCATTGTCCTCATCTTTTTTTATCTGCTCTTGTGACATACTCCATATATACGTGAGACGAATGATCTGCCATATCTTTATATGGCTCTCTTCGAAGAAGCCTACCTTCTTACATTGATGGTCTTCCTGCAGCCAGGATAGCTCCATACCAGCCCTTCGATTGCATCATTGCATATTGATTTATTGTAGGGCAAATCACATATCGGGCAAGGCATATCTCTTGCGATCAGTCCATACTGTCGACACCACCTAACTGTTTCCACCTTGTCACCCCACAATTCAGAGAGTCGAAACTTAAACTCTTGGAAGACGTCATGAAATGGCATCTTTAAAAAATGAATAGGTAGGTTATAAGGAAAATACAAGAAAATTTTTAACTGGCTGCTTGCTACCTCTAAGCATGCAGAACAACCAAGCACCGTAATCTGAAGAATCGAGTTTAGGCCATGCCATCGTTTCAGATTTTCCATAAAACTGTCTATGAACTTTTGGGTGTTGTCAATATTGCCAATTGGCAACAAAAGGGAGTGCTGCAATGAATTCTTCTAATCCGGCCACAAATCCTACTGGCCATTCCTGCAGGTCCGGCCGGTCTCGTTACATCCGGCCAACGCCATCAATAAGAGAAGAACCACATTTCTCATTGCCCAATGACGGGATATGAATCTTTTCGAAACATTGCCCGGGTTAATATCAAAGGCAAATATTAATATCATGTCTAATACAACAAAGATGAGAGTGTCTCTTGCAAGTCATTGTTTCGCACGTATTTAAAAATCAGAAAGGAATAAGGATAAATAAATTACAATTAAAGTTTAAATACCACCATTAAAACATGAGCTATTGTGGTAGCAAAACATTGATCAGGATGAAATAGAAAACTGGTTAAGAAATACTTTCTATGAGTCATATGGATAAGGTCAGTTGTGGAATTTCAAAATAGTAATTTTCGCTTGGTCACTATTAGTTATAACCAAGTTACTAGAGTTCTTATCAAATCATTATCAGGGAAAATATACTTTACCATTGGAGTTTAACGCTTTGATGCTTTTAATGTTGTATACAATTCTCAAATTGTGCAAATGTTGTAAGTACGTTGAAAACAGGTGTGTGTACCAATCAATGAATATTAGTACAATGCAATAAAATGATACATCAGTGATGATGAACCTTCCATTCTTCCATGAAATAAAGCTGGTTTCTGTTTTTGTGCAATTGCTTTACTTCTCCACAATCAACGCAGTAGAATTGGTCTATTCCGGAATCCGTACACAATCTTGTCATGGCAGATATTCTGATTGCTGCATCCAGAATAATTTGCTGATCTAATCGCCACCTTTCAAACTCTTTCTCCCTTCTTTCCTTATAATTTGGACTTTTGTTATCCAGTATTCTGTTAAAGGGAAGTTTGCAATATGAAATATTACGTTAGGTTTTACAGTGGCAGGAATGGTTTATATGTATGAGGGTAGGATTGGATTTCCAATTTCCAATAGTTTTTACTTTTTTTGAGTACCAAGATAGGCTGGCAGGAATGGTATATATGTGGTGCATTGATTCAAAAGTCTCATCTAAAGTAAAATCTAAATAAAAAAAGCAAATAGTAGATTATGGAAAAGAGTTGCATAATTCTCTTGCTTCGTTTGCGTTTTTTGCTTTTTTCACTTTTTTCACTTTTTTTCTGTTCTATTTTTTCAAAATTAGATCATCAGACTTAAAAAGGCAATTTTCAGGTTTGTTATCTGTTTCAATTTTTCTAATGGAGGGCAAGATATCTTTTAGCTTAACCCTCCTTGCGTGAATTTTTAAGCTATGAGAGGAAAAAATCTGAATGTTGAAACGTGGATGTTCAAAGAATTAGAACTATGAAGTAACAAAATTTTGCAATATTTGGAAACCTTTTTTGCTTCTGGCAGCATCATGCGACAAGGGTGAAAACAGTAAGACAATAGAAAACACGCATATCTAAGCAGTCACTCTGATGTGTTGATAACAGCTTCATTTATCTTCGCTGTCACTAGCAAAATCGTCGGAATCTCGTGCACTCGTCGTCTTGGTGAACGATCAGCTGTACTTTCTTTCGTTGGGGGGTGTGAGGTCCCTAAGTACTCGACGCCCTGAAAACGCAAAGACTATGGGAAAAAGTGTGAAACTTGGGAAAGGGATTAATATCTAAATTTTCTACAAAATTCACTTCAAAGCAGATAGCTTCAATTTCTATTTCATCAAAATCTTCTAATCTTCTGCTTTTTAGTGACTCTTTAATGTAAACGAGAAGACCACCGCCAAATGCATTTCTATCCCAGCGATATGGTATCTTGTACCCAGGAATAAAAAATTGTAATGTTGAAAAGGTTTCATCTAGTTTTGTTTCACTTATTACAAAGCAGTCACATGAGCTGCTAGCAATGAGATCTTTTAACTCGCAAAACTTATTTCTTATGCTATTAATGTTAAGGTGAGCATTTATGGAATTTTTTGGATTTTTCAATCTTGCGTTCTTTAATTCTCCATATGAAGGGACCGATTGGTTGCTATCGTTAGGTAAAGAAACAAGTTTTACAGGGTCGCGCCAATCCAGATTACATTTCTTAATGCAGTCTCTGTAGTTGCATGCAAGTTTTGCACTGCCTTTTTCGTTTAGGTGCAATCTACTATTATCTAGGTCCTCTATTTCTATATTGCTGTTGTCTATAAAATTGAGGCCTTTGTTTCTACAAATATTATATAAGATATCGTTTAATTTATTGACGTTACTATTAATGTGAATATACTTAGCCTGAACGGCGATACCAGAAATGTAAATATTACACAGGGGTAATTTCTCTTTGATGATGTTCACAATCTCGCTAAACGATTCACCTATTTCTTGTAGACTATTTTCAGTGTTTATTAAATCATTTATTCCGCAGTGAAGCATGACAGAATCTGGCTGCTTGTCGAGGCTCGGTATAATATAGGGCTTGAGCTCTAAGGCTTTCATACCACCAATACTTAACTTTTTGACCAAGGTGCGAGTCGATTTTGATATCTTGTAAGGAAGAACATTTTTGACAATTGAATCACCAATAATGAAGATTTTTGGTCTTGTTGTGACATTGCTACCTTCATAATTTCCTGTGATTGTTAGCTTCATACGATCATCGAACGGCTGTCCGATTTGTGATGTGTTATTCTTCAGCCATGTTTTGCGTGGTTTAGCTCCGGCTTCAGCATAACTGAGTTCTCCAGGGACAACGTTTCGAACAGTTACATCCGGTGTTGTTGATTTTCTAAGGGATTCGGTGCGAGATCCGGGATGGGATTTGGTCCTTGAACCGACGTAGCTGGCTGGGATGGTAGCAGGTCCTCCCAGGGGGCACTCCAGAGAGGCGTGGGATCCCCCACAACCGCTACGGTTGCACACGTGGCGGAAGCGGCAGGGGCTAAATTGGCAGGCAACTCCCCGATTGAATTGGCGGCATATTCCGTCCCTTCTAGCCCCAACTCCCTCGTTAACAATAAAGGATCCGTTGTTAAAAAGAGCTTAATCTTTAATTAACTGTGTTTGGTTTACAGTGAATACGCGCATCCACAGCTGCTGATCAATGAGCCCCCACGAAAGGGATTTATCATTAGCGGCCTTGTATCTAAATTTATAATCATACAGCAGTCAAGCTAGAGAACTGTGGTATTTTGCAGCATAACGAATAATATCTAAATATATTCTACAAGTTCCCGAGCACGTGCTGGGAACTTATCGACAATGGTTTTCATATAGACAAGAAAAGCGGTAGTCCAATCGTTCATGTTCTGGATCTTTTTTTGGAGAGCCACGCTTCGTCAGCTTCAATTCTGAATTCGGTCCAATTACCACAGCCAAGTTTCCATCATTCTCATTGGCCGCAATGTGGTGCAAGTTTTCAGGCAAAGGTTTAGAGAGGTAAAAAAACTCACCATTTTGGATGGATTTAACAGGCCGGAAGTACCTCTGGTGTGAAGCCACCATCGACGACTGCAACTGCTTGATTTGGAGCTACTTGTCCAGGAATAGATGCCATCCCCATTCTTTCCAAATTTGCCTATGATGATGACGTTGCAGGGCTTTGTCCCAAGGCCAAGTCCACGTCGGTTTTGGCAGCCTGGCTTGCCACGGCGGAGAGTTTCTCTGCTACCGTCTTTTCTATCAGCTCGCGAATTTCTGCCAGTTGGCCACTATTCAAGGATATGCCAGGAGCTGGAGAAAGATTGTTCGGAGCGTTGCGTGCGTCGGTTTGGCTCACTGCAATCCCCTCATGTTCATCCAGAATCGGCTCTTCACTACGTACAGGCGGGCGTGAACTTGCGGTGCTGGCCACAGTAGCTGTTCGTTAACTGCGCCATTCTGCGCTACCTTTCTGCTAAGGCATGCTTTTCGCAAAATTATTCTTATTTCTAATTAGCGTTTTCCTTGTAAAATCTGATAAAGTTCAGGGAAGAAAAGGAGAGGTTTCTTTGTACACGCTTTGATTGACACGTGAAAGCTAGAAACTTTGATTTGCTCAATTATTGGTCAAAGTTGGTCAGCTGACAGAATGCCCTACTGCCGTTGGATGATTACATCAATGTAGACTTGCTGTGTGAGGGCCACACACAAATGTAAACGGAGGGCAAGCTGATAAAGTTTCACATCCTGTTCGAGTCAATACTTGGTTTCCGTACTGACAGAGCCCCGGGCCGGTTTACCGCAAGCTGGCCGAAAGTTACTAACTTGGCACCAAATAATTAACTTAAATTCATCCCTTCGCTATGAATTTATTAAAAATATCATGATCTGAGTTCCTCCTTTTGTTCGAGCTTGTTTCCTCCTCAAAGCCAATTTCTTAAAATGAGAGCTTTTCGTCAAAACTTGAACATGAACGCGAAGATGACTTTGGCTTTTACCTTAAGACACTTGACCTTGAACGTCTTTTTGAAGACATATTTTTCCTTCTCTGCTTCTTCAATTTCAAGGATAGCCTTCGATGATGAGGTCACAAAAGTTTACATGGCTGGAAGGTGTTAGGCTCTAAAGCTTCACAAAAATAAGCAACTTTGCCTTCAAGTCTATGCTAATAAACTCCAATAAGTGCCAATGAACTCTCCTTCAATTACTCACAGCGTCCTAAGCAAATGGCAGAGTGTGCTCTTTCTCCCGTTTATGTTTTTGCCTTTTTCTCTTTTTGTTCTCTTCTATTTTGTCAAAAGTTCGATCATCAAACTTTATTAGTTATGCAATTTTCAGGTTCAGTGTCATTTTCAATCTTTTTAAAAGAGGGCAAGATATCTTCTGCATGAAATTTTATAGTATGAGGGGAAAATATCTAAATCTTGAAACGCGGATGTTTTAAGACTTAATACTTTGTGATAGCAAATTTTTTGAAATATTTTGATGTTGTTGTATTAGGCCATATCATGCGGCAAGGATAAAAAGTCTGAAATATTGAAAGAAAAATTGACAAATAACTGCATTTTCTCAAGACAATGGTTTCAATTATAAAGAAAACCGTTTGTATAACATCATATAATTACTGGAGGACACGAATATGCAAGCTGTCAGTCTGGTGTGTTGATAAGTTACAATGAAAAAATCGTGAAAAAAATTGAAAATTTAGAAAATGTTCTCGATGTTTACTCTGCTTTGTGTGAAAATCTTTGAAACAATTTCTGTCTTTGGCTAAGCACAGGTGCACTTGGCACTTCAGGCATTGAAGAAATGAGGCATTGAGGGAATGAGTATCCATTTTGCAAGGGCCGCATCTTAATTTTCTCTCCACATTCTCTGCTAAATACCCGACAATATCTCATCTAATGTCGGTTATTGGAGGTAGAGTTGCAGGCCTTTGATTTTTTTTCCTTGGAGGGGTAGCAGTTGACGATGGTCTATCACGTCTTGCCACTGATGCTTTACACCCCTTAAGTGGAACTGCTGCAGTCGAAGCCTTAAAACCAGGGAGTGTCATTTGACTCTGAAGACACGCCGTAAATCATAAAAATTCAATAGGAATACCATTTGCAAAAGTCGCATACAACTAAACTGAAATTGTTTAAATAAAGTTTGTCTCTCCTAAACATATTTATAACAGAAACAATCTTATATACCGTGAAGTTACTTATATTAACGTTACATCATTTTGAAACCAAGGAATTCTGGAACTCTTTCTCTTCATTCTTGGAATGACGACAGACTCATGTTTATTTGCCTTTGTAACGAATTGCCAATTTGATCTTCCTCCAAAGTGTTTGTCCGAAGCAAACTCAACCATTGCGGTTGCCTTCCGTGACTAATCTAATCTAAATTTATTTAACCACGGTAACCCAATCAATCCTAAAGGATTGCTTTTCAGGGGGCCGTGCTACCTTTTTTTATATAAAATTCTAGAAATACATAATGTACACATTGTTAAAAAATATTATTAAGTCTTCTTTTAAAAGTGGCAAGGGTAGGTGCATGTTTACAACCATATGTAAGATTATTCAAAAGTTTAGCTCCACGGAAGGATATAGCTTTTTGCCCATTGCTCGTTTTTCTTAAGGGAAGTTTAAGATCAGTGGCAGTATTCCTCAGTTTCCTGATATTTTGATGAGATTTTCTTGTGAATAATTTAGCTAGATATTCAGGTGTAAGACCGTGCAACGATTTGTACATGATTGCAGCATGATTACAGCAGTTTCTGGGGACCTACCAGTGAATTGTACTTTCTGATCCAACTGCTGTGATGTCTTAACCTCGTCTCTTATTGCTTTGGTATTCTATGTAATAGTCTACCCATAGATTCAGCTACAGCTTCGGCATTGGTTTTGACAGAACATCGCAAGAAAAGATCCAGAAAGTTCTCAACACCAGTGAGCAAATCTTCAAACTTAGTAAACAGATGCGAAAATTGTATTGTGATTTCATTCTTTGGTGATACTTTCTTCATGTAATCTTTGCACTGAGTATGTTGTCTTGATATGGCACCTCTTGCAAGTGAACATAAATGCAGTTCAAACAAGTAGGCATCATTCGGTGTGATTAGAATGTTGCTATAACGTCTCTCTGCAACCTCAATAAAACGTTTCTTTAATTCCTGATATCCCTGCCTGACAAAAGTTTGCTGTTCTGGAGGAGTCTTTGCAGCATTAACTGACTTTAGTTATAAAGAGATTGGAGATCAAGACAATCAGTCATTTCAACTTTAATGAAGGTTGGATAGCCTGGATAAGGTTCTAGACATCGCGCGGCCTCATGCTGAAATCAAATCACTATTGCACCTCACTATCACACCTCGCTATCACACCTCAAATCACAATCATGCTTCAATCACTATCACATCTCAAATAAAATTGTAGTCACTACCCCCTCGGGGGATAATATTATCGAATTCCCTTTCTTTCTCCCTTTTCATTTCTTGCAATGGCAATTTGGAGCTCTACGTCTGATTTCTTTGATGATAGTAGGCGTTGTAGTTTGCAATGCAATTTTACCAGTTTTTCGGCACGTTGATTGAACTTTAATCTTCATTTCATCGTTTAATACAATGAGAGCTTCAAACATCTCGTCCCTTTTCAATTCTTGCATGTACTTTCCTATATTCCATTCCGCAATTGAATGACGGTTAGCGATTGTTCATTTTCATCCTCAGTAATCAACAATACGTGTTCTCCGGAAAATATCAATGTTGTTCTTGACATAGACATCCATCACTGTATCATACAGCTTTCTCATTTCTTCTTTACTGAACAACTTGCCCGTAAGACCATAGAAAATAGGGTGGCATGATGACTTTTCTAGGCTGAATGTCCTTGTCGCCGGTGCAAGTAGGCACACAAATACCACAAATAGTTTCTTGGTTGTCAGCCTATTTATTTCATAAACTACACTACAGCTAACTGATTTGCGAACTCTTTTTTTCCTGGCAAACCTTAATCCAATTTGAACTGCTCATTCGTTGTCGTGTCGTAAATATTCTCCGGTTCTTAAAATCAATGAAATTGGGGCCGTCTTCGTTTTTATCAAGACAGAGGTCTAAAAGGCTATATAACGTATAAATTCAAAAAACAACTTGTCTACGAAATCCTACTTCTACTTCAACATAACATGAATACACAATAACATAACAAAACAGGGGGTAATATCAAATTACATAAAAAGAGTTCAAAGTTCAAATTCTCGAATACTAGAGTCAAGTCTTCACAACATTCGTCATCTTATTTGATATCAGACATGGAGTATTGTGTAATTCCGTGCTAAATGTCGGAGCGTGCAATTCGTGCCATATATGTATCAAAAACATTTTCAGTACTCTCTTATGCAAATGTAATTTAACAATGTAATTTCTATTTGAGATCACATCTTTGCAAATAAATAAGGTACCCTCGGCTGATCAACGCAGCCATAAATACTACAATAACGCTGAAACTGGACAATGCGCAGACTCAGATAAACGAGCCAACACGACAGTACAACCAATATCAAACTGGTCGGTTTTATATATGCAAAGAACGAATAGCACTTATATTAAAAAAAACGCTAATGGAAGACGCTTGACAACTTTGGCTTAATCTTGCGATGAAAGGCAAGTTTTGGTTTTAGTTAACTTTGGCTTAAGCTTGCGATGAAACGGAAAATTGTTAGTTCCGATGCTGGAAGGGGTGAACCAGTAGTATTAACAAGATTGTATGGAACATAAAAGTCAAGAAAACGTCGCTGAACTTGTAGCGTACATGGGGTTCTTCTTTTATGGCGGTCATCAAGAAACATCCTAAGGGCATAGGCCAAGGCCTAGCCCCTAAGAAAAAAATACTACTCTGATTCTTCTATTGATCTTTTCTGATTGAACTCAAAACCAAGACTAACTCGAAAACTAAAATGAATCACATAAAATACAAGAACACGGAAACTGGTTTACATCATTGTCACTCATCATTGCACATTGCACGGAAACATAACTTTACACTGCAGGATTAAGCACAACATGGCAGAGACAGTAATTAACGAGACTACTAGTTAAACTTAACACGTTACAAACAGATGAATAAATCTTTTGCGTATTAGCCGAAAGAGCGTGTCCGCGGATAAACTGTGACTTTTGCAAAATCAAGAGGCACCTGTTTCCTCCTTTTTTCCAGTGGATCGCTGAATTTCTTTTTCCAACCTTTCCTTTGTTATTCCCAAAAAGTTTACGTTCACTTGCACTGGCTTTGTTCCAGTTGGATTCATCTTGTTGACTTGGTACTGCTAATATTTCTGTGTTTTCACACTTGTTCTTACGCCTTCTGCAGACTTCTCGTGCCAGTAATTTGTTCTTCGTCCTCGATTTCTTTCTTCCGAAAATTAAGATGTTGGTAAAAAACTGGATATAGTAGTAATGATAAACAATATTAACGCTTTTACGGTCCTTGCGCAAGACTAAATACATAAATACACAGTGGATGGCAGTGATTGGGATCGTATTTGGCAAAACATTCAAGGCAATACTCGATAAAATTGCATACTTAAATCACATAAAGACGCCACCAAGCAAGTTTGGTGGCCTACCCGCCAAATTACGCCCAATCACGCCATCCCTGAGCCCAAGAGGCCTAGTTGGAACGATTCTGACTGTTCACAATACGGTTTTACTAAGGCAGCCGATGCATGGCTGTGAAAACAGGGAGGGGGTTGGTGTTAAATCCTAGTATAAATTATAGTGAAGAAAACTCAGCCGTAGCTGATTATGACAAATTGTAGTTAGATATCTTCAGGAATGACGAAAGAAGATTACAGCTAAGCCAAAAAAACAACAACTATATATTGAACTCGGACCTGAGCCGGCTAAATATTGATTCCAGTCCTGTGGCTTATAACGGAACGCCCGCCAACTGCAGGGGATGAGTATATAACCGTATCTGGTGTACGAAGTGAAACGAGCTTAACGTAATTTTCAGCTCTTTTAGAATATCTAAATTGCCATGGTTTCAAGATGTTTAATGTCTAACTGCAGTCGAGCCACGCCTCGGGGGGCGGATGTTGGTTGTATTTCTGCTTGCGGAGCGATACGTTTGAATCTCTTGAGCTGAAAAGGAGACAAGTAGTCTGCGATCGAGTTGTTGAGTCCAGCTATATGACAAACATTAACCGTAAAGTTATGTTTCGCAGTTACAAAAAAAAATCTCCGGAGCAATGCCATGATATGTGGGCATTTTGAGACCTTTGCCTTCCAAATATTGACGACAGCAGCATTATCGCAATGGAAAACAAGCTTTTTCTTTTCGAAAAGGTTACCCCACACCAAACATGACAAGTAAATGGGGAACAATTTCTTCCATTGAATCGAAAGATTCATCGCCCAGTCAGGCCATTTCCCAGGGATCCATTTTCCATTGAAATAAGTTCCGAACCCGCTATTCCCAGAGGCATCAGTGAAAAGGATAATTGAAGGGCCTGGGGTAGAGTGAGCCTCCATATTTTGTATGTACCGTTCCATGACGGGAGGAACGAGCCCCACCATGGGGTATCTTTGCGGTCGTCGGCGTTAAGTGTAATGTGGTGAGATAACTTATTCACTATTGTAGACAGGTCGATAAGGCGTCTTGTAAATGTACGGCCTGACGGTATTACTTTGGAAGCAAATGATAGTTTACCTATCAATGACAATAAGCTGCGCTTGGTACATTTTCGCTTTTTGTTGAATTCCCGGATTAGCTCTTGTAGTGATGACAACTTTTCTGGGGGGAGTCTGAGCTCCATTTGCTCGGCGTCTATGACTATACCAAGGCACACAATCGATGTTACTGGACCGATAAGGTTTTCTGTTGCTACGGGGATGCCTAATTTTTCAAACAATGCGAGGGTTTTTCATGTTAACTTCACATTCCGGCGAATTAGGACGACCCGCTACTAAGTAGTCGTCTAGGTAATGAGTAAAATACGATATGTTGTAATTATTCTGCATTATCCACAGTACAATTGAAGCGAGTTGATTAAACCGATTGATAGACGAACGTAACCCAAATGGTAAACAAAAGTCAATAAAAACATATCTTGAAACGAAAAACCCAACAAATGCCAGTCAGACCTTCGAACGGGACAAATTCTAAACGCACTTTTTACATCTATTTTTGCTAGGAGCGCGTCTTTACCTAGCTGATGTTAGGCGGAAATTGCCTGTTTGGGTGTTGGAGAGACGAAAATTGGCTACTGGTGAGTTTGGTGTGCGAAAATTAGGGGACTTTGGACAGTTGGTTGAGATGTGGCCGGAGGAGTTGCAGGGAAAACAACTTTTTTGTTGATCTCGAGATGGGACTGATGATGCGTTGCGCAAGAATTTATTGATGAGGCATAATCATCAACTCGTGACAAAGCTAGATCTTTGTTTAAACCTATGGCCATGCGAAAGGCCACGTCATATTTTAACAACGCTGTGACCGGGTAAAATTTATGAAGGCTACATATCGATTCCTGGTATGATAGCGAATCGGGAGCCGTATTAGGGTGGTATTTAACCATAGTCTGGATAAATATGTTCCAGGCATCCAACCATGTCGAAAACTGGTTATGTTCTGCTTCAGATTTGAGGAAGATGGTGCAATATTTTGCTCTAAAGCACCTGACGGATTTAGAGTGAATGTAATCTGACCAGGAGTAGTGTTGCTATCGTAAAAGGAGTTTGGTAGTTTGGAGTTTGGAGTTTGGTAGCAGCGAATTGAAATCAATATATTCTTTACTCTGAATAGCCTTGATTATTTTTAAGGACAACGGAGGCAAACAACCTTTGGGTGTAGGGATTAAGAAAGCTGAATTACCTGATAGCGTATCCTCGAGGACTGTGGGACCATCATGGACTTGCTCTGCTTGGTTTTTCGATGCCGGCGACAACCCACGGTTTCTTTAACTTACAGGCATGTTTCTTTCTCTTTGGCTGCCAATTTCTTGTCTTATAATTCGCCTCAGCTCGGCAATCGGAATTGTGACAGCTTCCTCTTGTATTGATGCATTGACTGACTGAACATCGACATTATCAGCGGTACTTGGCCCTGCCACAGGCTCTGATGCCATTCCCATTGGGGCAAAAAGTCTCAGAAGACGCTCAGCCAATACTTGTTTCGTTCCTGTTCTTTCGAGGCCGTATTGCCCACAAGATGCTTTAAGTTGTTCTTTTGTCAGGTTGAACCAGTCAGCCATCGAGCGAGATTGGTCACGAACGGGATTCGTAGGATAAGGGTGATTTCCAGCCATCATAAATTGGAGAAAAATTGATTGAAATTCGACTTAAATTGAGAGTACACGTCTTGCTTTCAGAACGATTCTACGTTTGAATGACGATGAATGCGGAAAGATCGCTGACTTCTAATTAGGGTCCTCAACGTTATCCACATTTGCACATGCGTAAATGCGTCAAATAACAATATTCAGACCAACTTCTATTTATAAGTACCAATAATAATAAGATTAACAGCTGGACAACACCAGACTATTGATTATATTAGGCCACTTTCCGATGAAAATTTTTGCAGTCATATCTGAGGTTGTGAGGTTGTACGGAACTTGACCTCCTCGCATCTCATGCTGCCTCTATCGTCGCTGCACTTCCTTGATGATTTGCTTTGCGCACATGCTGTAACTTCCATCTTTAGTATTCTTGACTGTTCCTATCCTTTTGTGATCATGCAACATAACTTTTGCAGATAATTGACAGAATATCAGCTTTATACGTATCTTAGTGTTAATCATCTGCTCTTCTCCGGGCAGTCTGGGTTTCGACAGTTTCACTCTGTATTGACTAGCTTATTAAAATGCAGTAATGACTGGTATATTAATTTAGACAAAGGGCAGTATACTTCAGTAACTTTTATTGACCTCAAAAAGGCCTTTGACACTGTTGACCATCAATTACTGTTGCAAGAATTAAGAGTATATGGCCTCGCTGGTAAAGAGATCAACTGGTTTCAATCTTATCTAGTAAATCGCAAACAATGCTGTAAGGTGAACGGGTATATATCTAAACTAGAGAGCATTAATTTTGGGGTTCCTCAAGGGTCCTGTTTAGGTCCCCTACTGTTCCTGATTTATATTAACGATTTACCCCTGGCACTTGACTCCTCAAAGGTTACTATGTACGCAGATGATACAAGCATTTCATACTCCTCGAAATCTATTTCCTCGATCAACAACGCTGTCAATAAAGACCTAAAGTGTCTCAAGACATGGCTAGAGGAGAACAAGTTATCCCTTAACGTTGCAAAAACACAAAGTATCTTGATTGGTAGCCAGTATAAAATACGAGCGCTTGAGCAACCTGACACTCAAAAACCATCCTTCCACATTGGAGAGGAAGCAATATCTATCATAACCAGTACAAAATATTTGGGTGTTCAGGTTGATCAATTTCTTAAATGGGATGAACACTTGGCATCCGTTACAAAAAAGGTTTCCCCGCGGTTTAGGAATGCTTCGTTATGCTAAAAGGTACCTCCCCTTTAGAAACTGTACAAGCGATGTACAAAAGCCTTGTTGAGCCACACTTTAGATACTGCTGTCCGGTCTGGGGATCTGTAGGAATGACTGCTCTGCAGAAGCTACAGAAATTACAAAACCGGGCCGCTAGAATAGTTACAAACAGTCCTTATGATGCTCATTCCGAACCTTTAATACAAAAACTTGGATGGCTTACCATTAAGCAGCTAATAGAGTCAGAAACTGCTAAGGTTGTTTTCAAGGCTCTCAACAATGAGGCTCCTGATTACCTGAAAGGACTATTTCATAGGCTGTCTGACACTCAGTGCAGGGTGTTACGTAATTCCAAGACTGATCTACATATTCCTCTGTTTAAAACGTCTTCAGGACAGAAAAGTTTTGAATTTAGAGGAGCGCGTACTTGGAACAACCTTAGCAATGAGGCAAAAAAAGCAAATTCACTTTTGGCTTTTAAGTCAAAATTATAAAATACGTCTCTACGATGATGCCACCATGGCAGCAAGTATTCACTTTCCGTTGCAATTTCAAACTGTTTTACTTTGAAGTATTTTATTAGAAGTATTTATTTTTTTGTTTAGAAGTAATATTAGAAGTATTTTAATGGATGTATAAATATACTTATGTAAATCTAATCATTATATGTTATAAATAGCTAGGTTTATAAACAGGGCAGTTTGTAAACCAATTTTCACAAAATTGTTAACTTTATCCCCAAAATAATAACAATGGGTCACGTGACATTGCCTTATATGGAAAGCGATCATGCCAAAACCACATATAAGTGCCTATTTTTACCATTAAATCTTATCAGAATTGACTGATTCTTTGCAAGGTAATAGAAAATAGTTACTAGCTACAAAATGTAAAGAAATTTCCCGATTTCTATTGATATTAAGGAAGGTCGATTTTTGACCGACGTCGATAGCATGTTTTGATTATGATGTCACAATGACGTCATAATAGAAGTGGGAGACGCCAAATTTACCAACATTACTCCTAATACATTGGTCAATGCCTGTGCCAAGTTTGATTGCTCTAGCTCTACTGGACAGCAATTTATGGAGGGGGTGGAAACCACCCCCGGCTGTGGTAGATCAAAAAAAGCCCGGTAGGATTAGGGTTAAGACACTTGTTTCAGACGAGAAGTGAACAGACCTTCCGAAGCTATAATGTGTCACCAGCACCACGTAAAAATCCTTGTTCAGAAGATCCTTTACCACTGTTACGGTTCTTTGTCCTAACCAGCTTTTTCAGAGGACTGTATCTTTCTAGGGCTTTCTAATTCTCAATTCTTCCTTACTATCTCAGATTCTCGGTCATCTACGATCACAATTCACAGTTCTATAATTCCACGATTCTACCATTCAAGTTAAAAAAACTCTCCCCTGTGCCTCCTCGTTTCTTCCGCTCAACGTCTTTTCTTTCTAACAATGGATTCTTTCGCAATAAATATAATACGTGCAGCGAAGCATATTAAAATAAAATTAATGCATCTGTCAATCAAGACAAAGTCCGTGACAACCACAAATAAGTCCCTTTATTGGTCAAAACAATAAAAAGTCTGGACAAGAATATGCGAGGGTTTTGAGAAGAATGTTTTCTTCGGGAGAGATGGCATCCTTCGGTACTTCAAAACTTTTGGCAACTTTTCTCAATGACATTTCTTTAATTTTCACTGATTCCACAGTAATTTTCATGCTCTCTTCACTCCAGTTTGCTCTTGAAGTTTTGCTTTGATAATTTCGGACCACCTGAAATAATCATTTTGAAACATATTGAAATTACCAAAAGAAATGTAAAATGACCCAAAGAAGGGGTATTTCAAGCAAGGGAGATACCTAGTGTAAAAGATGAACTTTTTAAATGCGGGCTGTAATCTCTGGATGACTTTTGATTTCTTTGTTCAAATGCTTATAATGTAGCCCCACTATCGAAATAATATGGATAAAGATAATTTTTATATAACTTAACCCGTTTAGAAGCAGGAGCCAACATTCCGATAGGCACTTGAAGTCTGAATGGAACTTTAGGCCTACTATTTTGGGTAGGTCGTTTTGTCGCATCTTGTCCCATCTTCCTCACATTAGAAAGAGAGTTGAAAATTATACAATAGAATTTTAATACGTCAACCTTTTCCAAGTTACGGGAAATAATTAACAGATAGAAAAAGTTAAAACCCGCTTACCTTCCATTATTTGCCTAAACGACTCAAAAATACGTAGTGTTTCCGCCAATCACACCTCCCAAAGCCTCCTCTAAACCTTAACCTAACGAACAAATCCAAACCCCTAGGGAGGAGAAGGAAGTGGGGAAGAACGAAAGAGAAGGAAAAATAAGGAAAGGAAAGAGTTAGCAAAAGGAGGACTGCCAGGCTCACGCGGTAACCTGGAAAGCATTGTACCAGATCATGCCAGAAGGCACGAATTAGTCACGCGGTGACTATGTTACCGAAAGAGAACTGCCAAGCTCACGCGGTGATACTTGGAATGCATTTTACTAGATCATGCCAGAAGGCACGAATTAGTCACGCGGTGACTATGTTACCAAAAGAGAACTGCCAAGCTCACGCGGTGATACTGGGAATGTATTTTACCAGATCATGCCAGAAGGTACTTGTTAGTCACGCGGTGACCATCTTACCAAAAGGGAACTGCCAGGCTAACGCGGTGATACCTGGAATGCATTGTACCAGATCATGCCAAAAAGGTACTTGTTAGTCACGCGGTGACCATGTTACAAAATGAGAACCGCCAGGCTCACGCGGTAATACCTGGAAAGCACTTAATCGGATCATGCCAAACGGACAATGACCGTCAAGCTTGCGCCGCAAGGATATAACAAAGAAAATGGACAAAGCGAACAAAACAACAAGATAAAAATCAATCTGCCCTTAGCGAACAAGAACAAAACTCGAACTTTTTTTTAGATACATTTATTCATTATATGGCCAGCCTGCTGCATTGATGCTACTAATGAGATCTAAGGGGGGCTGACAGCTGCCAGCATTTGGGAAGCAGAGATAAGACGCAACTGTGGGGGTTTTATGTAGACCTGATAAGCCTCACTGGACCATCGACCTAAGGCTTTGATGAGGTATTCAGGAAAACCCAATGCTGCAGCTGTTGTGGCGGCTCCCACGCGGAAACTATGGAGGGTTTATCTACCCCGTAGGCCTGAAGCTGCTAGGACAGCTTGAAGTTTGGTATTAAGCCTTACCTTAGTGAGAGGAGGACCACCCGAAAAGGAGAAAAGGTGACCTGGAACATTCCCTTTAAGGTGGGAGGTAGGACATTAAAGCCGCCACTGGGCAAAGTGGGGAGTCGGCCCTAGCCAAGATGATGGTTGCTCCTATCCCAAATTGGTCAGTTTTAGATTGGCTTAACCTAATAGATACAGAGTTGGGGACAGGATGGACAATACTAGCGATGGACAAGGGGACCTCCGAGGAAAAGACCACCCCTTGGGCTGTAAACTCAGAAGTGCGAAGGAAGCCAAAAAATGCGGTACAGCAGGCTGCCCAAAACATAACATCATCATAATTAGTAAAATTTAATTGAAACTTTATTGTTTGCAAAGTCAGAGCTGTGATAGGCAGTTTGTCCGGAACTTTAGCAACCTTAGGACAGCGTCGTAAGCCTCTGACCACCAACGGAATACGGAGACAGTCTGACAGTGGGTCTTTAAATCCTTGTTGAATATGCAGGGCCCGGATGGCCGCGAGATAAACTTTCAAAGATGATGCCTGACATGATTTGCTAGCAAAGGCAATAAAACGGAGAAGGGTTAGTTCCGAAGCTGGTAGTGGAGATCCATTAGGGTGAATTAAATTATGAATGCTACAAAAAGACTCGAACTTGTTCTGAACAGAGGAATACGTGCGTCTTGTATTGGCTGACCAAGAATCCTCCAAAAGTGACCGCCACTGGCCATCTAAGGCGGTGCAATCAGACGATGTAGCATTGTGTTGGGCACTGTCAAGTGCTGCAAATTCCTGGAATTTCAAACGAGATAACAAATTAGCTTGTGTATTTCGAGCACCAGGGATATGAACAGCAGCAAAGGTAAAGGAATGAGGAATAGCGTGTATTGATAGCTCGCGGAGCAGGAAGGACAAGTGAGAGTCCTTCCACAGTTTAGGCAGGCCACGACTGCCATATTATCACATTTGAACAAGATACGATGCCGAGCCCAGTCATCACCCCAAATATGAGCTGCCAGTACGATCGGAATGAATTCCTTGACTGCAATGTTGAGGTAGTCTGCTGATTTTGGCCACGCTTGGGCAAACCAAACATTACCGTTGATGCCCGCAAAGCCTAGGCTTCCTGCTGCATCTGATGAAATTGAGATACATTGCTTGGCTTGAAGCTGCAGATGCTATAGGTGCAGGGCCAGAAGATGTTGTTCGCACAGATGTAACATTATCCCGATCCGTGATCAACCCAGACAGACGATTTATGGCTGCATACAAGCCGTCAAAATTCTGCATCACTTCACGGCGACTTATATGGTCAGTATAACGTCCTCTGTGATGACCTCTCTTCGTGTCTTCTGTAATTTTGTCTGTTCTGCCTTCCTCTATAAAAATATAAATCAGAAAAGAGTATGGATTAATAATTTCCATAGGAAAGGTCAAGTATCTTTAAAAGATCATAGTCATTAACATATTAAGCCATAGAAAGATTTACTCCTAGCTTCGATTAAGCTGATTTTTTACTTCTGAAGAAAAATTTACCATTCATTGATGTATTAGGAACAGAATTCGAAATGTCTAAAAGCTCTACATCAGATTCGCTTATTAACACTTGGTACGGGTCACTCGCTTCAACAAAGCTGTTCAGTTCATTTGTACTTCCAGGTACGGGCACAAGTTCCACATCATCAGACAGCATCTGCACGAAAGACTTGCAGGGCGGGAGCTGTAATCCTTCATCTGTCAAATTTCAAATAAAATTTTTTATGACTAAGATGTAAGAAACAACAAAGAGAAAATATTTAGCATATAAATAATTTATCATTCATAAGCTTTATAAAATAGAGTTTTTCGTTTTATTGAAACCGATTTTTGACAAACTTAACTTAAAAAAAGTATTAGCTATTCCCGATTAAATTCTTGCCAAAGTCATACTAGAGCCAAGCATGAAGCTGCAACCCTTATCGTTGATATTCATATAATATTCAGCATAAATTCTTAATATACTTTTTACTTTGATAGAATTAAGCTAAAAGGCCTAAAAAGCAACAAATAAATTTTTCAAATCAAGATAACTTACTGTAAGCCATTATTCTTCTCTGTTTCGTGTATATAAACACTGAATACTTCCAAGTAGCGTGCTGACGTTCCTACTTTGCGTAGCTTATAACAAGTTTCCGCTCTTATTCTCCTCCGCAACGAACGATTCACCCGTTTTTTGGTACGCTGATTCCAATGGAATTATTTTCGAGACGCGCTTTTGCCTCAGTTTCGGCGCAGCGCGATGCCACTATTTTTGCTACTTGATCGAATAGCGACTAAGCGATCTAATAGCGATCTTGCTAGGACGGTTTCTTCTTTTCCCAATTCACTCTCTGTTATCTGTTCGGTGTTATCATTAGCATCATCATTTTCTTTATCTTCTCTTATGAAAAGAGAAGGAAGACCGGTGGAGGTGTTCTTGCTGAATACTGTTCCGTCCTCCATTAGACTGATGAGGGCGTCTTCTCCATCGCCAAGGTTTAGGCCAAAGTGTCTGGAAGCAAACGCCAATATGTTTTCACGATGAGGCCGCTTTCTCTGGACAGATCTAATTTCTTCTATGCTTTTCAGTATCAGAGAATTATTTATACAGTGCGCCATTAATCTGGAATATATGCAGTGCGATAATATCTAAACAGCAGCTCTAAAAAAGCTCACAGAAAAAAGCTCCTCTTGATTAGATGTTCTTGATTAGATTCACACACATGCATCAGTGCTTAGGCCTATCTAGACATTGAATGAAAATGTTCAGACAACTTACCGTGGCGATTGCAATAGCCCCTGCCATTTTCATTACATTTTGGTTGTCAAATTGAGCTTGTTCTCCGCCTGTTAAAGAAAAATGAAAGTTTACAGCAACAGGGTAGGCCATCAAGTCAAGCAGAAGGTATACTAGCTACTAGGTATTAAAAAGGTCTAGGCCTAGAGAAGGCCTACCTATACCTAGGCCTTCTCTGAAATCGGAAACGATAACTTATTTATACTTAAATTAACGCACCATTAAAAGCTTTAGATAACCATGATGAGTTCTTGGGGTTGATACCGACAGAGAACCATGTGTACATCTTGAAGCTGAGAGACCGTCGTCATCAGAGATATCGTCTTCCTCTGGCCCAAGACAGCAAGATCAGCGGGTGAAGGTGAATAGTGACTGAAATTTGATTCAGGAACCTCTGCCAGCTCGTCCATGAAGGTCCTATTTGACCTTTCAACTGTATTGGATTCGAGATCATACCACTGACTGATAGCTGCCCTTAGCATTGTCCCAGTATTCATGATGAAGAATGAAGATCCAAGCAAAAAGATAGTCGCTTCGCGGCCAGGGAAGTTGCAGGAATGTCGTGAAAAGAAAGACACAACCCGCAGGGCGCGACTTCAACGACAACTGCTTTTTACATTCGCACCCTTCAGCCAATCAGAAGATGTAAAATTCGCGCGCACAGAATACAGGGGGCCAGAAAGTATTTAATTTGTTTTTTTTTTTGCCGTGGCAATTTGTTGTTGTTGGCATCAATTACACAAATCAAAGTGTGTCACTGTGATTTGTGTAAAGTGTGTTGTGTGGATGATCTTCGATTTTCATATTTACTGATTTGTTTTTGGTTTGGTTTGAATATTGCGTGAAAAATACTTTCTCTTTTGTGTGGTTTGAAGGAGAATTATTGGCAATCAAAAGTTTCAATTGAGCATGATGTGTATAGTTTCAACAGGCAGTCTTTAGATTTTATTTAGATACTTAAGGTCGTATCGCTCTTTCCTTCAGGAATTGTTTACTTGGTTATATTGGTTGAAAGAAGACATTTCGTCATCTATTATTGCAGTGGTTAATTCTGCGCTTCGTTTCTGGTTGACAGTTAGTTAGTTCGACATTTCCCCAAAGTTCCCCAAAGTCAGTTCGACATTTCGTCATTCATTATTACAGTGGTTAATTCTGCGCTCCGTTTCTGAGTCCGTTTTAGGGACTCATTATGGACGAGCATTTAAAGCAACCCTAAATGTCGCAGTTGGTGTTTTATCCCGAACGTTTGTGGGTAATTTAGTGACAATCCCTATTTAAGGACAGAAAAGGCTTTTTCCTGTAAGTTTGGGTTAATACATTTTAGGGACCAATTATTTCGGGACATCTTCTTTGCCTTTTTCTTTAGGGATGAATTATGGACAAGCATTCAAGGTATCTCAAAAGTCGAAGCTACTGCTTTATCCCGAAAGTTTTGGGACGATTTGTTGTTGTTTTGGGGATGATTTAGGGACGAAAAAAGGTATCGTCCCGAAAGTTTGTGGTTAATTTGTTTCACTGTGCATAATGATGATACTAATGGGTAAGGAAACCAAGGTAGACTTCTGAGATTGTCCTAGCAGCTTTTATAAAAAGATTTTCTTTATTTGTATTCTTTTGCCTTTTTTATATTCTTTTTTTTTGTTTTTGTTTTTTATTAACAACTATGTATAACCGGCAAGAAGCAAATCGGTAAGGCTATAGATCGCGGACGGCCTAACCACAAACAAATTAAGTGTAATACAAAATCGTCCAGTGTCACACGCCAATGGATAGACTAGTTCAATAAAACGAGACTGCGAAGACAACGGTTTCTTCGGCCCTTGGGTTCAACCAAGACCAAAATGAACTTTTCTTTAAACAGCGATACTTTATAAACTTTTTATCAACGATATAAAATGAAGAACGAAGCAGAAAACTGTGATTCCAACGGGTATAATTATCTGATTTTCAAACTCCTCCATTTTAGGCAAAGCTCAATTGGAGAGAGAAACGCAAAGCGGAAGTATTGTGACACTGGCTACCGCGGGAATCGCGGGACAACCCATCTTGTTATAGTCACTAACTCGGGTTAAACAAGTCTAACCCCCATTTGAATTGTTTCTCAGAGAAGGAGGCCAGATATTCAATACGAGACAGAAAATGTCTCATTCGCCCTGTGTCGCATTTTGCCCAACATTAAACTTTTTCACATGATATGACTTTACATTACGACTTCAATCGACATAAACTTCAAGTGCATAATAGTACATAATCCTCCTGTGCGAAATGCCTCTTCGTTCGACTCCTCTTCGACTCCTCCTACTAGCACCGTTCCCGGTGGTTATGTCTTTCGCCGTTTTTTGTCGTGAGGGGGGTTTCTGGAGAGATTCACAAAAACAACTTATCTGATACATGCATTGTTTCAGGATATGCAGGTAGAACTGCTGATTCTTTTTTGTTACCTGCACAAGCGGGGAGTAATGTTTGATGTTTATGCAACAAATATTTAATACAAGACTGTAGGTATAATAATTTGATGTGTTTAAGTTAATAAACAAAAATAGAAATATCTTACCTTCCATGGATCAAGTGCATGAAACATTTTCGAGGTTTTATGTAATTCCGTTGCACATTCAGTACATAAAACTGGCTCGAGCCACAATCTCGGCAACGACAAACTGCTTTACGAGGGCTGCTTAGGCCGCGTTTGAAACATTCGTGGCACAATTTATCCTTCTTTAAAAATTGGTTTTCGACGTAAACACTACGAAGATTTTTTCTTAATTTCTCCCAAGATCTTTCCTCTCTCATTTTCCAGCTCTGTATGTAGTGATTGCACCAGTGCATCATTATGCATGTCAAGTTCTTGACTTATTAGGAACAGAGATTGCGTCGAATATGATGTGTTAGCATTGGCGACCACTGAACTGCGAATGCTGCTATCAATTTCCACAACAGAAGGGATTCCTGTTGAGCTACACGAGCGAATAACCAACTTCTTGGTTTTGGAAATACCTGGCCCACGGATCTTTGTCGTTCGCTGAAAGCATTGAAACCGATTAGGCCGTGGGGCCATTTTTCATTTCACCGACAGCTGCTTTTTCGCCTCATGTCGCGACCTCTCTGTTGCTATGTTTGTCTTCAATTGGCGAATTATGAGAATGAGCTAGCGGTTGTCATAGAAATCATCTGCTAAATACATGGTCTACCGGGATGTTTAGAATTGATTTAGAACATGTGTCACTGGCCATATTCTAAATAATGAGATGTGTTAGATGATCATCTGACATAGAGCACATCCCACATACTAAATTTTACAATTAAGGGCTTGTCCTATTTAGAACGTGCGACACGGGTGGATGAGCAACGGGGACCATTTTGTGTGTGATTGACGAATGATGCTTGCCCTTGGAAAGGTAGCACAGGGTTTTGCTTTTGCATTCTAATAACGTGTAATTACCTCGGTTGCAATCAAAGCGTCGCTTTTGGATTGGAAGAATTGACTTCCTTTCTGCGATGCCAACAAAATTGTTTAACGCCTAGCGGCCAGCAGGCAACCCGGTGCGATCAATGAACCTAGACAAATCAGGGTACCTGGTAATGCGTTGTTAGACATTGCCTACCGACTGGTAATAATGTAAAGCCTCTAGATGCAACGAAGAAAAGACACAGCAGTGGCGGTATTGGGGTCGTATTAACGAAACACAATATATTTAACCAACATAACAATCTAATGATATATGGGGCATCAATGCCGAGTAGGGATTCCACCCTAGTAGACTTTCCTAGCGAGTAGGGATTCCTCGTCGTTGAAGTATACATATTTCTCGCTGAGTATCGTTATCTGCGAACTAAACAAAACGATAAGCTAATATATATATACAATAACAACACTTCAGAATTCATTCTTGTCGGACTAAACTGCAGCTACATAGGGCATACCGTGATGATGAAATAAGGCGGACTGAATCTAGTAATAATAACGCCAAAATTGACCCCGACCACTGCTGTGAGTTAGTAGGCGCTCCATAGGTGGCTAGGATTAGCTGTAGTTGTAGATAAGATTCTGGGGATCGAGTGTAAGGACGATGTGGGGGTTCTTATATACTGCTGGTAACAGTCACTTGACCAGCGACCAAGGGACTTAATCAGCCAGTCTGGCGTCCCTGCTGCTGCGGCTGTTGTGGCCGCACCAATACGAAAACTATGGGAAGAGTATTGACCTATAATAATGGAATTTTTAAGTAATTGTTTAAGTATATCTGATAAGGTTTGACGTGTAAAATGGGTCTGTCTTTGAGATTTTCAGTGTTATAACGGCTTCGTTTGCCAACAGCTTAATGTTGCGAACTAATAACGTAGATTGAATATCATAATGATCTTTTTTCGGCGAGCAAAATTCAGAAGAACGGAGAAAACCGAAGAACGCTGTTGTGAATGCTGCCCATAGCATGACTTGATCATAGTTATTCATTTCTGATGCTCTCAAGTTCTCTTTGAGGATCTTCATGTGGTGTACTGTTATTGGCAGCCGTTTGCCTCGCATGGAAGGACCCTTTGTTCGTTTTATACCCCTAAGGAGCTGGCGTAATTGGTGCATACTTTGAAATTCAGATCTATAGCCTAGTTCAATATGCCGGTCTGCAAGATACGTTTGAATGGTTTTATAGCTGACGGAACTTGCCAAGAAGGTGGTGAATAAGCGCATTGAGTACTCCTGAAGCGGGTAGGGCACCAAGTGGAATCTTTCACAAAAGTCCTGAAATGATAGGCCAAATGGCAAGCAAAGATCAACAAAAATATAATCTATAAACGAAAACCCCAGTAAATGCCAATCATCTGGGTGCACTGGGCAAATTCTAAACGCGCTCTTGATATCAACTTTAGCCATTAGGGCTCCAGAACCAAGGGTTGATACAATATTCACGGCCTCGTCAAAATGATTAAAATTAACTGTAGCCTCGGAATCATCGATGAAGTCATTAATTGAAAGACCTTTCGGAGAAGATAAGTCTGTTATAATTCGAAATTTACCGGCTTTCTTCTTGGGTACTATACCAATGGGTGACGTACGTAGATCTGGGAAGGGTGAATAAGTAAATGGGCCTGCAACCCGACCTGCTTTGAGTTCAATGAGTATATTATCTGTTATCGCTGTGGGATTGTCTGCAGCAGACTTTAAGTTTTTTGTAATATTGAAAAAGTCTGGACCCTTATAACCAATTTTAAAACCATTTGTTAAGCTACATAATAAGTTATTTGCTTTTGCCTTATCAGGATAATCGATGAGTTCTAACGACAATTGATCAATCTTGATTGGTGTAATTGGATTCCTAGGAATGGGATTAAAGTTTATTTTCAGCTCGTTTACATAATGTTCCTGCATGAGGGCCTCCACATCTGTTGCACATGTGTTTGAAGGGGCATTGATCGTTTCTACAAAACTGTGGCCGGTTGAAATTTTGACTTGTTGGGTTGCGAAAGGTTTGGGGACGAAAAGACTCATTTGGGCAGTTGTTTGCATTATGGCCTGGTTGTGAGCATTTATAACAGGTAGGGTTGGTTGACGTATTTTGAGGGGCTCTCAGGAACTTTGTCAATGCGTATTCGTCTATTCTTGCCCATTTGTCATACGAAATGCAATATCATAAAAACATTGACTGAAAGTTGGATATCTTTTGACTTTTCTTGTTTGTGGTGGTGAGGGAAATGCTGAAGAAAGAATTTTTCATCTGCCTAACAGTGTTGTCGCTGGTTGAAATGTGGCATGAACGCTCTGGTTCTGGGCTTGCTGATCGAAAGACATTGAGCTCGAAGAATAGCAAGGCGGCACCAATCTTCATAGGATTTCTTGCTATCCGATTCCCTAGAGCGTTGTTGTTCATTGCCAATAATATCTATCCGATGCATTCTGATTCTCTAGCTTTTATCTTAAATGTTTGTAAAAGCTCGAGTAGCTTGTCGAAAATGATCGCTTTTGAAACAGATTTGAAAACATTGACTGAAGAAAGAATTTTTCATCTGATGTGGTGGTTATATTATATTATATTATATTTATATTATTTTATATTATATTTATATTATATTATATTATATTATATTATATTATATTATATTATATTATATTTTGCAACACATTGCAAAATATAGTATCTATCCGATGCATTCTGATTCTTTAGCTTTTATCTTATTTTTATTCTCTATTACCAATCTCCCAAAGTTATGAATTTCCTTCCAGTTTAATACATCCTCTTTCTCTCATATAGCAAGACAGTTTTGTGCATTGATTTATATCAGAAAGGTAGCTACATGTTTTTACCTTTGTCAGAGGAAGACAGGAGGCAGTTGCTTTCTCTTGAAATCTAGTAGTTAACGTGAAGTTAGGATGCAGTCCTCTTTACCAAATATCAATTTCTCTGATGCTCCGTAACAGTCATTGCTATTCTCTGAAAATGTGTGTCTCTTCTTCACTTTCTTGTTTTTTTGCTCCCATGTTTACTGCAATAGTAAATTTCTCACTTCTTTTCCATAACATCTTGAATTAACATCCATGGACGACAGACTTTCCACGAGAGGAATTTATTTAGATATTTATTTTGCCACAGATCTTCCCGCAAGCAGTATACAACGATTGATGAGATTTGAACCTTAGACTGCATGAAAGCCAACGACAATTCCCCTGAGCTGAAGAGCTCGATGAAATTTTCAATTAACACTCCAATTTACGCATCTCTAGGCTCTCCTCTAAACACTATAGGATAGATTTTCCACACGTTGCATACCACAATTGATAGAATTGGAACTGCATAGTAAGAGTTTTTACTTCCTGCTAGGGAAACTACCCTTTTCATTTTGATTTTCGTTACTCAGTTCATATCGCTTTCAAATTGACTGCAGTTCGTTTGATGCAAATTCCAACGGTGTTACGGTTACGGTGCCGTTCATACCATATCGCATGCATGTTGAGTTAGAAAATTATGTTAACTAGACAAATATTTTAAGTTAGACATTTAGGTATGTTAAGCTAGACTTATATGTCAAGTTAAACTATTATGATAAGTTAAACAATTATGTTTACCTTGGCAATTTAGACACGATATCTCTTATGAGAAGAAAACTAACAGACAAACTTTGTCTGCCGATAGAAAAAATTTTAATTCTGTGCTTTTTCTGTATATGCCTCATCCTTTTTAAAAGTTTTTCTACTGTCATGGGCATTTTGTAATTTTTTGTTGGCTGGTTTTTCAAAAAATAGAAGCGTAGAGTATTTAATAAAAGTTTTCTTAATTTGCAGTTTTGTTTTAAGAAAAGGAACTTTTGCAAAAAGAAACTGTTGTAAAGTGAGATGATATCTCTGTAAGTCAATATACGTATACATGACATACGCGTGTCATTAGAGCGGTAGAGTTAAAATTTACTTTAAATTTGAGATCATGCACAGATGAAGCTAAGATACGAGCAGAATCAGTCAAACCTATAGCTATTATGTAATGTAGCTACATAATAAAGTCTCTTTTTATTGTTTTAAATTCTTGTTTGTTTCTGCTCAACCTACCTGATACAACAGTATATTATTCAACTCGAAAAAACACAAAATTTTATTAATTAGCTTTTACCGATTAGGAGAATTATAATCAGCTATATACTTTAAAAACATGTCAAAACAAATATTTCCTGTATTTCATGTTTAATCCTTTTCAAACTACCCCTCCTTGTCTGCTTCCTAATATGTTCTCTATCGAACCAAAATCCTTTGCCAAATTAATTGGCTTTTGCTAATATTGATTCTGGCTTTAATAAAAGTTTCATTGTTAATACAGTATGATCACGTGATGACCATATTACAATGATTTGAGAAACACAAAAGCACTCAGTAAAACAAATCGACCCTTAACCAACTTTTTCCCCAAATCGACCATTTAATGATATATTTTCCCCTAAACTGCCCTTTGAAGTTTTGGATAAGCTGTGTTCTTATAGATTTAGGGTCACAAATTCTCCCTAACGTCAAATAATGGTCGTCCTAAATTGCCTCGAAATAGTGCCGACATCCTTGTCCCTAAAACCGCATTCCTGCGTGAACGCCTGATTATTTCCATTCTTTTTTGTTCAATTTCTTTGTTTTATTAGACAAATGATTTGTCTCGAAGAGAGCTTTTTTCCATCAAGCTTTTTCCCATCGTGATTAAGGGCCTGTTTATATGAGAAAAACATTTCACCTGCCAGACCCAAAGCTGATAGGGGAGGAAAGTTTTTGCTTCTATTTATGTGGCATTTTCACTTCACCTATCAGCCCCAGGGCTGAGAGGTGAAGTGTTAATAGTCTCGCCTCCATGAAATGAGAACGAGGATTCAAGCATTCTACTCAAACAGATTGACTTCACAATACTGGTGGTATTTAGTTTACATGGGAAGAATTCACATCGCCTGGGTGAAATTTCACCCTGGTTGAGGTGAAATCTCACTATTCTGGTGGTGTTGGGTTCGTCATATAAACACGAAATCAAATATACAAAGCATTCTATCGGAAGGTGAAATTTTGCCAATCAGCCCTGGGTCTGGCAGGTGAGGTGTTTTCCCTCATATAAACAGGCCCTAAGTAATTGTCAAAAACGTTTTCGCCGTTAGGTAATTCGTTCTTTATGTAGAGTTTGATTATTGAACTTAAATTTATCGCTTATTGCTTATGTTGAAATTTCTTTCGTAGATATTCACTCTTATGTAGTTAAGGATTTACTATTTATGTACTATTAATTTGTGTAAAAACGTTTTCATTAGTTGTAAATTTTAACTACTGTATATCTTTGCGGGTGATTAAACATTGAAGTGAAAAATGAAACGAAATAAAATTTGATGTTTACATTGTATAAAATCTTCATATAGATGTTGACATCAGCAATCTTTCATGATCATAACAAGCGGCGAACTCCAAAAAGTAGCAGCAGAACATAAGTGTTTTTGCCCAAAACGCTGGAAGGTCTAATTAAAGATTCTAGACATGAAAATATGGTTTTCAGGCAAATTTCAGACCCATAAACATTGCACGCACACCTCAAATCAAATTGTAGTCACTACCCTCAGGGGAATATTGTTATCAAATTCCTTTTCTTTCCCCCTTTTCATTTCCTGCAATGCAGTTTGGAGCTCTACACGTGATTTCTTTAGAAGACGTTGTAACTTCCAATGCAATTTTTCGGTTCTTTGATTGTATTTAAATGTCCATTACGTCATTTAATACAGTGAGAGCTTCAAACATCTCGTCCCTTTCCAAATCTTGCATGTTCTTTCCTTTATTTCATTCAGCCTACTTATTTCGTAAACTACACTACAGCAAACCGATTTGCGAACGCTTTTAGCTGACCACCTTTATCCAATTTGAACTGCTCATTCGTCATCTTATTTGATATCAGACATGAAGTATTGTGTAAATCCGTGCTGAACGTATTGCTGCAACCATGATGCATCAACGTACTGTTTGTATCAAACTCATTGCAGTACGATGTGACAAAATGTCTTATACAAATAGAATTCTTGCCATTGGAAAATTTCCATCGTTTATCATAGCCATAAAGATTTTCATTTCGTTTCTGGGTGATGTCTCAAGATCTTTGTCAAATTCGCTTGGCTGAAAACTGAAATGTGTTGCAAGTAACAGCGTTGGCCGCCACTTTTAGTCACTTCTTAGGAAATAGGCAAAGGGAAAAGACCAAGACGATGTTTGCTCGACGAGCTAAGAGAATGAACAGGACACAGTCTTGGTGAGTTAAGCAGGAGAGCAAAGGACAGAGCGAGATGGAGGGAGGATGTCAGCCAATGGGTGCACCTACGGCCTGAATGGCTTGAGTTCAAGAAGTCACTTCTGTTTTTTAGTACTCATTTCGGTTCGGAAACGGCCAAACTTCATTCCACTCTACTTCACAGATACTGCGTCGGCTGGTTATCAGTCTTTGTCAACAAATCAATACACAAGGAAAGAAAAGCAGAGAGTGGCATGTTGGTTGTAACTATAGATACTAAAATAAAACATTATGACATTCGTGAAAAGCCTCTTTGAAGGAACCTTTACCGGGTGGGCATTCTTTTTTTGCTTTAAGAAAAGTGACAAAAGGCTGTTAACCCTATTTCACATGGGATATTTTTAGTTGATTTTGCATATGGGGGGGGGCGTTCCCCTCCTAATTTTCTCAGTACCTATTATAGCTACAGCAACCAAGTTGGTACAAAGAATCAAGATCTCATCAAGATTCTAAATGTAGCATTATATTTTAATTTATCACATTAAACGTTGCTAAGCAACAGATTTTTTGACGTTTTTATGTACAACGAATTCTTTGAATTCTTTGCACAATGGGACGAGTGAACGAGTGAACGCAGAATCAATAGACATACCAAACAACACATAGATATACATATACATATATAGGAACGCCGGAAACGCGTAACAAAAGGCAAACCACTAATCCATCGTTAACTCTTTGAAAATTTGCGCTGTTAGCATTGAAATGGCAATTATCATCAGATGGTAAACAACATAAGGTTCAGTGACTGAGTGACTCAGTTGCAGACCATTTGTATTTTCAGGCCGGCCTTTTCTCCATAAAGGGGGTTGCGTCTATCTTTTTGGCGATCTTCGCTGAATGAATTACATGATTAGGAATTCGTGATATTTCTGTGCACGAACGAAGAAGATATGACTCAGCAACTAAAGAGAGGCTCGTTAGTCATGCCTATGCAACAAAGCATGCATCAATTTGAAGCTATTGCATCCAATCGAGGCTTATTACTTGACCCTCTCGCGAACAGGTCTACTTAATTAAGTTAGTCGTAACACTGGCACTGGTCGTAAAAATTACATCTTGATCACAAAAGTGGGAGATCGCTAAGAAACTTTTGGTTCAAGGTGAGTTTGCTAAAGTCCGAACGGGCTTCGTCAGCAAATACTCATCATCATCATCATCATTGTCATCATCATAATCATTATCATCATCATCATCATCATCATCATCATCATCATCATCCTCTCGTCATGCCAATCATCTCCATTCGAGACTGCTTAATCCTGTCCCACATGCGCATCCTCTGCGGCATTTAAAGCGCACCATAACAGCATTCTTCATACATAGCCACAGGGTCCCTGTGTTCATGTAATTGGCATTCAAGTTTATGACCCATTTCCTGTTTGGAAATCAGCAGGTCCAGCCCTGCTTATGTAATCAGTCCCTTAGAGTCGATAAAGTGACAGTGTTGACTTCATAAAGAACGATTTTTTTAGAATTTGCTAATTTGTGTCTAGAACATAGTAAGACATTCCTATCCGTTGAGAATTGTGTAGGCTAAGTTATTTTATTGGTGGCCTAAGATTCACAATGCCAGGTTGGTTGCTTATTATATCTTACTAATTTCTTGAGATTTCATGTAAATGGCGTTTTGAATAATTTATCGACGCTGGTCTCTTTGGCTAAGTTGAATCTGAGAAAGTGTTCGACGAGTGATGTCTTTCGACGTGGCCAACCAAATATTTTCCCTGACAAGCAATTTTGAGATGTTAGACGAACAATGTTTGATCGTTTTGGCCATTGCCTTAGCAATCCAGTAGCTTAGGTGCTCAAACTTTCTTTCATCAGAATGCTATCTTTGACAAAAATGTTGTTGTTTGTCAAAATCCAGTGATCTAAATAATCTAAACTAACTGAATAAACCTACCGAGCTTCTATTTCTATAGCCGAGTTTCTACTACTTTTTAAATAATGTGAACAGTAAGTAACCTATTATGCCTCTACCTTTAAAGTCGCTTAAAGTCATTTTTGACAAATCATCATCCGGGGGCCTAATCGAGTACATATGGTATAGTTGGATAATTCTTCATACCACACTACAGGAATTGCGAGTGTGAAGCCCGACCACGCCTGTTAGACGGTTATTTGTGATCCCCAAGCACTCCATTTATTTTTAGGTAGCCTTAGGTAGATAGCGAAAGCGATTCGGCAGGCGACGAAAAAGGGGGAAAATGATTTGTTCAGTCGAAAGAGCGATTTCTGGAGTAGGAAATGTTCACCTTCATGGATATCAACTGTAACTTATCTTAAACTTTATGAACTAAATTTAAATGTGTTATAAATGTATAACGGTAAAATGTCATTAAAATAGAATAATATCAAATCACTTTCTATGACTTTCCTCACTCTGTTTCTTCATCAGCTTGTTCATTGGTAGCGCTCTTCATCGGTTTGTATTTGTATTTTGATCTTTTGTGGTGCATGGGTTTATCACTTGAAATGCCATGGCGCTTGAGACTTTTGTCCACTTTACCAGGTCCATCGGTTGTCTCGTTTTTATCTTTGACCACTGATGAATCGCTAAATGATAAGGTATCAACTGTAATTTTCTTGCCCTGTGTGTCTTTTTTCTTCTTTATTTCATCTATTAAATTTTTTTCAGTAGCTTTCAAGAAATTTACCACGAAGGTTTGATACCTTAGTCTCCAACGCTTTTTGATCTCCTGGTAAATTTCGTTTTGGTACTTTTCGTACATTTTTTTCATCTCTTCAGAACAAAATTCTTTCCCTAAGGTTTGTCCCACAATGCCATTATAATCTTTATCCGCTTGTCTTCCTACTGTTGCTTTAAACTGGGCTTTGCATGGCATTGCGTAAACTTTATCGAATTGATATTCGCAGTTAAAAAAGAAACCTTTTTTATTTCCATGGTTGAAAGAAATTTCACTAGGTGTTATTGGGTCGTTTTGATCTGATTTGTCATGTACTGCCAATTTCTTATCATCAAATGGCTCCTTTAAATTGGTTTTTCGTTCAAATAAATGAGCTGCGGCTATTCTTGCACCAGCTTTTCTGACATACGAATAAATCATGAGTTTTAGAGAAGTAAGGTCGCCAGATTCTGCTTCTTTATCTTTGTCATTCTTGTCTTGATCAGTCAGCTTACCTTCGGCCGTCTTACCCTTAACCGATGCCTTGGACGGCACGTACAAGCTTACAATGTACTTGAGGAATTGCGGCATATTGGCTTCAATTCTTTTCAGCTGCTCCGGTGTCAATTCTTTTCCGTTGATCACTTCATTGTAATAAATGGCAAATTTACGGAATGCAGATTCGATATATCGTTTTGCATTGCGCAAACACTCTTCTCCGGTGTCCTTGTCTTCAAGTCCACAATTGATCAACAGCGAAGACATCTGATTAAATTCTCCATCCAGCATGCTCTGTTCTAAGGCAGAGGAAGACATGGCGATGTCGTTTTTGACGTTTGTGAACTTCTTGTTTATATCATCTGTCAGTTGTGAAAAGGCTCTGTTAATCTTACCAACGGTATCTTCATTTAAGGATTTCGCAGATTTATAATCTGCAAGGCTGCTTAGCATCAAGGCACACATACCAAGTATGGGAACGACTGGACCTGCAACAGATACCACTCCAACCCCCACCAGGACTTCGATTGTGGCTTTCACGTAGTCTGTAATTTCACTAGTTTCGCCGGCCTCAATACCGTGACTTTCAAGAAAATTATAGATTTTGGTTGTGATTTCACCTTGTTGTCCAGTAGCTTCGATATCTGTAGACGATATATAATCATTGCTGTCTGCGAAATTCAGCTTTTCGGGAACCAGTTTTGCATCGCAGAACTTATTAAGATCTTTCTCCTTCTCAACTTTGAGGTAAACGTTCTCCCCATCACACTTCATTGCGAAACCTAAAAGGCATAGCATGTAAAGCGCTAGCAAATGCATCATAAAGTCCTGTTGAATGCCCTGAGCGACGCACTGGAACACTCAGTTGGTAATGAGCAGTAGTTTGGCCGGTTTGATTGGAAATAGATAGGGTTGAAATGACTGGTTGATAGGATCATAAAAAGATTATGAAAACAGGTGGAGCTGGAACGCATGACAGAATACAAAAGGGAAACCATAGAAAAGCGACAAATTTAACACCCATTTGTTGACCTCTTTTGTTTTTAGTGAGCATAAGATCAATGTATACAAATCTCGCTCATGAATATATATTAGCAAAACATTTTTTAGATATCTGTAAACACTGATTCCAATAGAGCGATTTGACCAATATTGTTTGTGCCCATTAAGAACATGTGATCATTCGTAAACCGGTTTACCGGACACTGCTAATCCCAGGGAGACACTTCAAATAATATAAACCGGGGGGGCTCAATCGAGGCAAAAGCCCAGTACCCCAAAAAAGTAAAAACCACCTATATTTCTTACCAACAAATAAGAAACCCAAAAAAATAATTTGCTGTTATCTAATAAAATTCCCTGTATCCGGAAAATTAAATTTTACCTAAAGTTCATACCCGAAAAAGTAAATTGAGCGCCCTGTCCCCTGGGCTGCTAATCTTTGCTTGATACTCAATTCTTTTTTATAAGAAACCTCTCATATGAAACTTTCTATAAAATCAAGAACCCTGCTAGAATTCAACTAAAATTTAGAAATCAGTTTCTAACAAAAAAAGATTTTAAGAAAATAATGACATAAGCATTTTTCTTTGCAGGCAAACCAACTCTCCAGAATCATTTAATACACTTTTTTTAAATAAAGATTTTTCGTCCAGCCCTCAATGCCCTGTAGTATTTCAGCCCTTAGCCGCTCACAGAATGACTGGTACCCCTTGAAAACTCTTTTTTGGCTCTTTTCTTGCTTTTTAATTTATTTGACAAGTTTGCAACGATGTTCTTCATAGGGAAAGCTATCAACTACTCCTAGGTGCATAATTGCCGCCCCCCGGTTAATACACCTTTTCAACGAAGAGCCTCGTTTTCAAAATTAACGAAAGTTTTTTCTTACAAAAATTTGTCCCCAGATTCCGACTTGGCATCTTTATTTTAGTGTTAGGGGAAAATTTTAGGCCTCTAGTCAATACAATGTTGATTTTATAGCGATTAAAAGTTTGAACATTTATAAAGAATTTGACCGTGAAAAATCGCTCGGGGTGAAATTTTACATCCTCAGTCATTTTTCACGGTCAAATCCCTTACAAATTTTCAAACTTTAAATCGCCATTAAATCAACATTTTAATGACTAGAGGCCTGAGAAATTGCCTCAACACCAAAAACGAAAGTCCTGAATTCGAATCTGAAGTCGAAATGTTATATGAGGCAGTTTTTAAATTTTTTGGAAACGAGGCCTCAGTTGAAAAGGTGTATTAATTTTTGTTTAAATTTCAAATTCCCCCACCGCTCTTATTAGGACCCCCCGATTATTCAGATTCACATCAATTTTGGTGTCAATGATTTTAATTTATTTCACTTAGACTTTCGTTTGTGTAAAATTTCACTTATACACTCTATTTGTTGGTTAACACTATGAATCGCCTAAGCCTTTAAGTACTATCACTATAGGGCTAGTCGAACTGCATTTCTGCATTTTTCTGATAAATTTATTAAACAAATTCCAAGCCTCCGGTTTATTCCGACCCCCCCCCGTCAGATAGATCCTGGCTGGAGTTCCAACCCCCCCCCCCCCCCCCCGCCCTTCGCACCTATTTCAACCTCCCCGAGTAATTAGGCGAAAGAATTATTTAAGAGTAACAAATGAAGCAAAATTTCTGCCATAGTTGCTTATTGACCTGTTACTTGTTAAAAAAATTGTATAATAAAAGTGCCAAAACTTTAGAAACTATGTATAGAACGAAAGTTTCTAATAAAAATGAGCTTACTTTATCACAATTCTTTACCGTTTGTTTGTTTGTTTGTTTGTGTTGATTTGTTTATGCACTAGCCTTAAATGAAATATAATAAAAAATAACTTTGGGAGCCTCAATCTTGATCTCAATCTCAATCTTTGGGTGCCTTAATCTCGAAACCTGCTAAAACGGGTTGGCCTATTCTACTTTGCCCTCTACATGTTATATCAAGATTCTTCCCAAAAACATTTGACGGGTCAAAATCTACTAAATTTTTAAAAGTGCAGCCTTTTAAAAAGTGATACTTCGAGCTTTGACTTGAACCGTTCTTATAAAAAGGTCAAGTCTCCCAAGAGTAATGTTTTAAAAAATGCGTGCACCTCTAAGTATGTAGAAACGCTCACCATTGTACTCTTGTGAAATTTGATAGTTACAACCAATAAATTTCGACGGAGGGTCCTTCCCCTTTTTTTCACAATATATCTCCCATAGTTTTTTCCAAGGAAAATTCCATTTATACTTAAGGTTAGTAAATGAAACAAGTTTATGCGAATTTGCTGTAAAAATTAGTATTCCAACATATCTCACGACATAGTCAATAGAAATGGGAATGGTCTGGAAGCCTATTGTCCTAATTTCTTTTGTTCTATTGAATTCGGCCGCACAACTTGAACGCGCAAATTATTTCGGTCATGTGATCTAACTGAGGGGACAACGTTCGAGAATCGACTGCAGAAGACACCAGGAAAGACCAGGAACGACGAGAAATGTTCAGTTTATTATTCAAATTCGTGGATGAAGATAAGTGCAACATCACGTATGATGTGCAGTTCAACTTGGTTGTGGATATAAGCTAATTTCCCCTGAATGGGATCGTTCTTCTGTACTAAAGACGTCTTTCTCGATACCAAGAAATAAAATCAGAGCAAAATTTCCGCCAGGAGAGTTCCGCTATTTCTTTTTAAGCAGGAAAATAGTCAGTCTTACTAGCTCTATTTTAGCTACAATTAATAACTGGAATAAAAAAAGCAGCAAAGCCATCCCAAAACTAAAATTAGACTTTATAGAGGAAATGCATTCAGTTCTGAATGTTCGCATATCGTTTACTCATTCCTATTTTCTGCCCGCTTTTCTCTTTGCGAAAGCCCTCTACCCAAATTGATCACCACACCCTTCAAAAACTCAGCAAAACTTATTAAAAAACCTCCTTGCGAAAAATAATAGAATTCGAAGACTGGAGCTAAAAGTTTGAGGCTCAACTCAAACGCCTGAGATTCTTCTCACAGAATCTTTCCTACTCTTTCGGCTGCACGCAGGAAAGAAAAAGTTTTCCGGCTAAAAATATTCAATCGATAGAAATACTTTAAACGAGAGAGTGACATCCTCCGATGCGAAAGCCTTCTGGAAATATTAGCGAAATTATTCTCCCGATCAGGAATAAATTACTTAGGTCTATTTTCTTCAAAATCAAGAATAATTTCCACATTTCTCTGTAAGAAAAATAACAGTGAATTTGGAACGACCATTTTGAAATGTTCACATTTCTAGTATATTCGAGAGAAATGAAATTGCTCAATACTAGTCACTGTGTGCTTTCTCGAAAGCCAGTAGTCTAAACCATCATGTTTTAAATTTATGAACAGTCAATAAACGGAAGCAAAGTTGAATGGGCATAATATTCAAATCAAAAATGCCAAGTTTCGCAGAGAAATCAAGGATAGTACAGTACATAACGCAAACGTAGAAACAACGCTCTCGCGTCCTCGTCCCCTCAGTTAGGTCACGTGGCTCGTTAAAATCAAAACAAAGAGTTAAGACAATAGGCTTCCAGACCAGTCCTCACTTCTATTGACAATGCTCACGACAAGGAAATTTTAGCCTCATTTTGTTGAAAAATTAAGGAAATACAGCCGACTCAGACCAAAGGTTCCTTATAATCAATCGGGTATAAGGGCTATGGTTTTTCTAATGTGTAATCAAAGGGTAACACCTATCTGAAACCTATATAAGATGAAAATATTTTTTGGTATTGGATATTTGAACCGGAGATAGGAGGTGTCTTGTAGTTACCAATTTACCCCCTTATTCGGCCGAAACTATATTCGGCCACATTTGCTAGCTAATACCGTATTTTCTTCAATAATTGCCTACAATCTTTAATTCCCCTACTAAATGAGCACCCGACTATTTTCAAGAAATTGAATTTTAAACGCTTACTCTATTAAACGCCCTTTCTCAAATAAACGACTCCTTTTGATGTGCGTTAACAATGAATATAGTTGTAACAAAGCAATTTTTTATAACTTGCTGTTAGCGAGCAAAGGGCGTGTTCTTCTAAACCAATTATTTACTTGAGTAGCCTTCTTTTTTACAATGAGTGTTTTTCGAAGCCATTCTTCAAAACCTTCTGTCATCAAAAGCAGAGGGTTCCGAGACTTTCGAGAGATTCACGGTTTGAAGTTTGAAATAGACTTCTATTTTACCAGTTGCCAGCATACCTTCCACGAATGGGTCTGGGGACGAGGCAAGCAGGAATTTTGGCCCGAAAGCTTTCAGATTTCCGGAAGTCGTGTTTCTTGAAAGCCCTCTGTTCTCAAAATTCGGAAGGTTTCTGAGGTTCAGGAAAGCGCGCCCAAAGATCGGATTTTGCTAAGGGATCTCGTCTAAAATTGTCCAACTCGGTCAGCAATGCCAGCTCTGCTCGTGTAATCAATCCCTTAGAGTCAATAAAGAGGGGGTGTGAGATCTGGTGCCACAACGTCCCGCTCACAAAAGTAATGTGGTGCGCAAACCCTAGACTTGGTCAGCAGGCATGGCCTTTTGGCCCTGCCACAGAGGGTTGGATGTCCATCAAAGCTCCTGGGGATGATCTCGTATTTGCATGAAGATGTGCAGAGCACAGTCCAGTAACGCCTCAGCCTCGGACACCTTCTCAATCAGAAGCGGCGTGAAACAGGGATGCGTGCTTGCCCCTACACCATTTGGCAACTTCTTCTCACAATTTCGCTGAAGACGATTTTATCGATATTCTCAAATGTAAGAATAAAAGACCAGAACATGGTGGGATATATATGGTCATTTCTAGAGAGAAGCCCTTTTGTTGCATAATTTCATTTAAGTTTGACGATTTTTTTTATATTCGTCAAATGTAAGAGTGAAAGACAAGAATATGGTCGGGGGCTGTATATGGTCATATCTGGGAAAAAGCTCTTTTTTGTCATATTTTCATTGAAGGTTTTTAGGAACATTGCGACTGCTTGATAATGTTCACTAAAACTTCCATCCTTCGTCTTTCGTTATTCCAGAAGGAGTCTTCTTTTACGTGCAGAGAACACGGAGCCAGAGAGAGAGACGAGTGTTACGTTTTAACAATCTACTGAACTAAATTAAAATTCTAAATACAACATATTTAAAGGATGTAAAAGGAAACGGAATATAATTTCAGCCTACGTAAAAGTAAATAAAGTTGTGGTGTTATATTCTAAATAAGGAGAAAAGAGATGCGAGTAAGCTGAGAAAAACAACAAATGGGAATGACCTATTGTAATGAAGACAATGGGAGTGTTGCGAATGACGTGATCAAATGAGATGCGACGTTGAGCGGAAGAAAGTAAGAGAATGAATGGATTGAAAAGAAAATATCCCGAGAGTGAAGGAAAGGCCTAAATTACGAAGTTTAATTTCACTACAGGTTGACGAATATGACGATTCATGGTTGGCAATTTATTTTTGATTGAGCAGTAGCTCCATATCTTGTTTACACCAGAGATAGTACAAATTCACAAATTGAAAGATTCAACACATGTCTCAATGGCGTTTTCTATGCTTAATAAGATACATAAAAGTAACAGGCAAATTCAGAATCAAATTTAGCAAATTTATTTTTAAAGGTAAATAATCAGAGTATAAAACGAAGCAAAAATAGATGCAAGACTGCATAAGAAGGACTTGCACACGTCGGATTTCTTAAAGTCGGGATAAAGTGCTTAACCTAGATGCACACTAACAACAAACCCATTGACCTTATTTTGCTTATCTTTGAGCAAATCATACCTTACAGTACGGATTATACAAGCAATTATATGTTTAAATATAAGGTTATTTGGAACAATCAGCAAATATTTTAAGCCAGGAAAGGGAAGGTTTTATTAAGGTATGGTTCGGTGCATATAAAATCATTAAAATAATTTTCTAATGCTTAGAGGCTTCTTCTTAAAAAATTTTCAATAGCTTTAAAAGTTCTTGCAATTCTTCTGGTGTCAATGCTAACAGCACTTCAACCTCATTTTCTTGGACTTTTTGTCCACCTGCCATAGCTCGTACGAAGACGTCTGGTTCAACCAACCTTAACAAAGTGACGGCAATTCAATTTCCTTTGATATTTCTCTGGGCCTTCCTGTCATCTCATTTTCAACATTTTCCACTTCCACATGGTAACCTTCCCTATCTGCTTCCTTGTCATTGGTGAAATTAATGTTTCCTTCTTGAGCCTCAGAAAGCAAGGTATTGTGAACTTGATCCTTCACCTTAATTATCAGTTCCGATGCTTGCCAGTGTTACTGTAGTGTATCACATCTCTGATTGTATTATCTTACCATTACTATCTCTGTAATGAAGTCTCTTACTTTCAAGATCCTAGCGAATTGAACAAATGAGAATTTTCTTGTTTGTGGTTTTTATCAGTAAAATAGAATTCTGATAAAAAAAATCAGGAATTACATTTGTGGAAATTACCAAGCATATCATTTACAGGTCCTAACCTCCTACTTGATTGTAGTATACCTGTAACAGCTGATAACACTACAGACTGGGACTCTTTCAAAATAAAAATGATTAGCCTAGGCACACTATAGCCTGTATTTTGTGTTTAATACCGTTGAAAAAGTTAAAAAATACTAGGTTAGGGTATAAAGAAGCTAGTCAAAGTTTAAGTCTGGCTGCTAAGATAAAACAGTGGGGGAAATCATGGTTATTCTATTCTATTAATAATTGTCATAATATACAATAATCATCTGGGGCATTATATTCACGTTGGCATAGTTAACCAACTAAGATAGACATATCCCATATTCTCAATTTTAGAATATAGATAGTTTCTATTTAGAATTGCTAAACGGATGATTTAACCTTGACAGAAATATTTAACACAGCGATATAAAGCGTTATAAATACATAACTTATAGATTACACGGGCCGGTTATCATATAGGCCATGCGGTCTGAAACGTATGAAGATAAGGAATCGAAATTACTTGGATGACTGAAAGAGGTATCATTGGTGCCTGGGCTGGACGGTTGCAGCAGCGTAGTTGATTGTATTAGATGAGGTGGTACAGGCTGAGGAAGTATTGTTTTACGATGAACAGCTGGAGAGAGTGGGGCTTGAGTTTAAACAATAGGCTTTTGCGATTTGAATACAGTTCTTTGCGAGTGATGCCACGTATCATTTCAATAGAGAAGGGGGTGCTTGACATGAGACGGTTGCAGATTTAGGCAAGTTGTTGTTAGTTAAATCTACCAGCAGAGTATCATCTTGAATTAAGGAATCTGACTTGCTGGGTTAGGGTGATGAAGAAATCCGCGCGCAGGTGGAGAGCCAGAGTGTATTTCGTACCAATTATGAACAGGCCGTAAGACGAGCATCGAGACTTAAGGGCGTTCCCAGTCGTTCTTTGAAAATCTCTCAAGGCGAGTTTGCAATCCTTTGCCATTTCGTTGTTTTTCGGAATACCACTATCCATCTTAGGTGAATTAAGTGGAAGAACGAGATGAAAACGAAGATACCGATATAACTTAATCGACGAATTATGAGAGCACTACGAATACGTGTGATCTCAAGGAGAAGTGACTTTGATCTGTCTTTTTCTTAACGTAAAATAAAAACAAAAGATATCTCACGAAGATTTTACAGACTACACCAAACTAAATCTTTTTTTGTGAACGGGCCACTCGGGATTGCTCTGACACCAGCATTTCTGTTGCCGTTCACTTACCCATTTTCTGCTGGTATTTTCGGATGACTCCACCAGCATAAGCTATCTTTGTAACCTGGTCATCTGGGATTTTTCGGATCTTCTTCTTGTGGAACTTTCAACAATTAGTGGTCTCACTTTGAAAAGCTTGTCATGATTAGGATTCCCTCTTGGATGGATTTTGGTGTTGCTATTCAAGTGCAGTATATTTTTGAATAGCTGAGCTGGTATAATTTGCTTATTATTTTCTCCAGTTATATGCCAGTTGTTGCCACAAGATTGGTTTTCTTCATTTATTTTGATTTTATAATGGTGAGAAATAATTTCTTCTTCCTGATCTGAGTTTTCTTGTTTTGAAGTGTTTCTGAAACTTGTTTTTTCTAGCTTTAAAGGCAAGCTATCACTTCTCTTGTTATCAGCAAACCATCATTTCTTATCGTTCACAATAGTTTCGATGTACATCAAAACTATTGTAGTTTTCTTTATCGTATTTGTGACCAATAAGGGTGCTCTTGCTTTGTTAATGGACTTCAATGATTTGAAAACTGGTCAAGATCAGTTGTCTTTTGTCAGATGAAAGAAAGAAAGAAAGAGTACCTTGATTTACGTGGCAAATGCGATCGTCCAATCATTAGTACTAGCCGTTAACACCTTAAAGGGAGTGCAGCTACGAGGCAGAATGCAACCCTAATGCAAATATTGCAGGCCCATTGCAGGACACTGCCATGAGTATATCGAAACCTAGTCAATAGAATAAACAGTGTTTACTCTATTGATTATCATCGAAGTGAATATCAAGGGTATGGTTGTGTACTAGCCAAGTAGTTCAACTAGAAGAGTTTTCTTTGTATTATGTAACCAATTTAGTCGTACAAACTGTACAAAAAGAGTCAGAAAACGAAAAACAAATATTCGAATCAGATATTTGACCACATTAAGGTTTTCACAATGGGCGCGTTTGTTATTTGGCAACATCATTATTTCACTTTTCAACTCTTCACGAGGGGATTTTATGTTGGAAGCACACTTCCTTGTTTCGACATATATTGGACTGCTCTTCAATAATTTATGATTACTGAAAAAGCGAAGAATAAATTTTATTCAGCAACAATTTTACATAAGTATCAAGTCTGACAGATGCAAGCTGCTTTTTTAAAGCTCTACTCAGTAGAGTAGGTCTATAGTCCTAAATGCTGAAACTTTGGCCTTTTTGTACCTACTGAAGTTTGTGTATTTGAAAAGCTTCCGTGGATTGGCAAAGCAATGAGTACCTACATCTAAGTTTCTCATAAATTGAATGCACGCAGTTTTTTTTATAAGAAACTTTGCTCGGGTCTAGTTAAAAAAGTTGCTTATTTTTGGACCTATTATGACCATCTTTTAGTAGCAAAAGTTACTAAGTAGTTGCTTAATTTTAACTGCATATTTTATGCCCCAAGAATAGTATAGAGGCAAGAAAAACAGCCAAATTTGGAATTATCCTATAGCTTTTTATGAAACATAACGCTAGAACACCTAGTATACAGCAGAGAAATACTAAAGTAACATCAGTCAAGAAGTACCATGTAATTGTTGCAATAAAGAGATTTCGTATTGAAAGTTAAACGGAAATCCCTCATCAAATGCTTCACGTAATGGGTAACACTCCGTTGCTATGCAAGTTTTGATGGCAAATGAATTGCTTAGGTTTTTTCTTGTGGTACTATACGTTGCTTAAAGTTTTAGGCCTTCAACATCTTGGTTGCTTATAAGCGATTACTTATAAGAAGTAAACTGCGTGTAAATAATGTTTGGACGTTTGATTGGATATTACTTTATTTCCTTACTGATTGATGTTAAATATCCTCTCCTCTCACTTTTATTTTGCTTCGAACTAGCAGCTTTGCCTCCATTTTCACGCCATTTTGTGTTCGCAACAAAGAAACGGACAGACAGCAACCGCAACAACAGTGCTGCAACACACACACACAGCCACACACACATAGACTTACTAAATGAGTCGTTGTTTTCGCTGCCTTCATCTCAATTCAATTCATTCAAGAAAATGTAAAATAAAAAAATAGTTGTTGCTGTTGTTAATGGCGGCAGCTCAAACTACGACTCATAATATAACTGTTTCAAAATCCGGACTACTTAGGCCATCGGGAACAAATTTTTGTTCCTCCAATCAGAGAGCGGCATTTCAAAATCGAGCATTCTGATTGGCTAATTCAGTGATTTCGAGACGTTCACGTGCAATTTTCCGTTAATTTTTCTGAAATTGTGACCCCCGTGATAACAGTCGTAAAAATGGAGGGAAAACTTTACCACAGCTTGACGTCAGCGCCGCAGCAAATAAATTACAAAATTTTAACTTGAAAGGTGAAGAGTATTCTAGAGTTCCTCTTCAATTCAAAAATGCTTTGTTTGACAAATTGATATTGATTAAACTGGAAGAGAAAGGATTTTCTGGTTTTGTTTGGACTTGGGTTAAATTCACGGCAACACAGATGTTCAGCCTGAAGAACCGAAGAACCGCGAAGAACTCTGAAGACCTGCAAACATCGCAACAGTAAACATTCTTTAGCTTTATTGACTTTGACTGCATTTTTCAGTAGCTAATACAGAACAATTATAGACACCTAATTGGTAGTATTAAATTAAAAAATTCAGCTTTCCGATATATTTCTTTTTCAACTTTTAATTTAAATCTTTTCGGCGGTATTTATCTATAGCTTTGCAGTTTTGAGCAAGCGGGCTTTCCTTGAAAGCCTGAAATATTTAAAACATTGCCTTCATAGATAGTTCACTCAGTTTAGTCAGTATTTACTAATAACTGATCCTAAACATTCATTATTCACCATGATTTCCTTCAACGGTAGAAAATAACAAAAGCTGAATCAAATTTGAAGGTTGAGACTGTCTGAAACTGGGCGACCAGTTTCGTTCCTAGTTTAATATGGTAACTCAAAATTTGTTTTTTTGATGAAGGATTTTGTTGTTTTTGCCTTATCATTTAAAACTAGTTTCTGTTAGCAGTAAGAATTTGATGACAATTTGACTTATTAATGAGAATAACAGGTCAAGACTTTGTTGTTTTTATTCCTTCGTCGCGTCTTGTATCAAGTCGGTAACTCTTATTTTCCTGCCCGTGACCGAAGTCAAACTTACAAGCCATTCTGGAAGAAAAAACTGCTGCATATTTATTGATTTTATTGAAGAGAATGCAAAACTGGATTCTCATTTTTTGCATATTTCTGCTCTGAAACTTCTGTAATTTTGTTTTGCTTTGCCGAGTTGAAGAAACTTCAAAAATTAGGATGAGAGAGATTTCTGTCAGGGGGTCGCCACATCTTCAGCTGAACAAAATAATGAAATCGAGGCAACGAATTTCAGTCCGTTTTTCCACACTAAAAATTATAAGTCGTAGTATGAGCGGGCTGTGTTGCGTGGGGGCAGGGAGCGAATCAACGACTATTGTAGTGAGTCTAACTCATTCCCTTTCCTGTGATAAGTGGTGAAAGAGGGCTGAAATTTGCTGCCTCGTTTCCATTATTCTGTTCTGCTAGAGATGTGGCGACCCCCCGACAGAAATCTCTCTCATCACACTTTTTGCTCTGATTTCAACTCTACTCGACAAAGCTGAGAAATATTTCAGAAATATTTGAAACAAATTCATATGAAAATGCTTATTAATTTGTCCCTTTTAAGATATATCAGGAAAATATACAGCTCATCGTTTTCTGCTCTTGCCGAAAAACCATCATATCATGTAAACTTTGAGTCAGATCAGACTTGCTTTTAAATATTTTGAGCAAACTGCAGGACTGTGCGAAAACATGAAAATAAAACAACAACCTTTCGGTTTGCAATTCTTCTTAACAGGATTTTAGCATCTAACAGACTAAGGATCACAGGCAGCGTGCCTTCAATAAATCGGCTTTTCGTCATGGCAAACCTGAAAAGTAGGGGTCATAAATACAGCCGAAATGCCAATTTGGAGAGGGGCGCTTCGGGGCGCTTTGAAACTTTTAAATACCTGAAGAATTTATCTTTCAACTCATGCAATCAATGTACAAAGAGCCCCTAAGGAATTTATGAAACAACGCTACAAACTTGGTCCATCTTCTGCGAGATCTCATGGGCGCCATCTTCGCGAAACATGCCTCGCCAGAGGAACGAAGAATCACTCACTGCCTGCCTTTGTGCTGCCTATTTTCCAACAGTACTATGCGACCGTGTCGTTTATAACCACAAATGGTAGAAAATAGTAGTAAATTTAGAAAATAAATGAAGAAAAAAGCAAAACTTACCGATGAAATTTTCGTCATCAACGCCCAGAATGGAGAAACTTTCACGGCTCAAAAATGCACTCACTGCGCATGCCCACAACCGCTTCCACCCTCCCCTGGGAACGATCGATCATTCTCTCCCATCTCTTTTCTTCTGTTTGCATAGACTTACTACATGAGTCGCAGTTATCGCTATTGAATTGAATTGCTGGACGCTCAAACTAACGACTCATTCCCTTTCGTGTTGCGAAAGTGGATTGAAATCTGCTGCCTCGTTTCCATTATTCTGTTCTGCTAGAGATGTGGCGACCCCCCGACAGAAATCTCTCTCATCACACTTTTTGCTCTGATTTCAACTCTACTCGACAAAGCTGAGAAATATTTCAGAAATATTTGAAACAAATTCATATGAAAATGCTTATTAATTTGTCCCTTTTAAGATATATCAGGAAAATATACAGCTCATCGTTTTCTGCTCTTGCCGAAAAACCATCATATCATGTAAACTTTGAGTCAGATCAGACTTGCTTTTAAATATTTTGAGCAAACTGCAGGACTGTGCGAAAACATGAAAATAAAACAACAACCTTTCGGTTTGCAATTCTTCTTAACAGGATTTTAGCATCTAACAGACTAACAGTTTGGTAATCAGATCGATGAGGGCTATTTCTAACAAACAACCCAAAAAGTCTATACTTCAAGATGATTTAGTCCTCAAATGGCGGTGTAAAAACATTCAAATTTGATTCAGCTTTACTGTAAAATGTGTACCTTTTGTTATTAGCATAACAGTTTATTATTATTTATTAATTCCCATAGGAGCACATTCCGTTAAATAATCAAGCATGTGTTTTTGCACTCATTCCTTTTGTCTTTTTGGTTTGATTATTCCACGGCATGTGCACTCGTGCAATATATATACATAGCTTTGCATGCATGTTTTGCTCAGTGTTCGTCGCCAGTTGTAGAAGACGCTAGTAGAGGACGGATATCAACTTTGTCATAGGCATTTGGCCTAGGCAAGTGGCCTAGGCATATGGCCTAAAAAAGTTTGGAGTTAGGCCACACATTTTTTGCTGCAAGGACATATAGATTGTGAGTTATACTTAGCTTTGTTTATTATTTATTTAACGCATTTATTTATGTAGCTATTTATTCCCGTTTTGTAGCTAAATTTATTCGCATTTATTCTTTGACTTTCTCAATAATTTAGTTATTTAATATGATAATTTTTTTATTAAAGTGAACCATATCACACATGGAAACCAGGTCGTAATTGCTGTGTTGTGGGAATCTGCGTGTGGTTTGCGTTGAAATTTACGTGGCAAAAGACGGTTACATAGTTCAAATCTGTTCTTGGCCTACTTTCCTGATGGATGAACATGACGGCAATCCAGGGGTAGATGTCGAAGCACTAAGAAGATGGAAGAAGTCCAGATGAGTTGCAAAGCGGGAGTTTACCAAAGCGGTTAAAAGAATAACAGATGTCGTTGAACTTGACGAGGAAGAAGAAGTAATTCGAGCAGTCGAGAGTCAACTGAATAGAGCGTTTGAACGATTCAAGGAATCTTGCGAGACTTTCAGCCAGCGGTTAAATGATGATGATGATATCGAGGAGTCGATCACATACTTTCGAGAAGGGGAAAATCGATACGTCCGTGCTAAAGATCGAGTGGCCCTATGGTTTCAGACAAGAAAATGGTTTCAGATGAGAACGAGAATTCCTTTGTTGGACCTGACGATTCATGCAGTCAAGTGATATCAGCCTCCCGTTGTTTGTCTTGTTCTCCCGGTGGCAGCAAGAGTAATTCCGAGACGAAGTTCACCAGTTTGAAGAAGATAGCGATTTTGAACGCGGAAGCATCCATGTTGGAAAGGCATCAAAGACTCGAGAACGAAGAGTTACGCCTCAACCAAATGAAAGAAAAATTAGCCTTGGATACCCAATTGGCCAAGCTCAAAGCCGAGGTGCAAGCCTACAACGATTTCAAGAATATTTCAGATAGCCGATCAGATTCAGTTTCCATCCAAGTTAAGGAGGAGCCCGAAGGCAAACAGAATATGGAATTCAGACGTTCAGGGATGATGGAGTATAAACATCGCTTATCAGTCCGAAGAGAAAACCCCTTGGAAGATGGGCAGAAGACAGGTCTGGACCCCCGGAGAGAAGATTTCGGTGAAATGGATAAAGGTATATCGCCCAACTTAAATATTCATGCTCGAGAATGGCAACCAACAGCGTTTTCAGATGTGAGGGGAGCACAGATGGCACAGGACACCACTACCAGGAACAGGCTGGATTACATTGAACAAAATGATCAGCATACAACTACAAGATTCTTACCAGATGGGAAAGGCAGACGTCATTTGGTTAGTAGAAGATGTGACCCGGAAGACCACATTTCTGACGATGGAACCACTTATTTGGAAGCAATGAGAGCCTTGGCTACAGCAACGCTGCTACCTAGATCTGAGTTGATGCACTTTGCTGGTAATCCTCTTAATTATGTTTTATTCATGAATACCTTTGATAATAACGTAGAGAAGACAACTGATGATTTTTGAAAAAGATTGCAATTACTTATCCAGTTCTGTTCAGGACGAGCTAAGAAGGCAATTGAAAGCTGTGTATTATTACAACCAGTACAAGGGTACATGAAAGCAAGAAGAATTCTTTCAGAAAGATTTGGAGACCCCTATCAGATTTCAAGGACTTGGCTAGCAAAGGTTCGTGACGGTGCACCGATCAAGTCTGGCGATGGTGATGCTCCTCAAGACTTGGCCGATGACTTGGAGAATTGTCAGATTACACTGGAAGCAACAGGACGATTAAGTCAACTTAACCACGAAGACAGCCTGGTAAGAATCATAGAGTGATGTCCGATGTACGTACGATCAAGATGGCAGTCTCGAGTTCAAGACCTTAGAGCCTACGGAAGGGACCCCACGGTAGAAGACATCAGAAGACTGATTTGGGTGGCTGCTAAAGAGAAGTGTGACCCAGTGTTTGGTGCTATCATTGACGGAAGCAACAAAGCGAAGCAGAGACCCATAAATCGATCAGAAGTATCCAGAGGCAAATTCAGTTTCAGTGTAAACGCCTCAGGACCAGCTAATCCAGGCAGTCGTGAATCGAAGTGTTACTACTGCGAGAAGAACCACCCAGTGAGCTCGTGTGATGAATTCAAGAAGATTGATGGTGAACAGCAATTGAAATTCATTCGCTTGAAGAAGCTATGCGATACTATTCCTAGTTGTAACATCACAAGGAAGCATTTGGGTACAATTCACAATGCAGTGGAGTCATTCGAGAGGAGACGTGTCCAGAATCAAAGTTTGGTAGATGAAAAGAAGTCTGTGGAGAAATCGGATGATGTCAGAGTCAGAACAAACGATAGAGAAGGTAAATTTGACAGTCGTATTCAGTTTAATGGCATGTTGAGTGATTCAAGTGGGAAACGCGATGTTCAAGGCTTGCCTATCATTCCTATAAGAGTCAGATGCAAAGGAGGAAAAAATGATGTGCTAACGTATGCGTTATTGGATAGTGGATCTACCGTTTCATTCTGTACCGGTGATCTTCTAAAGAAGATTGGTGTGGATGGAAAACCATGTCGTATTCAACTAACAACGATTGAAGGTGTTCATGATAGCTACGAAACGATCGTGACAAGCTTTGAAGTAACTGATGTGAATCAAGCAGTGAGTATTTCGTTGGATAATGTCTTTTCAACAGAGAGTCTGAACATACCGGTGGAGGCGATGGCTAAGCAAGAAGATGTAGACAGATGGTCTTACCTGCATGGAATAGTCCTACCAGAAGAAATACATGGCGGTGAAGTGAGTCTGCTTATTGGGACCGATGTGCCAGAAGCAATGGAGCCTTTGGAAGTACGAAATTGCAAACTTGGAGGACCGTTTGCTGTAAGAACTCGATTTGGGTGGACACTAAATGGACCACTGAATAGATCAACACGTGACATAGAAAGCTGCCATTTCACCCAGACGTCGGTAGAACATGTTACCCTCCGAGAACAGATGGTGAAGTTCTTTAATCATGCATTCGATCAGTCAGCAAGTAACGAAAGAGGGATGTCCATCTCTGACAAGAAAGCCATGAAGATCCTTCAAGATTCCTTACAGTTATTGGACGGTCATTATCAGATGGCAATCCCGTGGAAAGCAGAAGACCCGTGTTTGCCGAACAACAAAGCTATGACGGAAAGGAGGCTGGAGTGTTTAAGAAAGCGACTGCTAGCTGACGACAATTTGAAGAAGAGGTATACTGAATTTATTGATAATTTGTTAACGCAGGGATTTGCAAGAAAGCTTCCTGAGAATCTGAAGTGTGAGTCAAAGATAACATGGTATCTTCCGCATCACAATGTCGTTAATCCCAAGAAATCTGAAAAAACAAGAGTCGTCTTTGACTGTGGAGCAAAGTGGCAAGGTGTGTCTCTGAACAGTAGCGTTTTACAAGGACCGAATTTGACGAATTCTTTGATTGGAGTGCTCTGCAGATTTAGACAAGAAGCTGTGGCGTTGGTTGGAGACATTGAAGCGATGTATCACCAAGTGAAAGTGGATCCCAAGGATGTCGATGCCCTACGGTTTTTGTGGTTTGAAGACGGTGACCTATCCAAGAAGCCGGAAGAATATCAAATGCTGGTTCACCTTTTTGGTGGTATTTGGTCAGCTTGCTGTGCGAACTTGGCATTGAAGAAGACGGCATCAGATAATGCAGAAAACTTCGGGGAAGAGATAGTAAATACTGTTAAAAGAAATTTCTATGTCGATGACATGCTCAAGTCGGTAAAGAGTGTCGAAGAAGCCATCCGAATGCAGAAAGGATTAACAGAATTGCTAGCATGTGGTGGGTTTCGTTTAACCAAGTGGACCAGTAATTCACGAATGGTACTGGATGCCATCCCTGAATCGGAGAGATCTAAAGAGCTGCATAGCATAAATATTGAAATGGATGCCCTGCCGATCGAGAGAACGCTTGGCTTGGAATGGAATGCTGATAATGACGTCTTCAAATTCAGCATAAATGTGAAAGATCGCCCACCAACAAGAAGAGGCATTTTGAGCATCATCTCATCAATATTTGATCCATTGGGATTCGTTGCACCCTTCATCTTGCCAGCAAAGCGGATACTTCAAATTTCCTGTCAGAATATTGGTTGGGATGAAGAAATTTCTGATGAGCATTTGATACGTTGGAGAAAATGGATTTCAGAAGCAGTGAAGTTAGAACAGATCAAGGTTGAGAGGTGCATCAAGAAAGCTGATTTGGGTTTACATGTGATACATGAAATTCATCACTTTTCAGACGCATCAGAAGTCGGGTATGGAACAGTATCTTACCTAAGAACTAAAAACGAGCAGGAAACTGTTGATTGCACATTTCTATTTGCGAGGTCAAGACTAGCACCATTAAAGCGAGTGACGATACCAAGACTAGAGTTGACTGCAGCTGCATTAGCCGTTCAGATGGATGAAATGTTAAGACGAGAGTTGGAAATTGATGTCAGAGATTCAATCTTCTGGACTGATAGTACATCTGTCTTAAAATATATCAACAATGAAGAAAAGCGGTTCCAGACGTTCGTTGCTAATAAACTGACGGTAATTCATGAAGGATCAGTTCCCAGACAGTGGATGTATGTTCCCTCGAAGAAAAACCGGCCGATGACGCATCTCGAGGTTTGGCAGCTGATGAATTGATTAATAGCAAGCGATGGTTTCAAGGACCAGAGTTTTTATGGAAAGATGAAGAAGATTGGCCGAGTTGGAATGAGGAAACGTTGAGTAACAACAAACATGATGAAGAATACGTGACTGTTGGTTTGACTTCTGCCTTAATCTCTGAGGTAATTACCCAAAGAAATGACGTATCCCAGATATTTTCATATTTTTCTGACTGGTTGAAGATGAAGAAGTCCGTGGCATGGATTCTCAGATTTAAACTTTGGATCATCAGCAAAAGCAGAGGAAGTCAGAAGTCCTATGTGTCTGGAGTAGAGAAGTACATAACGGTAGATGAAATGCAGAATGCCGAAAACGAGATCATCAAATCCGTGCAGAAGGAGAGCTTCCCTGATGAAATTAAGTCTCTGAATTCCCCAAAGGGTATTGTGAAGAAATCCAGCTCACTCAGAAGTTTGGATCCAATAATCGAAAAAGGACATCATAAAGGTTGGTGGACGTCTCAAGCGAGTTCCCCCTGAATTCATTTTCATAAAGCATCCGGTGATATTGCCGAAAAGACATCATGTTAGCGATGTTATAACGAGATATTATCATGAATCATGTGGCCATGCAGGGCAAGAATACGTTCTTTCTGTAATCAGAGAGTCTTTTTGGATCATTCAAGCCCGCAGTCAGATAAAGAAAATTTGCAGAAGCTGTTTTCATTGTCAACGGCAGAATAAGGGTGCAGTTACTCAGAAAATGGCAGATCTTCCAGCAGCACGGATAACACCAGAAAAACCTCCATTTAAGTATGTCGGGATAGACTATTTTGGACCGTTCAATGTTAAAAGATGTCGCAGATCGGAGAAAAGGTACGGAGTTATATTCACTTGCCTTTCATTGCGAGCGGTTCACATCGAAGTATCCAAAAATCTCGACACAGACTCTTTCATAAATGCACTCAGACGGTTTATCGCCAGACGTGGAAATCCAGAGGAGATAAGGTCAGATAATGGAACGAACTTTAGAGGTGGAGAAAAGGAATTAAGGCTAGCAATTGATGAATGGAACCAAAAGAAGATCAGTGGATTCCTGCTGCAGCACGATATCAGATGGATTTTCAACCCGCCGTATGCCTCGCACATGGGTGGTGTATGGGAAAGGTTAATACGCTCAATCAGAAAGGTTCTTAATTCTATACTAAATGCTCAAGTTTTAACAGATGAAAGCCTGCAAACGTTGCTTTGTGAAGTTGAGTCAGTTTTGAATGCAAGACCATTAACGAAAGTATCAAACGATCCAATCGATTTGAATGCCCTGACGCCTAATCATCTGTTGCTGTTAAAATCGAATGCGAATCTGCCTGCTGGTTTATTTTGCAAAGAAGACCAGTATTGCAGAAGAAGGTGGAGGCAAGTTCAATATTTAGTCGACATTTTTTGGAAGAGATGGATCAAAGAATACTTGCCAATCCTACAGACTAGAAAGAAGTGGCAGAAGGAAAGAAGAAATGTTGCAAATGGGGATCTCGTTCTTGTAATAGATCAGAATCTTCCAAGGAATAGCTGGCCTTTAGCAAGAGTAATTGATGTCCATATGGGAACAGATGGAATGGTTCGTTCAGTCCGTGTAAAGACCAAAGATTCGGAGTTGGTGAGACCAATACATAAGCTGTGCCTGCTTGAAGCTGCTGAAACTTTCTCGAAGTAAATTATTCTTATTAACAGCTTCCTGGAAGAACCTGTATGAGGGTGGGGATGCTATTAGCATAACAGTTTATTATTATTTATTAATTCCCATAGGAGCACATTCCGTTAAATAATCAAGCATGTATTTTTGCACTCATTCCTTTTGTCTTTTTGGTTTGATTATTCCACGGCATGTGCACTCGTGCATGCATGTTTTGCTCAGTGTTCGTCGCCAGTTGTAGAAGACGCTAGTAGAGGACGGATATCAACTTTGTCATAGGCATTTGGCCTAGGAAAGTGGCCTAGGCATATGGCCTAAAAAAGTTTGGAGTTAGGCCACACATTTTTTGCTGCAAGGACATATAGATTGTGAGTTATACTTAGCTTTGTTTATTATTTATTTAACGCATTTATTTATGTAGCTATTTATTCCCGTTTTGTAGCTAAATTTATTCGCATTTATTCTTTGACTTTCTCAATAATTTAGTTATTTAATATGATAATTTTTTTATTAAAGTGAACCATATCACACATGGAAACCAGGTCGTAATTGCTGTGTTGTGGGAATCTGCGTGTGGTTTGCGTTGAAATTTACGTGGCAAAAGACGGTTACACCTTTGATTCGTGAATATATATTTTGGTGAAGTAACATAAAATTACAAGTAGTCAAGATACACACTCAAAAATTTGAGAACAGTGAACTTGGAAATCTCAATCGTGACCTCTTGCGTCTTGCTCAGCTCTACTGCCTGTCTGGTCAGACTAGTCGCGGGGTCGCAGCTGCTCTCGTCTCGAGAGTCGGCTGGAGAGACGGTGCTTAGGCACGCATAGCTAGGCCTGTTTCATAAAAAGATGTAAACAAAACGAAAACTAGATATAACTCCAAAGTAAAAGTCGATTTTCTACAAAGTCATCAATCTTTTGCTCGGAACCATCACAGAAAAGTTTCTTCGATTCAGTTTACGACTATGTCTTGAAAAACAAATCCTATAATATCCTATAGGGATCCTATAATAACAAGTCGCCCATTTTACGGCTGGACCATAAGTCGCCCATTTTCTTGCTCGCCCATTTTACGGCGCTCAGAGCCACATCAGCTCTTTACAAAGCGATTATCACAAAGTTGAATACAAAAAGACCTTCCTGAAGTCTCCCAACAAGATGATTCAGTAACCAAATTTGTTGCTTTCTGCCAAGCTGTGATGATGTTTTCCCTCCATTGCCGACCAAAGTTCTCATGTAACCTGGGGGGTCACATTTTCAATGGCAAATGCCTAATTGCAAGCAACCACATCCCCAGGCCCCAAATCGAAATTCCTCGAATCTCAACCGTCAAATCGATTTTAGCCCTGGTTCCGGCATGGGTGTTAGGAAACGAGGTGTTTGTTTCCTCTCGATTAAAATCATACCTGATCTTCTCTGCTTCTTGGCAATTTGTAAGGCCTAGTTTAGTAAACGGACATGTTTTTTGTTTCTTGACAAAATGAGGCTGTCCTCGTTATTGACAAAGTGAGGCTGTCGCGCTGCGCTAAGAGAAGAAAAGAGATGGGAGAGAAACAAGGAGGCCGGGGACAATAGAGTGCATTGTTCTGTCTCCTTCCAAAATCTCAAGATGCGCGTGGCATTACGTCATGTCGATGTAGCCCAAAACTCAGGGAAGCGACGAAGAGAAACTGCTTAGACAGGGGGTAATGTTTGCAGCTGAATGATTAAATATTAGGCCATACTGGAAAAATAATAGAGACCCTGTAAAGTAGACTGAAGCGTTGAATTGTTTATAAAATTTAAATATAAAATTTATAAAAGCTTGTTGTAAACGATGTCATGAATTTCATTGTTGAAGACAGATAAAAAATATACTCCTTACCTGTAAAGAAACTGCATGTAGTTGCTTCCTGCCATTGGGACACTGGCCAATTCACAATGTCGTTGGAAATCAACATGCAACGTTGTTTCAAAAAGGGCGCCATGCTTAACTTTTGGACTCAGTTTGAAAATCCAGCTTTACAGCCATGGCTTCGCTTCTATATAAGGCAATATCTGATGCACGCGCATCTTGAGAATCTCAAACACAGGAACGATCCAGGGGGGGGGGGGTGGAAGCGAAGTTGCGCATGCGTTCTCGTACTGGTTGGAAACGAGGCAAAACAGTGCCAGTTGATCAATGTATGGCTGCCAGACGGCCACAAATAGTGTATCTTAGAAAATGCAATCTTCAATAATCGTACAAAAAGTGAATTTTATTAAGCAAAAGCAAAGTTTTGAACAAACAAATTGAGATTTCATGCCTATTTGTGTGAATGGATTTTTGCAGAGAGGAAAGACAACTGTCGAGCCCAAGCCAGTCAAGAACCTCGATAGGACGACACGTTCAGTAGGAGAACAAGCCTGTCAGAATCTTAACTCAAAAATTGGCACCAGAAACAATTATTTTTTTCCGGGTTTAGAGTGAAAAGAAGGTTGTTGTTGGCATGTGTTTGTTTTTATTGGCTTGCATAAGGCTGAATATCAACTCAGAGTTAGAATCTTTAACTGATTTTGTGGTGGTATTAGGCTAGCTAGAGTCCCGTCGCCTTGAGTGGAGCGATTCGCATTTTTCTGATTTCTGACTGAGCAAAGTTAAATTTAAATTTCAAGGAGTTTGGGTTTAATAATTTAAGAAAAACCCGCGAAAATATTTTGCTGACGCCATTTCTTGTTTCTTCACCAACTTTTGATGTTTAGATTATTGCCGATAATTTGTTATAATATTTTGAAAGTTAGCAGTTTGAAATGAAATGCAAGTACCTTCGAAATATCTTGTCTTCATTTTTTTACTCTAACTTTCATGGTCATTTTTTCTGTCCCTGGGTTAATTTCTTTTTTTTTTTTTTTTTTTTTTTATAATATCATATAATTTCAACAAAACAAAACTCCTCAACATGTTCCTTCTCCATTCAAAAGTAAACTTTTGAAGAAAGTTTACAGATTTCGTGCGCAGTTTTCATTCCGGAGGTTATTTACCAGACGCTATGTGACCGGCCTATTTTCGTGTTGAGTGGAACGACTGCGTTCCGCACTAGTTCAAATAGAGAAAGCAACCGATGCTGCGATGCTACGAACGATTTTACTTACTTCTGCGCAGGCGATTCAGGTAAATTTCTATCGTTCCACTCATGGCGAACGGCCTAAATTTTTATCGATAAAGTAGTGCATAGTTATCACATTCTTGTGGAGAGACGAAAGAACTGATTGAAGTGGAATTACATGCGAATACAGATAATGCCATAAGGAACATATCTATGATAAGTTTTTTTCTTATTATTGCGTGAAAGGACGGTAAAATATTATTTATCCTGAAAACGTTCCACTCAAGGCGACGGGACTCTAGATCTAGTTTGATGACGAAGATGCTTAACAAAAACAATACAATAACACACTGTTAAACGTCAATGATATTGTATTCTGGATGATTGAACTTTATAAAGGAAGATCAGATTAATTTTTCTGTTACTTAACATTATACCCATGCAAACACAAATACAATAATATACAATTTTCTGTGAATATTACTTTGTAAACCTACTACTTTGTAAACCGATTAATTCGTGAATATTACTTTGTAAACAAACATCATATATGTGATAAGTTGTATACACCATATGATAAAAGTCTATTTTTAAGGTCTTTTTGCCTCCTTGTTTCGCTCTGGTATGCCACTACTGGTTGCTTAAGGATTCTTCATTTGCCAGTCATTATTACTACCTGCAGTGTAAAAGAACGGCATTAAACTTTTCTGTACAATAACAGGTATAAATGAAGAGCACAAGATTCAGTTCTATGAGCATATGAGCTCCTTGTGATAAATATTTAAGATAAGAGCAAGTTCATTTAAAGATTTGTAGACGAAATTCTTGTATTTTCCTTAATACAGTTAGATTTTCAATCCCACTTGGAATTCAGTTTTCAATCCCACTTTGCATTTAATACAAAATACAAGGAAAGGCTTCATGTTATTTGATCTTATTTGGTATGTATTTAACAGTGAGTGGGTACAGGGGTAAAAGTTGATATTTCCTCATAAGTGCACCTTGCCTAAGGATTGGTTTCCCTTGTGTTGGAAAATAGACAAAGTTCTAACCATCTAGCAAAAATTTGTTCCTACTGGCTTATTTAAATTGAGACATGTGCAAAGATAGGGTAATGAAGGAATTTTTCTTTCCATGTTTGCTTTCTTTATTAAAGTTAAAAAGCCATGAGAACTTAGGCATAACATAGGGCTGACTGTGATAAAATAAGAATGTGATAGGCCTAAATGTTTATGCCTCTCCAGTCTCCAATCTGCTAATTCACGGAATTTCACATTTTGTTTGGGCAAATTTAAGATTTACGCTTAACCACTGAAATCTTTCAATTATTTAGAAATAAATTCGGTAATAAATCAAACGCCGTAAAATAAGATGGTTCTGAGGGGAAGGGTGTTTCCACTTCCATTGACGACACTTACAGTGTACCGAAGGACCGCAGCTCAGGATCACAGGCAGCGTGCCTTCAATAAATCGGCTTTTCGTCATGGCAAACCTGAAAAGTAGGGGTCATAAATACAGCCGAAATGCCAATTTGGAGAGGGGCGCTTCGGGGCGCTTTGAAACTTTTAAATACCTGAAGAATTTATCTTTCAACTCATGCAATCAATGTACAAAGAGCCCCTAAGGAATTTATGAAACAACGCTACAAACTTGGTCCATCTTCTGCGAGATCTCATGGGCGCCATCTTCGCGAAACATGCCTCGCCAGAGGAACGAAGAATCACTCACTGCCTGCCTTTGTGCTGCCTATTTTCTAGACTTACTACATGAGTCGCAGTTATCGCTATTGAATTGAATTGCTGGACGCTCAAACTAACGACTCATTCCCTTTCGTGTTGCGAAAGTGGATTGAAATCTGCTGCCTCGTTTCCATTATTCTGTTCGGCTAAAGATGTGGCGACCCCCCGACAGAAATTTCTCTCATCTCACTTTTGCTGTGTTTTCAACTCGACTCGACTCGGCTGAGAAATATTTGAAATAAATTCATATGAAAATGCTTATTTTTCTGTCGCTTTTAATAAATCAGCTCATCTTTTTCTGCTCTTGCCGAAAAAAACCATCATATCATGTAAATTTTGAGTCAGGTCAGACTTGCTCTTAAATATTTTGAGCAAACTGCAGGACGACACCGAAAACATGAAAATAAAACAACAAACAACAAAATGAAGCAACAAACATTCGGTTTGCAATTTTTTCTTCTTAACATGATTTCAACGTCTAACAGACATACAGTTTGGTAATCGGATTGATGAGGGCTACTTCTAAACAAACAAACCAAAAAGTCTACCTATATACTTCAAGAGTATTTAGTCCTCAAATAGCGATGTGAAAACTCGCCAGTGCACTTTCAAATTTGATTCAGCTTTACTGTAAAATGCCTTTTGATTCGAGAATATATATTTTGGTGAAGTAACATAAAATTACAAGTAGTCTAGATACACACTCATAAAATTTGAGAGGAGTCGACTGTATACCGTTTTTGGCGTGGAAAGCCGGAAAACACATCAGCTCAAAATTTAGAAAATCAGATTCAGAGAAAATTGCAAAATGCAAAACTTATAAAACATATCTAGACAAAATATCAGAAGGCTGAATCAAATTCCACTTGGTGCAAGCAGAAGGATTTATACCAAATGTTCTGTATCATACAAATAATAATTGAAGTTTGAAATATTTACGTACAGTTCAGTTGTTTGCCGGTTTAAATCAGTTCTTCGGCCTGTTTTGTGCTTGCCGTGAATATGAATCCAAAAGTCGGACAAAACAGAAGAAAAATTTCTTTTTTCACATCCAATTTGAGCAGCGTAGAGTACATTTACAAAGCAATTTTACAGATTTGAATGCAACAAAACCTTCCTGAAGTCTCCCAACAAGAAGATTCAGTAGGTAACCAATTTTGTGGCTTTCTGCGAAGCTGTGATGATGTTTTCCTCCATTGCCGACCAAAGTTCTCGTGTAATCCTGGGGGTCACATTTTCAGAAAAATAAACGGAAAATGCCTCATTGCGGCCACTTTATGCCACTTTTGAAATCGCTAAATCAACCAATCAGAATGCTTATTTCGAAATGCTGACTCATAACTTTTCTGATTGGTGCACCAATTTTTTGGTGCGGGCTTTTTTTTTTTTAAGACGCTATATCATAAGATACATGGTCTACAATGCTAACAAAAATACAAAATATTAAAATTACAAAATAAAGTAAAGTAAAACTAACAGTTAAATTTGTCAATCATCTATAGAAGGTAAAATTATCATTATTCTAATTCCAGACAAGCTTACTTCTCTAAAGCAGTACGTTTGTCGTAAATGTCATGAGTGAAGGCACTGAAATTCTCTAGGAAGACTTTATTCTCATTCGTCATTAAATATATAAATTTTGGTTTGCAGAGGGATAGTTGTAAAGTTTGGATAAAGGCTGTGGATTTGATTAAAAAAAATTTCTCTTTCAAAATTATATTGACTACATACTAGGACAAAATGTATTTCATCTTCTACAATATTTTTGCAGTATTTACAGTATCTTTCGTTTCTATCAATAGGTGGTTTATAGTGTCTACCTTTTTCGATAGCTAGGCAGTGATCACTTAATCTTAGTTTTGACATTATTCTTCTATGTCTTCTAGTTGGGATTAGATCAAGATATTTTTCGTAAATTATTTGATTTTTATAGGATTTGTACGTCAAAGCTTTGGAACAGTCATTTATGTATGTTCTCCAGTAAATGCTGTAGTTTGTTTCTAGTGCTTTCCTTGTAGCAGTCTTAGAAAGAGAGGTTAGTGTTGAATTGGTCAATCCATTAGTTTTTAGCTCGTCTGTTAGTTGGTTAATGAAAGATACAATTGTTTTTCGATCTGTAACAGATCTTTCATATTCAAGAGCTTGTGTGACAAGTGAATCTGGCTCAGAGTAATGTAAGATATGCTTTATGAAATTATTGGTCCTACAGCTTACCGAAATGTTTAAAGGGAAGCGGCCTAGATCTCCTCTTACTAGAGCATTGGTTGTAGATCTGTTTACTCCAAGTATGCGTTTTAAAAACTGTGTATGGATTTTTCAATTTCATTTTTGTCCCAATCAGTCTGGCTAAAGTTAAGGTAAGGCCCCCACACTTCCGATCCATACAAGAGTATTGGGGCAATCATTGAATCAAAAAGTTTTAGAGCTAATTTAACAGGAAGGTATTTTAGTTTAAATCTACTGTTAAGGGCTAGTAGGGCGCGGTTCGCTTTAGTACTAAGCATATGCAAAGATTCTTTAAAATTACATGCCGCATTCAGAGTAATACCAAGGTAAGTGAATTCCGTCACATTTTCCAGCGGATTACCATTAATGTAGAAACATCTTTTATATTTTGTGTTATTTTTATAAAAGGTCATACATTTAGACTTATCGCTATTCACTTCAAGTTTCCAGTTTTTACAATAATCGCTGAGGCTATTTAGACAGTTTTGTAAACCATTATGAGAAGCAGAGAGAATGATTAGGTCGTCGGCGTAAAAAAGGCAAGTTATTTGTTCATGTCCAAGATTCAGAGGGATGAGTTACTTTTGTTAAGATCGTCAATTAGATCGTTTATGAATACATTGAAAAGTGTAGGACTTAGAGGACATCCTTGTCGAACACCTTTCGAGCATCTAAAAAAGTTTGTACACTGATTGTTTAATTTTACAGCACATTCAGTATTTAAGTACATGCACTGAATAATTTCTAAAATTTGTTATCGATTCCTTTACTTCGCAGTTTTTGGAAGAGGCCATTGTGCCAAACATTATCGAAAGCTTTACGAAAGTCGATAAATGCTGCGTGCACCTTTTTTTTAGAATCATCATGTACATGCTTATTTATTAGAGCCTTAAGAGTAAGTAGGTGATCAGAAGTACGTTTAGCATTTTGAAACCCAATTTGATTTTTGTGAATTAATTTGTTGAAACTTACAAAAGATTTAAGTCTGTTATTAAGAATCAAGCAGAAAAGTTTAAGCAATGCATTGCCAACACAGATACCACGATAGTTGTCGGGATCTGATTTATTTCCCTTTTTGTACACAGGCGTGATAAGACCTTTACACCAAGTTTTAGGTACTGTCCCTGTTTTGAGGACCAAGTTAAATATCACTTTGATCAACTGAAGCAGGTCGGAGGGCTATGTTTAATCATTTCATTGCTTATACCATCGAAACCGACAGCTTTTTGTTTTCAATTTTTCAACTGCTTCAATGAATTCATTATTATCTATTTCTTTGGTTAGGATCGAGCTGTCGCTATTAACGCTAATATTCGTTGTCTCAGGGTAATGCCTATAACTTTCTGTTTCATTGGATGCGAAAAGCTTTTTGTAATAGTTTTCCCATACTAGACCATCTTGAATTGCGATAGGTTTTTGTGAGATGTTTTCATTGAATTCCTTCCAGTTATTCCAGAAGTTATCTTGGTTGGAGTCTTGTTGAAGTTTTGAGATCTGATCATTCCAAAAGTTTTTACGCTTGGTGTGTTGAAGAGATTTGTATACTTTTAGTTTTTCACGGTATCTAACTCTAGCGATCTCGTTAAAAGGGTCCGATTGTTTATACTTGGAAAGTTTGTTTACTTCTTTTTTCAAAGCCTTACAATCTGAATCGAACCATTTCTTTTTGTTTGGGGAGTTGTTGGCTTTGTTGCGCCTTATCATAGGTTTTGATTTTAATGAGTTTTTGGCCGCAAGGTAAAAAATGTCGGTTAGCTCTGATGCCAATGCATTAATATCTTTACAATTTTTAACCTTATTTAGTAAGTTTGAAATAGTGTCCCTAACCGCTGAAGTTCCAATAGCTCTTTTAAATTTTTCAGGGGACTCGTCATCCCATTTAAATTTATTTAAGTTTGTCCATTCGTAATGTCGTTTCGGTTTATTCAATGGTTTTCTGTCTGGTATATGAACAGTTATTTTACAATGATCGGAAAGACAAGATTGTTCGCTAACATAGAAGAGAGAAATTTTATCGTATAAGGTTTGAGAAGCAATGCCATAGTCAATACTACTTGCGCCATTATGGGAAAAGCAGGTTAGGTTGCCGATGACGTCGCCAAATTTTCTACCGTTAAGTATTCTTAGATTTGTAGATTTACACAGATTGATTAGATTTCTACCATGGTTATTTGAATCACTTAGATCACAATTGTATCTTTTAATGAAATGTCCTAAGTTAGGAATGACCAATTCACCATCAGATGTATGTTTAGTTTCAGGAATGTGGTCTGGAAGGCAATTAGTACGAGCGTTAAAGTCACCTATCAATAATATATCGTCTGTATCGCACGAGCAGTCTATAATATCGTCAATGAGGTCATCGAATATTTCATGTGAATAGTATTTAGAGTCTACAGGTGGAATATAAGCTGCACAAATCTTAAGGTTATTTTTGCAGTTTTGGAAAACATTTTTGTCTATTTCTAACCAGATATAATTGTTATTAACTTTAAGAACTTTTATTTGATTCTGTAAATATATTTTACAGTAAGCTAGGATACCTCCTGAGCTTCTACCTGAAGCATTCTTATTTATCTTATTTGGGGATACTTCAATTTTAAAAAAGTTTGGAATATCTTTATTGACATGGGTACATCCCCAACACTCAGTAAGGAAATTAATATCACTAACAAGGGTTGGTTCAATGTCAGGTAATTTACAACCGAAACTGTTATGCAGACCATGAATGTTAAGATGGCTAACAGTGAAATCAAAACTCGATTTTAGGTTCATTATGGAACAAGTACAAGTACGAGGTTGGCAAATGGAGAACTGTAAGGTAAAGGAGGAGACTTAAATAAGCAGTAATTAACTTACTATTTAGATTTCAAATGTAACTATATAAAAAAGAAAAAAAGAAATCAAATCAAAATTATTACCAAATTGTAAAGTTTTTCTTTTCGAAGCCAAAAAATAGAGATTTTATTTCTGAGATGAAAATCTTGAGGCCGGTACGATCCAAGTGCTTTGCGTCATTTAACATTTGTGAGTTGATGGAGGAATGGTGCATGATGGTGATAGGGGTATTCCAAGGCAGATCAGCGCATGTTCTTTCCAAAATTCCATTTGCCTTTAGCACTTTATATTGTTGGAAATCAGAACGGGGAAGAATACTTGATATTGAAACCTCAGCTTCAGGGAACTTTGCATGTATAGACTCAAAAGCATTCATCAACAACAGGTGGAATTGATCAGTAGTTGATGTTTCTATGTCATTAGTGCCAAGGTGCAGAAGGATTTTTTTAACATTTGGTAGTTCGATGTCTTTTAAACGTTCAGGAAGCTGTTGTAATGTAGGGCAGCGAATTTTTGCTATTGGAGAGGGGAAACGCCTGGCAGAGATATAGCGGATGTTAGAATCGCCAATCAGGACATTCTCTTGTTCGAATGACCTTATTTGATTTGGTGGACTTTGGTTTGATAATGGGGATTCGTTTGTTGCATTACTTTGTTGTAATTGGTTTGATTTAGTTTGAGGTACTTGAGATGTGGGTTTTTGATTCCATGGATGATTCATTGATGTTGGATGTTTTGGTTTAGTTGATGCTAGGTATCTTGGCGGTGGAGGTGGCTGCGTAGGTGCAGTAGTTGCAGGAAAGTTGTCGATCGAATTATATATTTCTGGAATAGAAATCTGGGGGGTTGAAGGTGACGATTGTGAAATTGCATAATCAACTTCTTTCGAGATGTTTCTGGTTATTTTATGCTCCAGATTTGCGACATCTGAGTTGACATCTTTGCGCAATTTTTCAAGCATGGCTTTTGTTTCTTTTTCAAACGTTTCATACCTGTATGTTACCTCGTTTATTGTGCTTTGTTGGGCAGAAATGGCATTCTCTAATTTTTTTTGCTTTTTAATGATATCATCTACGTTTTCTGATAGACCTTTGTTGCTCTCTTCGATAGAGAAACAACGTGTCTGGCATTCTTTCAATTGAGCGTCCATTGACTCGATTTTTTTAATTGAGGGCATGACTGCATCAAATTTGAATTTCAAATCCTTCATGGATTGCTGCAATTCGGTGAACATGGAAAGAATTTTTTGTTGCCAGGTGCTTTCTTGGATGTGTTGCAAGCTGTCATTAACCTCCGTGGTAACATTGTCTTCCAAAACGATTGGAATCTCTAATTCTTCAGAAATAGAGATGTTGACAGGCTCTTCCGTGTTGAGATCAAGGTTGACTTCGTTCGAGTCATTATGGAAGATTATTTCGATTAAACTTACATGCGAAGGTTCTTGATTTTCTTCGTCAATTGCCTTAAGAATATCGTAATAGAACTTAATAAAGTTCAATAGGTGTTCAGGATTGCCTTGCACCAGGATTTTTCTTTTGGCTGAGAATAATTGTATGCACAGTCTATTATTACAAAATTATTATTATTATTATTATTATTATTATTATTATTATTATTATTATTATTATAATTATTATTATTATTATTATTATTATTACAGTCTATTATTATTATTATTAGTCTATTATTATTACAAAGAAGGAAGTTTACTTTGCTTACAAAAGTAATTGCATGTGTATAAAAAATGCCTGCCCAAAAAAATTTTTCCACTGAGGTCACGGAGCCCTGGGCACTCGAAATCTCGGCTTCGGCGGGAAAATGTTATATCTAATAATTTCATCGACTTGAAATTTAAGTAAAAGACTCCATTATTCAAACTTTGATGAAGTATTATTCAAGAAAACTACGAGGTAGAGATTTAGTATATTTAAGAAAAAAATTTAAACAGTACAGCGATCAAATGCAAAATTGTTTTAAACTATTTTAAACTATCTAGACTATTTTTCTCTCAAGATGAAGCCGAGGATGAAGCAGCAAAACTTTTATTTTATGGAAAAACTTTGGCTGAAATTTTGACTTCCAAATGAGAAAACAGATAAAAGTACCGATTTTCAGGCGAATGAATCTTTTCAGGAACAAAATGATCAAGTTGGAAAGAACTAAGGAACTATCTGAAAATTATCTGGAGATGTTTTGCTTTCTAATCGACGACACGAAAATGCTCGGCAACTGAGTGAAACATTGGAATTTAACTTTTCCGTTGTACTACTTTTGTTAAAGGTTTCTGCTGAAACTAGCAAATTTACTGTTCCAATAAATGTATTAGTACCCAAATATTTTCATACAAAAAAACAATTTTGAATTCACCAACCTGAAATCTCATCTTGGGAACATTAAAAATCTGTTTCCTCGGTTCTGAAGAGCATAACTAATGCAGCATCACACAGGTTTTTAATGGGGTTAGACTTGTTTAACCCTAGTTAGTGACTATAACAAGACGGGTTGTCCCGCGACTCGTGCGGTAGCTCGATGTTACAAGTCTTCCGCCTTGTGTTTTCTCTGCAAGTTAGCTTTGCTGAAAGATTGGAAAGTTTGAGAAACAGATAATCATGTGTTGGCATCACAGCTTTTCCCGCCCTCCCTTTGCTCCCTCTTTCTCTTTCGCTTTGCTATTTTCCTTCCGACAGAACTTTTTCCTCTGTTGGACAAGGTGCATTGCCCGGAAACCATGTTTCCCATAGCCAATCACCTGACCGTAAGGGGTCTATTGTGCAGGCAAACAGGGCAGTGCACAAAAATGCCCAATTTTCCTGCTTCGCCCGGGGTTATAGGAATTAAAAAAGAACAGCACAATTTTTAAAAAAGATTCAGTACCATGAAGAGAGAGACAATTTTACGACGTTTCGGGCATTACCCTTTTCAAGTAACGGTTAAATTTAAAATAGCAAATATATGTAATTTGAGAAAAAATTGAAAACGAGGCAAAATAAAGATTTACAGGAAAAATAAATAAACAAATACTGTGCGTGGATCTATAAAAACGAGAACTGTTTATTAAGTCCCTGAGGATTTAGTGTACCTAGTTTATGAATTATTTTCTTCTCTAAAGTTTTCCTTGCTCTAGAATCTGATGGTGCATGTGTAAGGGCTTGAACTTTCATGTCGTTGATGGAGTGGTTTAGGGAGTTGAAGTGTTTGGAGATGTTGATGTCGGCGTCGTCTAGGTGATTCTGTTGGAGGTATATCTTATTTTTACATTTCTGAGATGTTCACCAAAGCGGTTATTCAACTGACGGGATGTTTCACCAATGTAGAGGATGTTGCATTTTGAACAGCGAATACAATAGATAAGACAGGAAGAGGAACAGATAAAGTGTTGTCGAACAGTGAAATTAGAGGAACCAGAAGAGGACTTGATGGATTTGTTGTTGTCGATGTGGGAGCAGGTGTTACAATTGCCATGGTTACAGGGAGAGGAGCCAGGTTGCTGGGCTGATGGAAGGTTGGATTTGACTAGGAGGTCTCGAAGATTGGTGTCACGACGGTAGGCCAGAAGAGGTTTTTCTTTGAATATATTTGAGGTTTCGGGAGATTGAGTAAGGATGTTGTAATTCTGCATTATGATGTTGCGGACTTGACGGTATAGTGGGTGGTAGGTTAAGGTAAGTGGAATACGGTTAGTGCTTTGATTATTTCGTTGTTGGTACAGAGCGTCGTGGCGTGAAATATCAAAAACTTTGGTGAGAGCATTTTTTATTATATTGTCAGGATAACCGGAATTGAGGAAAAAATTGTGCATTTCTTGAGCTTTGGATTTGAAATCATGATCATCAGAGCATAAACGGCGGAGGCGAAGGAATTGGGATAGAGGTATAGAGTTCTTGCATTTTGGTGGGTGTGATGATTTATAATCGAGGTAGCGATGGGCATCGGTTTCTTTGTAATAAATGGACGTGTTGAGATGGTCATCAGAAATGGACAGGTTGATATCGAGGAAGGACAGGCCGCATTGAGTTATGTTGACGGTGAATTGCAAGGCAGGGTGGAAGTTGGACACAAAATCAATAAATCTTTGAAGTTGTTGAAGCGGCAGGGAAGATGCACCAACGACATCGTCGATGTATCGTAGTAGCAGATCGGGAAAAGGACCGGTATACGACTGGGAGATTAGATATTCTTGATATCCAACAAACAGGCAGGCATAGCTGGGACCGAGTTTACTACCCATAGCAACTCCTCCAACTTGAACAAAATATTGCGAGTCGAAGAGGAAGCCGTTGGTAGTAAGAACCAATTCAGCAAGGCGAAGAAGGGTAGATGTTGGGGGGTCTTGTGAAGGTCTGAGATCCAGAAAATGTTTGAGTGCGACGAGACCATCAGTATTTGGAATAACAGTGTAGAGTGATTTGACGTCCATTGTAAAGAGGTATCTTTCGGAGCCTTGGAAATGGAAGTTGTCGAATATGCGTAGGGCGTCGGATGTGTCTTTAACAGGGTAATGCCCGAAACGTCGTAAAATTGTCTCTCTCTTCATGGTACTGAATCTTTTTTAAAAATTGTGCTGTTCTATTCATTCTTAAGTACCACACGCTACACCTTTATATTATTTACTGCTTCAATGTTTTTCACTATTTTCCACAAAAAGCAACAAATAAGTCGTTATGTTTATTGCTTTTTATCAAGACAATATTTTGCTCAAAATCTGGAAGGCACTGCTTCAATGTCTTTCACTATTTTCCACAAAAAGCAACAAATAAGTCGTTTAACTTTTATTCTAAATAAAAGTCAATGAAATTGTGAACATTTTCCCGCCTAAATCAAGTTGGGCGAAGCCCCTGAGCCGTCATGGCTTTGTTATGTAAATTTTTTATTTTGGGCCTACGGCTACTCTTGGCCGCCATTTTAGGTCAACCGTTGCAATACTTTTGTCCCCTAAGTGTAAAAGTGCTCCTAGTTTGTTTTTGTGAAAGCTGTGGCCGAAAGTCGCTTGAATCTTTGACATGAAATCGAGAAAAAGGTGGGAGAAGATGATTAACCAATCAGCGATGGCTCCAGAAAGTTGGAGTCGCTGTCCACTTTTTCAGCTGAAAGATTATGAGTCCCACTCTGAGCAAACAGCTATATGGTTGTTGTTGTTGTTGCAGCTGTTTGCGACGAGTGGGACTCAGGTAATCAGTCTAAAGCAAGTCTACTGTTTGCACAGCACCGTTGATTTCACAAAACCGCAAACGAGGACAGCCTCATTTTGTCAAGAAACAAAAAACATGGCCGTTTACTAAACTAGGCCTTGCAAATTCGAGCCAAGAAGCAGAGAAGATCAGGTATGATTTTAATCGAGAGGAAACAAACACCTCGTTTCCTAACACCCATGGTTCCGGCCACAAAATCTGCCAAAATACAGGCATAAAAACATGTAGATTCCGAAAGCAGATGTTCTTAGAAAGGAAATGCAAAGAATTCGATTGATAACTGCAAGGCAAGATTCAATATCTCATGTAGCATCATTTTTTGGTTTTTATAGATGTTTTTTGCATAGTTTTCGGCCTATTTTGGTGCGAAATTTTGAAGAAACTGCGACGTCACTTAAAGTTACTGTTATTTGAACAGCCAATCGAATTGCGAATAGACAAGGCCGATACCAGGGTCGAATATGGACAGCGGAGTTTTACGTAGAGGCCTATTCACCCTGGGGACGAGGTTGAATTGCGGGTTGAAATCGCTAAATCAACTAATCAGAATGCTTATTTCGAAATGCTGCTCTCTGATTGGTGCACCAATTTTTTGGTGCGGGCTGCCACTTTCAGATGATAAAAGGAAACAAGTCCTTGACTGAAGCGAACAACAACAACATCAATTCAATTCAATGTGAGCGAAAGTTAGGGACTTGGGAAACAAGTCTAAGACACACACACACACACAAGTTTACAAATTTCCAGTTTCTTCAAGAATATTATACTGCTACGCTGACGCTTCGCGCTGCTCCGCAGCAATCAGATATTTTTGCTTTTTGGCCTATTATTTCTCGATATTTTGATTTGGAAGTGATTATCCAAAGTCAGGGAGCATTTGTTGTCCTCTGGGCTGAGGGCTAGTCTATGTAAGATGACTGACTGGCGAGAATTTTTTAGGTCGAAAAATTCACCGTTTTGTATTGCAGTGATAAATGAAGCAGGAATGTCATGATTGTCCCCAAAATCAGCCTCCTGTACAGCATCCCTTTACTCTTTGTCACATCTGTTCCATATCCATATCATTACATCTGAGCAAATACTCTAGTACGAGGAGAATTTTTTGCTTGAAGAATAATCTTAAAAAGCTAGTCTTGTAAGTTTGTAACTAGTTTTTGCTGTGATTATATATTTCGATTATCCGGAATTTTGGATTATCCGCACACATTTTGAATATCTCGTGTCCCGAGTAGGCCGGACAATCGAGTAACCACTGTACCTCAAAAACCCGCGTATAAGGAATCAACTTATAAGAAAGTGCAGGCATTTTTCTCTAAAAATGCCATGATATGAACTGTGGAAATGATCATATTTTTGGTATCTTGAGACAACGATGTTTTATCTTGAAAATGAAGAAGTTTTATATTTAATTAAAGACAAGACTATACCTTCATATTGTTAGTGAAAGAAAAAGAAAAAATATTGCCAACCTATGAAAATATAAAGTTAAATCAGATGTCAATTATCAAATATGACTGTAGTACCTATATATCTCGCATTTCAATAGTTTGGTGATTTTTGGTTGAACATTTTGACGGATCGGATAACCGAAATCCGGATATACGAAGGCCAGATAATCGAATAACTACTGTACAAGACAATCTGTGGTATGTGAAAAGGCAGCCTATGTAGCTACACAAAAAGCAGGAAACAAGTCGCCACAATTTTCGTTCATTTCGTATGACTGCCAATCCGCACGAACTTCACGACAGGAAACAATAGGCCGTTCTGTGTTTAGTATATATTGTCCTGCAAAGAACAAAATCAGTTATAATTTGCAAAGCACATTGGTTCAGATTATAGTAAATGACTCGGCTGGTTGTAAGTAGCCTGCTATCATTTCTAACGTGTGGCTCTCTATTGCAAACGCAAGCCTTAAATTTATAATTTTTCGTCTTGGTGAAAGTGAATTCGTTAAATTTCAGGTTTTTTCGTGTCGAAAGCGTTTCTTGACAAACCTAAAGAAAGGAGTGTAAATTCTACCTTGTTAAAATTTGTTTTCTTGGTTTTTAATCAAGTGATTTGATGAATTCTGTGGCAGATACCTTGTAGCTGTAATAAGTAACAAATTTTGCTGCTCGATCTTGCAGATTGTGTAAGGATTGCAATAATGTTTTTCCACACCACACAGTGGCAGAAATTTGGCTCCATATGTGTTCAATTGAATTTTCGAAGCATCTATAGGGACGAACTTTTATGCATATGTCAAGAGTCCTAGCATTAAGGGAGATTATCTTCATATTACGACTCCTAACTATTACAGATTGGAACGACTTTAATTTTTGCACGGCCAGTAACCCATGATGGGGTCTCTAATTCTCTAATTCATTGTCTGCACACATTTAGGTCTGATCCGGAGCCTAATCATTGCTAGACTCTTGACGAAATTGCTTTACAGTCTGTTTTCTGTTGTCACGATTCTGCATAAGTCCTGTCCTGGCAAAATACTTGGGCTTCTCTGAGAAAAGAGGACACTAAAAGAATATTGTCCACCGCAGGGAAAACAATTGTCAAACACCAAAAACAAAGAAAGTAATTGACATGTGGTGATAAAAAAATGAAATTCTTATCACTGTTGTGCATTGGGCTTGGGAATTCGGCCGGATACGCTGATATCAAAAAGGTGAAAGAACAAAAAGAAAAAGTACTAATGATGATGCTAGTCAGCGCATTTTCCTACAAAATAGAATGGATCAAGCTAATTGGGACATTAAAAACATCTGCAGATGAGTAGGTCCTATTCCTTCCCTAGTAGTGAGCGCCAAAATCGCACAATTTCCCCAGTAGTTTTGCCGCTTTTCAATTACCAAACCAACTGGAAGTTTTTTCGAAGTGGCAATGGCTTCTTTAGTTAGCTACATTATGTATTCAAGACATCGGCAGTATTGGTAAATACAATGTTTTGTCTGAACTTCGTACAAGAAAATAATGCTACTTCCTATTGAATTTGACTTTTGCCGTTTCTCGTTTGGAGCAACTGGGACATACTTTTAAAAGCAATGCAATTTACCGCAGCGTAGACCCGTTCGCTTCTTTCGGTTACTACCCTTTTGCACATTTTCCTCAGTAGTGCAAATTTCTTAAAAAATGCCCTGCAGATGACTGTGACATTTAAATTGGTTATACAAACCTGAAAGTATATTTAGATAATAATTTATCTTTTAGAAGCACCGAAGACTCTCAGCAACTGACTGCTTATTTGTGATTTTGTGATGTTTATCATGCAAAATCCTAAGTAAAAACTATGAAGTGCAACGTCTGAAAATCTAATTTTTCTGATCAGCTCAACTTTGGGTGTTTTTTCTTTGGCTCAAACTGATCAAATAGACATGATCCATCAACTTCCATGCACGCAAATGTTTGCATACTTGTAAAGAAGACGGCCTTATGGAGACCTGGTGAAAGTTTAATTTCTATTATTTTTCATATATAGTTTTGACACTATATTGATTGTTATGTGCTGAGTCCATCTTCCTCTTTTCAGTTAGAAGGGGAAAAAAGGACTGAACACCAGAAAGGAGAACCTAACCTGAGAAATTCGTTTAAAGCTATGAGTTTATATGAGGAGCAAGGAATGACTTTTTAATAATTTAGATTCATAATCCCTTTTAGCTGGAAGTCTTTCAAGGTAGTGGTCAGAGATTGGCAAGGGCTAGTCTCTCTACTAAATTGTGAAATCAGTTTTGTCTCCTTTCTGTGGAGGAAGCGTTGAGAAACCCGTGCATGGCTTTTAGGTGTGATATCCGCACGATTCTGCCAACCATTTGGAAGGTGGGCCAAGGCTCCTGGTCTTTCCGTACTTGCTGCATTCTTTGAGGTACGTAAATGGGGCAAACCCTTCTTTAATGCGTGTCACTTATCCCTGTTGAATAACTGCAAAAAGCATGGTTAGAGCGGGCAAGGGCTAGTCTCTATACTAAAGCATGTTATAATATAAATTGTTCATCTGTATTTATCTTTTAAGCATCAAAATTTATTCGTTTACAAATGAATATCTCTGAACATATGCACACATGCTCTGCTTTTGTCAAACATGCAAAATATTGAATTCAACGGAGCAAATAAACAGGGACTTTGCATTAATGCACAAGCTTCTTATGTTTAAATTATAGCATTGAAGTTAACTAGTGATGAGTGAGTTGCAGATGAAAAATTGATGAGTGACATTAGCAATACTTGATTCGCGCACAAAAATATATCTGTAGGTTTTAAAAAAACTTTTTTCACATCGAGAGTTCAGTTCAATGAAAATAGCTTGTTTGGACTCTACCATTCCCGTGTCTGTTCTGTATGTACAAAGGAATATGAAGTGGAATTTGGCCTAATATCGAAATTGACTGTTACCCTTGCATGGCACTGAATTCTTTTCAACCTCACAAAAGTTCTCTCTCTTAAATGTGGCAGATTAGAGCATCATTATTTAACAATTAGCATCTGAATACCAACAGTTCATTCAGTGTTGCAGCATTGAACCGTTACTGCCAAGCCAAACTAATGGTTACATTGGGAAATTCCAGGCCTCGTGGGATCATTTAGCATTATTAGGAGACGAGGCTGTAGCAAGAAAGAATACGAAAACGAAAAAGCAAACCCGGCAAAACCCCTAGCATCCCATAGACTATGAAGAAACCAAAAATTTCACCCCAAAAATGCCAACTTTGGTCCTTTTTTGCTTCAGTCAATTAAACTTCCTTTTTTTGTAGAACAGGTGACAAAAATAATCTACCATGAATATTGGGGCTCGCAACCCGTTCGCATATCACTGGTCACATTATTCATATTTCGATTTAAATACTGAATACCTCTATTAAAAGAAGCGTTTATCAAGCCGAGAAAACAGTTTCCTAAATATAATGATTTCTAGAAATAGTCATGAGATATTTGACATATTTGATGTTTTTCCTTTATTTCAATATAACATACAAAATTGCTTCTAGGTCTATTCTACAATAGCACTGACAGCTGCCAATCAACGTCATTTCTGAGCATAGGTTGTGTAAGTGGCGGCAAATCTGTTAAAAGAAAAAGTATCTGTATTTAATTCAAATGCAATTTTGAAAAAATAAGTTTTAATACTAGTTTAAAATGCCTTTATAATGGCGGCAAAGAGATGCATAAATGCTTTTTCGTGAATTTTTGTGACTTGTTAATACGTCAAAGGAATTACAATGGTAGGTCGCGCCTTTTTCGTCGACTCGACTAGTGGAATGAAGAAATAAATCACAACTGACCAAAAGTGAAAAATTAAAATAGTGGCGTGTTCCTTCTCGTCTACTTCAGGCCCGAGGATACACTAGTTCAGTATGCACTCGCTAACGTAGTAAGCGTTTGTGGTTTGAGGGGGCTTTAAACCAACTGTTGTGATGAGTATCGCTATTTGTCAAATTCCAAAGAAGGGGAAAGAGAAAGACAATGAGTTAGCCAATGCAATAGGTTCAGCGAAGTAATCTTTCTTGATTTAGTATGTGGTCTATAGACTGTTTCATAGAGGTCTGGATCGGCGTGACACTTTTCTGGAAAATGGTAGACATGTTGATTAAGGGGGAATCCTTTCCACGTGCAACGACCGGAATCGCAGTCGTGTCAGAAGAGATTTTGCAGCAAATTTTGCTTCAAATTCACGTTTAATGGAAGTTAAAGCGAAAGAAAGGATTCCAGTCCAAGTTTATCTGCTCTAGGGGGCATCTAATCAAGTATTTTCCTTCTGTGAGTTACTTGCATCTTGTTTCCGGAATTTCTAGAGATATTTTCAGCATTTACTGTCAAACAATCTTATTCTTCCATTATTCATGAATAAAAAGTAAAATCTGCATTACCACTCCTAAAGCGTCTTCAATGAAGATCGGTGCACATGGAGAGGATTCCCTTACGATATCTTCCATTTTCCAGAAAAATGTTGCGCGGACCCAGACCTCTTTGAAAAATTCTATTGTGGATTACGAGCTTACAAAATTCTGGAAACTTTAACTTGGAAAAGATGGAAAGAGGTTTCTGAATGGTTTCTTAAAAGTTCTAAGGTGGTTGAAAAATAAGACGCAATCATTACCTTCAATATTCGAATTAGAACCTTGCTGTTTTGTTGACTGAAAATCAGCAATGATACTATTGACAGTTGTTGAGGGTCCCATTGCTATTTGTTTTTCATTTTCCTTTTGGTTTGACATCCATATTTCACTCCACGAATTTTTAATCAGCAAAAGACAGTCTCGAAACGATGTTTGAAGCTTAGGTGCCTCAGTGTGCTTGGAAAATAGCACCATAATCTTTAGGAGTGAGCCAATACTCTCTAAAAATGAATATAATAATACCATGACGAATTTTTGTACAAAAAGTGAGCCAGTAGAATCTGCTTGGACGTTAGAAATGAGATGTAAAACAGAGAGTCGAGAAAGCGTAGAAAAATACCGCACTAAGATAGTTAAGAATAAAATTTTCTATTATAGCATGAAATAAACCACCACATAATGTAAAAAGATTACAAAATGATCAACAAAATTCATACAACCTTGTAGTTTATCAATTGTATTAATAATCTGCGCCATAGATTCCATAAGTGCGAAGTCCTCATATCTGCTTCCTTCCTTTAAACTGTACTTTTTTCTCTTAAACTTGCGACGTGATTTAGAAGAATGCCTAGAGTCAATAATACAAATAACAGCAAGCGATGAAAGATGTCTGGAAAAAAGGAATCTGTTGTTAATCATACCCACTATCTTAATTCTCTGCAGTACAATTACACAGACGAAGGCGTTTTCCATTTATAACATCGCATATCAAAGGGTTGCTCAGGAGAAAAATTTTATCTGAGATTTAAGCATAACAGAGTATTTGATGTTGAGTTGAAACTATTTGGAACTTTTTCAGGTAAAATTGTAACAGTCCACCTGCCATTATGGTCAAAGTTTAAGTTTGACTAAATCAAATTTCGCAGCCAATAGTACTGTGCGATGTAGTGCGTTACCATTGTTTTGTCACATGGCTCTGTTGCTATGTCACACAGAACCAAATTTGTCATTTGCATTAGGTCGACAATGGTCGAAATTTCTGAGCAGATCAATAGCGATTAGATTCGATTGAAACTGAAGATTCTTGGCGGGCAAGCAAAATCCCAAGCAAAATTAACTTTGAGGGAATTTTCAGTTGGTTTATACTGCTGAAAATGTTCTTATAAATATATGGTAAATTTAATTATGTCGATTCATAGTAACTCTACTGGTAGGAATCAAGATAAGTTCTCCTTCGTTAAACATAACTTCGACCAGAAATGTATGCAAGAATATAAGTTGAACGAGCACGGCGAAGTTGCTTTGATAGAGTTTCTGCGAAAAAAATACAGCGAAATGCTCATCTTAAAATCTCTGCTTTACTTGTTAATTTACATGATGCTGGTATTTCGTGGTCTCTATGGCATAGTGGTTAGCGTGCAGGGCTCCTCACAACGAGAATTTTGTGGGTTTGAGCAAAGGTTTTTCCACTTTGATTGCAGATCAAGTTGTTACATTTAGGCCACTTGGAATAGCCTTGGGCAAGTTGTTAACGCAAATGCGCCTCTGGGTGTATAAATGGGTACCTGCAGCGTACCATTATGAGGGCCGTTGCGCAACTTCAATTAATTATCTTATAGAAATGAATGTTTGAGAAACTGTGTTACTTAAAAATTTTTCTATCTGAAAACTTTATTTGAAAAAATCAATTCAATTTAGAAAAAATGATCATAGCGGAAAAACGGAAAAATGATGCAAAATATTAAAGTAAAAGTCGTAGTCACGTTCTTATCCAATTTAAAAAAGCAGCTCTTTGGATTCGGCATTTTTGATTAGGAAAAATTTTCAAGTTTTAGCACTAGATATGATCACTGCTTTTAGCAACTTGAAATGTGCTAACACGTTAACAACTCGTGGATTTAGTTTTTCTGGTTTCAAATCAATAAGTTCTTAAACATACTGTTGATTAATATAAGCAAATTAACGGCAGGCTGGAAACAGCATAGTAAAACTTTCACCTACCCTGACATCCTAGATCCTTTTGAGCTTGCAGAAACCGTAGAGAAAGCAGAAACACTGCTTGCATCTGAGAACAGATCGTTATCACCTTCATCTTGGTAACCATCTTCTGAAAATAACACAGCAACGCAAATTATATATTACGCAAATTACTACGCAAATTATATTTTACGGTAATATGTTGTTCATTATGCTAGAGCGATGATTATTTCATTTCCGTTATATTTGTTACATTGTTACATTATGTTACATTTTTTTATCTGTTATAAGCTTTGAAAAAACCTAGATTTACAAGTTTAACGGCTACTTTGTCATCAAGCCTTTCTTTGCTTGCTTCAATCATGGACAAAATTGTCATTGACACCTAGGCCCCCCAGTTCAATGTTGATTTGTTTCATCCACATCAGAAGTCACAAATCCATCATGCGGGTGACAATGTGTTATTAAATCCATGAAAAATTACAACTATTGAAATGGGGGGGGGCAAAGACATGGACCCTAAATCAACATGATGGAGTACTTGTCTCAACATATTTAATGCATGATTGTACAATCAACAAGGATCACTTAAGAATCACAAAAAATGACTTGATTATCAAAATACCGAGTGATTAGAAAATAATAAAGATTTTTCGTGATTACAATTTGCATTAAAAAAAAAACAAACCTATTCTTTCAGAAGACTGTTTCTCTTTCAGAACTCGAACGACCATAAGCCTCTCTTTATGGTGTATAAAGCGTTCACTTAAATCTGCAATTGTGTCTTGATAATGATTGAAAGCTGCAATGGAAATTTAAACTATACGTCTGAATGTAATAAAAGCAGAACAAGAGTTGGCAAGCGAGGAAACGTTTATACTAAACAGATATGGAATTAGCAATCAAAGTTTATACGAATCAGCAGAAAATTAATCCGAGGAAAAAGGTTCGAAAACCATTAAAGGGATCAAAGTATTAAAGTGCCTCTTGACTAAAAAATTTTTTCATCCAGAATCGTAGTTTGAGACACGCTGATAACGAATCTGCAATTTAATTTTCGAAAGGGTGCATCAAAATCGAACTATTGGGGGTTTTCTGGTGCCCCTTGTTGATTCGGGACCGGGTTTTTAGTAGCCTGGTACCGAGTTTCTCTGACGTCATACCGGGAACGCACTCATAGCTCATTTTCTCTCTCGACTCTCGGCTAAGGAAAGTTAGGACAGTTGTTTGTTTCATTCGAGTTTTGTCATGTCTTCGTCTGGAAGTGATATATCGCAAGCTGGAGATAGCTCTAGTGATAATTCTGGTTTTAATTATGCCTTGGAAGCTGAAGAAGACCAAGATCAAGATGTTTTTGCTGGCGCTGAGGCAATGGGAGCTCAATATGACCCATCTGGATACGAAGAAGGACCACACAATTTCGACCCTATTGCAGATGACGAATTTCTTTTTAATTACGAACGAGAGGTAGCAGATAGAGAAGAGGCGGATCGACAGCTTCAAAGACGTTTTGATGGAACTGAACCCCTAGTATCCTGGTAAGAATCTTTTTATCTAGATTTAATCGTTATTCATGACCGACAAAAAGCAAGAAATAGCCAGTATCGGCCTTGTGTTAGAAAAAGATAACAGCCTGGACTGGGCTGGGGACTTCCTTCTTAGGTTTGATATAGCTAGATACACAATTGTTCATAAATTTGTTTTTTATTACCAACTCATTCAATTCAGGTGTAAATGTGGACGCTGTTCATTAGAAGAGTTATCAAATGCCAAGGAATGCAAATGTTGCACAGAAATTGAAAGCTGTATGGTTGCTATAAATGATGCTGAAGTGGTTGAAGAGGTTGGCAGTGTCGTAAGTTGTGTGACAGAACATCCAGGTTTCTCAGCTGTCTGTTTAAACAAGTGGAGTCTGCGTTTGGCTGCTGATAAATATAAAACTAGGCATGGAAGAAGATATCGTCGAGCTGGATTTGAAAATGAGTAAGTGCTATTTGCCATATCATTTGAGATTTTTGGATGTCATTTTTTCTTCACAAACACGCTGTCAATTTCAAAGTCATTGAAATAGTAGGAATCACTGATCATTGTTTATTTTACATACTTCAGTAAAAACATTAAATATTAATTTCTTTTAGTTTTTTACGGAGTGTATCATACAGAGACTTCACTCGTCTCATACATGGCTACCTTGGCCACAACCAAAGAATTCCTTTGCCAGCTTGTGCATATGTGGCCATAAGAAAGAAGTTTCCGCTAGTGGTTGGAGAAAAAACAGGTTTTAGGGAAGAAGCAGACTCTGAATAGATATCTCGTAAGTAGGTAAGTATAACATTTATTGACTTATATATTTAATGTGAATCTACACGCATGATTAAAAATTATCAAACAGTTCCAACAATAGATACCATATTAGTTTGATTTGGAGCCTTCTTTTACTAAACCCTTGAATATAATGCCTGGCTGGTCTTTTAAATTAACAAAAAATGGTTTTTGACATGCTGACTGTGATTTGTTGTCATCAACTTAACCCTTTCACATCCGCACTCCTAAGGCCATCAACTCCTGCAATCCGCATTCCCTGAGCATTCCACAAGGATGAAACTGACTAATTTCAGATCCAGTTTTCAACAGTAAAATGCACTCTGATTTAAAAATAATCCAAACAGAAAATATACAGAAAGCTTTCAAGTTTACAAATGAAATATTTTTGATGATCTAAAGTTCTTTTTTGTCCGCTTCTATCGAATTTTTCAGCAGAGGTCCTAAAAATTTGTTCTTTCCTTTTCCCGCTTTGAGGCGCCTTGCGAGAAAGATTCAAAATGAAAGTTTCAGATCCTTCTTTCTCATCCGAATATCAAATAAAAACATTTCCACCAATTCTAGCTGCATTTCTTCCTCAATTTATCAACAAATTATTTGTAAATACTGCCAAGTCACTGAAAGCAAAGCTCTAAAACTCGAAGGAACGATGTGGCCTAACCGCCATTACTTCCGCGCTGAAAATAACAGACAAACTTTGAACAGGTATTGCTCCAGTCTTTCATATAGAAACATATAGAAGAAATGAACCAATCGGATAGAGCTAAACGGGCCCTATTGTTTCCTATACAATAAAGAGCCATTCTGTCATTCCTTATTTAGATTACTGCCCTTTTATGGGAGGCACCCGGAAAACACGAAAACGTGTTGGCGGACGTCAAGGACATTCAGATCAAAACACGAAAACGTGTTGGCGGGTGTGAAAGGGTTAATTGATATGATACTTTGTTGTTATGGTGGGACTGAGTATTTGGTAAAGTTGTAAGTATATTATAAACAAGGTATTTTCTTTTGTTCTGTGGCTAAGAGTACCTTATAAGAGAGTATGTTATATCCAAATTATACTGTATACAAATACTATAAACCACACAGATACCACATTACTTTTAATACATACTGGTTTTTATAAAGACTGTTAAGTACCAAAGGTCAGAGATTTGAACTTAAGACTTTGAACTACTTATTCTTTGGACAGTCTTTGATCTTCTTGTGTCCTTTCATAGGGTTTTTGCAAACAGAGCAACATGGTTTTGATCTTTGTTGACTCTTAGATGTCTGCAATTGATTTACTACAATGAAAAATCATTGGGAATAAGTGTTTGTCAAGAAGACCAATTAGAGGACTATTTATGATAAAGATTCATCAAAAGTGGAGCAAATGAGCCAATGTGATTTTACCTGGCATTGTTGGAGGTACATTGATAGGAATCAAAGATTTTCGTGCCCTGTGAGTTTGAATTGCAGTGGCAGATGATTCTTTGGTGAGCATCGTGTTCATAAAAGATGGTGTGATTTCGTCAAGTTCTGCTTTGGCAGTTTTCAATCTCTCTGGTGTCTTGATGGTATTAAGAACAAATGGATAGATATCTTCTACATAGTCTAGAAAAAAACACAGATTGTGTTTAACATTCATGATTTTCAAACAGTTGTTGGACAGAATGACAAGACTGAGCTTATTGAAACAAACAGTGCTATTAAAACTTACCAAAATTCTGTGCTACGCGGACATCTCTAACTGTTGCCATCCCATTTTTAAACTTTGGATAGTCTACTTTGACACGTTGAGAGCCATCAATCTTCTTCTTAACTTCACGATTTACATTATGGTTGAAGAGAATAGCAGCCAAGGCAATTCTGTTGGATTTTGATAGAAACAAAAATATATACAACTTGTATAAAACACAAGGAACACAAAATTGATACTGAGAATTTCATCAATTTGTTTCAAATGTGTGCCTCACCTGCAGTACATGCCAGGATATGAATAGCAAATCATCTTTGGGGCAAATTGATTGAGAACAGAGTGGAAACCTTCCAAACAACTTGTTTGTGCATCATTAGACACCTGTTTAATACCCTTCAACAGTCTCTTGTCAGTTAATGCTTTGGAAAGTTTTTCATATGGAACAGAATCTGTGAATAAATTCATTTGTTATGTACATTTAATACTGTTGGAATCTGGAGCAGATGAAAATCAAAGACAAAAATGCTGAAGTGAAGCTTAGCTTCCTATTTTTTACAGCTTGCAGTTCACATGTAGTAGGAGCCACAGTATCAGAGAAATGCAGAGTGAATACAATTTATTTTGATTGTCCCAAACTTCATCGAATTAGTATTGAAATGCATATTCTAGCTTATCATCAAGACATCCATGTGATAATGATTGAAATAGCCAAAGGCTCACCTTTCATTAACCATTTCCGTTGAGCAATTGGACCATGCACACATTTGTTAAAAAGGGGATTATCAGGAACTTCGTGTTTGTTAACAACATGACTCAGGAACACCTTGAACTTGGCCAGTATAACTTCACCATTTTCATCTGCTGTTGATGTAGCACTCCAGTAAAGGTGATTAACACATGACCTGATCCATTCCTTTATTGAATCGCAGCCTTTCTCCTTGCCCAGTTTTGTTAAAACCTTGTTGATTTCTGCAAATGGATAGATTAAGATGTCTTGGTTGTGCTCAAAAGTTAAAGGAACAAAGATGTTTTAACTTTGAGGTGAAAAGATTACTTACTTTTTGCAATATGCCAGAGGTCGAATCTGTGCTTTATGCTGGATTTGTTCTCTTTCATGAAACTTGCAATGGTGGCATGCCTGTCAGAAACAAATTTGTTGATAACTATTTCATGACTTTCAAGAAATTCCAAGCATTTTTTGAATCCATAGAACTCCATCGCATTGCTGCTTCCAGCCTGATTTCTCTGGACAAGATCAAGTGAACAACAGCTGATTGTGAGCAAGAGTACATCGAGTAGGCACCATACTTTGCATTGTGGCCCATATTGTCATGTCTTGCATCTCCAGCTAATACTACAGGTTCTTGGCTCTCTTTTAAAATATTTACAAGGTTTGACTGATAATCTTTCCAGTGGAGATATACAGCCGGGAAGAGCTTTGTCTGTTGATGGAAGAAACAGATATTGTAGGTTTAAAGGCAGTATGTACTTCAGAAATTTTGCAAGTAGATCAATGTTAAAATGCAGAAAGACTCACAACCCCTGAAATAATGGAATTGTATTTGGAAAAGTGAAATATTACCCTCTGATGTTTGAAGAATGTTGCCAGTGTTATTGAGCTGATATTCATGTGCTTGAAAATCTGTACAACTTTCGAAATCGAGCCTCCAGCTAGAAGGATGGACATGCTTAGCAGGAAATTACCAGCAGGAATTTTTGTGCCTGGCATCTGTGGTTGACTTTTCCATGTGTGTTGTTTCATGCATCTTGGATTGATACAAAATGACTTCACAACAAGCATCGTTCCACATCTACTCGCCTCTAAACTTGGATTGTCAGACTTGCAAATTTGACAGAATTTAAATAGCATCAATATCTGAGTTAAGAATACAATGAATTTTGGTTCTGTTCGCAGATTTCCATCTTTAGTTACCATTCTAGAAAGAAAGATTGCATAAAGTTTGAACAGCTGTTCATTGTAGTGAGTAACAAGGTCTTAATTGGTACACACATAAATTATGCTTTGAACTTACTGTTCAGGTTCATCTTGATCACTATCTGAATCAGTTTCATCCGAATTATCAGAAGGCTCGTAACATGGCATTTCCTCATCTTCCATTTCAAACTTATCCTCATCCATGAAAACACTTTCACAGTATTCATCACCAGAACTTTCACTTGACTCACTGAGTGGCAAAGATTTTACAGGAGACTTCTTTTTGGTGACTTTTTTCTTTTGAGTTTATTCAGTCTTCCTGTTGCAGGAAAATTAATTAAAAGGATAAAGAAAGAATAATTTTTGTACAAAGTTACTAACTAATTGTCATGAAAACAGCAAATGCATGGGGTAAAAGCAAGTGAGCAAGTGAAATATTGTTAATTGTTTAGAAATTGATCAATATTCAAACATGTATGTCTGTAGAAATTCAAAACAGAAGGAAAGCTGTCCTTACTATTCAGTGTTCGATTCTTTGACTTCTGGTGTGCCAGCAAAACTCTAAGAGTAATTATGCAATTTTTTGCTTTCCGGTTCGCCTCTTTCAAGGAAGTACATTCAGCACATACAGGAACGTCTTGCTGCTTTTTTGGTGAATGTTTTCGTGGCTACGAAGCAATATATATAGATTACGAATAAATTGAATGAATGAATATGTGTCATCCATTCTCATTGTAAGGAAATGGAATGCTCAAATTTGAACAAAATGACTTCTGGAAGAAAATTTCAGCTTTGACTATAATTAAGAAATTCTTTACAATTTTTTAGTAACTTTTTCTAAAAAACCCTTGTAAAATTTTGAGAAAAGATTATTATAAACAAAGAACATATGTTTTTTCTGGATGACTTGTTTCTGCTTAATATGTTACTTTATTGAGAAAAGAAAGTAGACATACAGGTTCATCCACAATGGGCATGGGCTCTGCGTGTGTATCATCAATGCCAATATCTTCCAAAGGAGCCATTTCTTCGTCATCGTAATTCTCTCCCTCATCGTAATTTTCTTCCTGCTGAAGATCTTCGTTTGCTGCTGGGCCGGGGCCTACTGATTTTCTTGACTCTTTGATTATCTGCAGCAAAAAAAAGTAACTTTTTAGATCAAACTGCATTATTATTTTACCTACAGAGGTAAGTCATTTCGTTTTAAAATTTATTCTAATAAATAAAGAATACAAAACAACAATTTTTTACGGATACCCTACTTAGGTCGATAAAGACTTACTTTCTACGTGTTCGCTCTGACATATTTTCATTTTCTTCTCTTCCAGTTTCCAATTCCAAAATTGTAGGGAACGGGACTACTCCAATTTCATCTGTTACCAGCCTTGGGGTTCTTCCAGGAACAAATATTTGTCTCGTGAAGCAATCCTTGGTAAAATGTCGAGAACAAACCACAGCATGTTTTGTTGGTTGCCACCGATCACTTCTTTTCGATTTTATAAATTTTATCCACTTCTTTCTCCTTCTCTTTGCTTCAGGACGATCATCGTCGAAAAATGGAATTGGATGAAGCGCTATGCCTCTTTCCTTATCAGGATTGTTATTACAAGTTGGCAGAATACACCTTGCCGGCATCGTGACAAAAATCAAATTTCCCACTTTTTACTTTGCATAGCTGCCCTGCGAATGAATTTATTCGTTCCCGGTATGACGTCAAAGGTGACTCGCCCCAGGTTTTTACGTCATTCATTCCACTGCGCGGTCGTGAACCACAAAAGATTACGAAAACAGCCTAATTTCTCAAGTTTGGTGCGTCATAACTCACGAACCACACCTCCGATTGAAAAAATTTTTTCGATTTTGAAATCAGCAGAAAGGATTCATTCAAAATCCGTCGTAATATTTTTTAGTCAAGAGGCACTTTAAGAACTGTGACGAATCATTTAAGGAAGGAATATTTCACATCACACCAAATAAAGATAAAAGGAAAACAACATGTAAAAGAACGAGAGACCAAACTATATCAATAATATCGCCATAAATCCTAAAAGACTTCACCCACCCTCGATTATTGCCGGTATCAGGTTTGTTTCTATCAAATCCTTTCTATCGAATCGATATATCTACGAAAAAATTAAAGACATATGTAGTCAACAAAAATTTCAGTAACACTGTGAAGGTAAAGGTGAAATGGTGTATTTAGCACCAGTTGCTAGGATCTCAGTTAGTAGGTCAACTGATCGAGACCTCGACCCTGGGTGTGAAGCCGATGTAGCTGGGACTCAAAACCCCCTCGCAGAAAAGATAACAATGTAGATAATATTTCTGACACCACGAATCAGCTTGATTAGACCACAAGACCACAGCAATTCATTGTTATTAACTTGACATAAATATCTCCAGGAAACTCTGCTACAAAGGCTTATGTTGCCCAGTAAACGAACGCAGAACACCAAGAAAAGGATCTAGAAATTATTAAATAAGATTGCCCACAAGAAAACATTCGTTAAAGAATACCATGCGGAGTGAGTCTTCCCAAAGATGACCATCAATACAGGCGACAATCGCAGATTCATAATCCTGGGAAAAAGAAACAGAAACTTTTGATAGGATAAAGTTTCAAGCTAGACCCTATACACACAAAACGGGTGGATGCATACGACAGGGAGGTTTTCATACTTGTGTAGTAGAAAAGGCTTCCAGGGGCGAGTTATTATGGTTCATGTGAATTGTTATACTTTATAACCATTTTATGCTAATTCATACACAGTAATAACCTGCCAATGTAAGTCTTATCCACAATATCAAGCATAACACACCGCTCTGTTGCGGATATCAACTTTATTAATGAATCTACGTTCACTAGCGTGAGTCTGAATGAATCATACGCTTTAAGAACAATATTGTTTAAAACCTAGATTCGCTATGATTTATATCAACGTCAACAAATGTCAATGCTGACGCAGCTGTTGAAAGAAACTTTAACGGAAAATTTAAGCTTTTTACGAAGAGACTTAATTTCTAAGCCTGTAAGTAATTTCTCTGCCTAGCTGTTCATTGACTGAGCATGATCTAGAACAGCAAATAAGAACATTTCGACGGTGTTTAGATTACCATACAAAGTCTTGGCCTGAGTTGGTACCTCAAAATAAATTGACATCGAGTAATATTTAATTACGCTACGCTCTCCACGTGTTTTGAGCTAAGAAATTTAGTGTTTAAGAAATCTTGTAGTTTCTTTGGATAATAGGAGGTATTTATTCAAAGATAAAGTGGTGAGTAAATAGTTGATAATCTGACTATTCTTGCCTGGTTATAAATTATTTGCAAATAAGAACAATTCTCATTCATCGAATTTTCGAATTCGACATCGTGGTTAGGCCATTCTACTACAAACATGAGGTCCCCAAATGTTAAAAAAGTACGTTTGGGCTCAAACATGAAAGCTTCAAAAGCAAATTTTGTAACAGATTTGCGTTTTAACACCTATAATAGCGGAGGTAGTATTTCTCTACCAAGCAAAGAGATCTCCATCAAGATGATTGAAGCTTGTGATCTCAGGTACTACCACGACCTGGCTATTTCAGAGACATACAAAGATGCCATTCTTGTCCTGTGGGAGAATGGAAAAGGTGAAGCCCCACCTCGAGATGTCCAAGACTGATTTGAATACTCAAAGATAAAGCAATTAAAACTTGAGTTACATTATAATGAGGGCCAAAACAAATTTCGTAAAATCCTCGGGATAACCTTTCATCTGACAGGCCAGAAAAACTCAGTTGTTGTGTCTGCCCACACTGCCCACGACTGGATAGATTTTGAATTCCCAATCATCAAAGATCTAATCACAATGAAAGAAAAGGGAGCAACGAGGAATAAGTTAATTCAAGCATCCAAGAAAGAGAAATTTGCAAAGCAAATCACTTCTAACCCTCAAAAGAAAGGAAAGCTGTCCACAATTTATTTTGATGACGAAAAAAATGAGGAAGTGTCCCCCTGCGGAAGTTCGGAAGTCAAAAATCCTGAAAATTTGATAAAAGATACTGATAAACCTCCTGCACCAACTTCCTCTATTGCTAAATATCCAAGTTATTCGGAAGATTCTTCTGATGACTCTGATTTTAATACTGAGGGCCCCTTCTTTTCAAATAGCCCAAAAGTATCCAGAGTTCATTTTAAAAATATTGAGCCCAACCTTAAGAAATTGATGAAAGAGAATGCCGAACAGAAAAAAGACAATGTAAGCTTGCAATATAAGATCGACCATTTGACTGCAAGCTTGCTTGAACAAGAACAAAAAATCGAAATTCTTTTTGAAAAGTAAGCATGATAGAATCAAACAAGAAGAGCAAAGAGGTCAAATTGCCCGCTCAAAACAAAGAGAAACCTGCAGAACCTGAAAGTCAACCAGAACGTCATGCTCCTACCCAGCTGAATGTATTAAATGGTGATTCCAACCATTCCCAGGAATTTTCCCCTGAAATCGAGAGGAGAAATGTGTTCACTGATGATTCAAAGCGTCCCTGGTACAACATTTGCAAGGATTACAACAGAGGAAACTGCACCAGGAGCAATTGCAAGTTCATACATAAAACAGTGAATGCATGTAGATTTTTCAATACAACAGCAGGTTGCAAAAAGGGGTTGGAGTGCAACTTCTTGCATATAAGGAAAGTCAATGGCAGAAACCAACCAACAACATCAAACAACCAACAATTTCCAGAACAAAATCTGCAGTCTTTTTTAGAGAACACTTTAGAGTCCAAGCTGACCAAACTACTGCAGCCTCTCATCAATCATCCACAGCAAACGACCATACACCCCAACGCCACCTTCCATTACCTACCACCCCCAACAAACACATTTCAGACCTATCCTCCCCATTCGCCTCAACAAGTTTACGAAATCCAAATGCCAGCAGCAGCACAACCAGCCCTATACCCTCCACAACAACTGCAGCAAGTAACAAGCAGAGCCTAAAGTGCGTTTATACTAATGCAGATACTCTAAGTAACAAGCTGCCTGAACTTGAAATTAAGTTAACTGAAAGAAGATTAAATCCATCTAAATGTATTTTAAACTGTTTATATACAAATGCAGACAGCTTAAGTAACAAAAAAGACGAGTTAGAAGCCAAACTGTACCAATCGAGGCAAGACATATGTGCAGTAACTGAGATTCTACCAAAACATAGTAGCAGTAACTGGATAGATCAACATTATCGTATAAAAGGCTACCAAATTTACACGAACCTTAGCCATGCACCGTCGCGTGGTGTTGCTTTGTACATAAAAGAAGGATTGATAGTTAAAAGGATAGAAAGTGTGAACTCGATGATCGAATCAGTTTTCGTAGAAATAAAGCTTTTGAATAATGAGAAAATCATTTGTGGAGCCATATACAGAAGTCCTTCAACCGATAATCACGAAGCCATAAGAAATCTGATAAGAAATGTCTGCAGCGAAAATTCAAGCAACAGGATACTTCTCTTTGGGGATTTTAACTATCCTGAAATCGATTGGAATAATCATTTTACATGTACAGATGATTCACATCCTGCTTATCAGTTCCTGGAAACAATTGATGATTGCTTTCGTATACAATGCATTGACAAACCAACGCGCCATAGAGTAGATCAAACATCTAATACACTAGATCTGATTTTCACCGATGATCAAACTTCTATAAATAAACTTAAATTTGGAGATCCTTTAGGATCAAGCGATCATGTCACAGTAGAATTGGAGTACATAGTCAAAGCAAAATTAGATTACAATCAAAGCTCTGATACAAAACGATTTGCACTAGATCGGGGAGATTACCAATCAATGAAAGATGACCTTAATAGTATAGATTGGGACAAGGAGTTCCAAAGAATGAGTACCAATTCTATGATGACCTTCTTTGAATCAAAACTCAATGAAGTAAGTGAAAAGTTTATTCCACAGTTTCCTGCGGACGCCAACCCAGGAAAAGGAAATCAACCATCGTGGATAAATCACAAAACATTACGTGCATTAAAAAAGAAACACAATGCGTATAAACGTTGGATGAAAACCAAAGATGGTAAAGACTATCAAAAATACAAGCAGCATCGGAATACGTCGAAAGCCCAAGTCAGAAATTCAATTTTAGAATTTGAAAAAAGAATTGCTCAAACTATTAAAAAAAGCAATAAAGGATATTGGAAATATGCAAACTCAAAATTAAAAAGTAGATCAAAAGTTCCTGATTTGAAATTAAGGGGAGAGTCGTATACTTCGAATGACCAGGAGAAGGTTGATATTTTGAATGATTTCTTCTCTTCAGTTTTCACAAATGAGGACTTAAATAATTTGCCTGAATCTCCGACACGTATCTTTGGATTGAAACTTGAAGATATTGAAATTACAAAACCGATTGTCTTGGAAGCGTTAACTTCACTAAATGGTTCGAGATCTCCAGGACCTGACGCTCTCCATCCCAGAATACTCAAAGAATGTGCTACAGCTATTGCTTACCCTTTGTCGTTAATTTTCAAATCAAGCCTGGTCTCTAGTGAACTTCCAACGCACTGGAAATTAGCTAATGTGACACCAGTTTTCAAAAAAAGGGAGCAAACATAGTAGGGAAATCTATCGTTTGCAGAGTAATGGAGAGGATTCTCAAAAATGCTATCGTTAATCATTTAGAAACAAATAGCTTATTTTCAAACAGTCAGTGGGGGTTCCGAGGAAAAGATCTTGCGCCTCGCAGCTCTTAAAAGTATTCGAAGATGTAACTGCCTACATAGATGAAGGCCACTGCGTAGACATGATATATTTTGATTTTGCTAAAGCTTTTGACTCTGTGCCTCATGAGACTCTTACGCAAAATAGAATCGTATGGTATTGGTGGGAACTTTTTAAAATGGATTAAATCATTTCTCAGAAATCGCAAACAAAGAGTGATATTAAATGGTTTTAAATCGAACTGGAGTAACGTTGTAAGCGGAGTTCCACAAGGGAGCGTATTAGGCCCGTTGTTATTTCTGTTATATGTGAACGACCTACCAGAACATATTGAAAATTGCAAGGTTGAAATGTTCGCTGACGATCTCAAAATTTATTCACCTCATGTATCAAATGATGATAAAATTCAATGTGATATTTTCAATGTTGAAGAGTGGTCATTAGCTTGGCAACTCCGATTAAACAAAGAAAAATGTCAATTTCTGCAATTAGTTGAAAAGAATACTGATCAGACGAGTTACTATTTAACCGATGCCACGATAAACTCATATGTACCTATTTCGAAAGTGTTACACGCTAAAGATTTGGGAGTATATATCGATGAAAATTTAAATTTTGATAAACAAGTAGCAGAATGTACAAAAAAGGCAAATGGTATCCTAGCGTCAATAAAAAGAACAATTAAGTTTATAAACTGCGTTACTTTTAAAATGAACTTCCAGCTGACATAATCAGCTCGCAAACAGTTATTAAATTCGAAGAATCGTACGACAGACACATGGGGGACAAAAAATTTATAGTCATTTGAGAAATTTAAATAGGGCTACATAGGCTATTTAGCCTTTCCTACCCTTATAACTTTATATTATATTATAAATTGCAGGAAAAATAAGTTTTTTGAGAATCGGCAAAAACAAGGCCTATGGCTGTTCTTTCATTGCTAAACCAGAAAATCTACAGAATAACACACAAATAATACCTAATTTCGTTGTTCATATTTACTCACAATCCTGGCCAAAATTCACAGAGACTTTGGCAGAAAATCTACGTGCGACACAAAACTTGTTACAAATCTTTAGGAATAGGAGAGCCCCCCTCCCCCCTGGGAGAGACGGCTTCGACAAAGCAGAGCTGCTTTAAAAGCTTCAAAGTGTCTCCATTATTTTGGCCAAGATTGTACCAGCAACCATTTTGAGGAAAGTTGCGCAATACTTTTCAAGGCTGCAAGAAAGAGGCGCCAGAGAAACATGAAACTCAAGCTAGACTTATTTTTGCAAAATTTTTTAAATTTGAAACCAAAATTTAGCACAAAATGTGAATACCTCTGCATAAACTTCCAACAAAACAGCAGCCTCATCCCACCGCTTCATTTCTTGTAACTTCTCTGTAACAGAATTCGCTACATTGTAATAAGAGTCTCATCTTGCATTCAATCAGTAACGTAATTGTTATGTGGAAAACCTAATTTCTAACCTCACTTTGCGCTACTTAAGTTTAAATCATTTCTACAGTTATAAATTTTTAATAGTTAATATCAAGCTGCACAAAGTATATGGCCTATACAAACAAAGTATATGGCCTGTGTGTAAAATGGTGAGCAAATTATGCGGAGAAATGATGCCATGGAAATCTATATTCAGAGACAGATCTATGTACTTAAAACAATCCTTTCTTCTCAAAGAGTAAGAATCAAAATTGATTAAACAGAAATATGCGTTAATTGGCATATTTAACATAAATTAGGCAACTGTTTCTTTGGGTAAAGAAAAACTACCTGCCATGTCTTTAGCTAGTTGACAAATCTTCTCTTTCGAATACTGTAATTTCGAGGCCTCACATAAAGCAAGTTTCCATTTGACGCATTTAACAAAAGAGTCAAGTGCTTCTTGGTAGAAACCAACACGAGAGTATACTGTACAAAGAAAATTGGCAAATAAAACAATTCAATAAAAGGAGTTTTTTGATAAAGATTTTAACTAATTATAATGCATAAATAATTTCAGTAACAAAGAAAGAATTGGAAAACTGTATCTTTAATTGTTACCCTATGGTCAAGGCCGTAACTCTGTCATACAATCTGATTGGCTGAAAACGTTCGAATGCGACAAAATGATAGGGCATTATTATACGGTAATGCCCGCTCATTACGTAACAAATCGAATTCGAATTTGTACGACGTTTAGAACGCAGTTTCGTTGTAATGGCTTCATGTGCGACTCTTTGAAGACAAAACGGGAGATTTGTAAACATTAGGGATCATGGCCATGCCCTGTCCAGCCCTGCCTATAGGGTAATAAACCTCGCAAGCTCAGTTTTGCACTGACGGCTTTGGGTTAATATTTTCTGGTATTGCCCTGGGAAACAGTTATTATAGGCTTAATACAGCAAGCCTGAGAGAAGCATAGCATATACAGAAGAGAGAAAAAAAATGAAATATGAAACCTAAGCCAGCTTCTTCATAACACTTTTTCTTGACAAGATTAGATCCATACAAAAAACTGACACGCTAGAAAATAAACGATAAACACACAACGTAAATAATGTTGCGTGTTACAGCATGCAATGTAATTGCATAATCTTAAAGGGTTTAAGCAAAACTATAAACAATACCAAACAATAGAGCTTTTCAAAGAGGTCTGGCTTGGCGTGACATTTTTCTGGAAGATGGAGGACATCTTGAGTAATCCAATCCGAATGCAATAACCGGGACGGTCAAAGAAAGGTAAGTGCAGCAAACTTTGCTTCAAATTGTGGAAAAATGGCATTTATGACTTAAAATGTGCAAAATATCTACAAAAACTTTGGAATAAAGATGCAAGTAACTCATAAAACGGGAAATACCTGATTAAAAGTCACCTTGTGCAGTTAAGCTAGGAGTTGAATCCTTCTATACTTTTTCTCCAATTAAATGTGAATTTGAAGCAGAATGTACTGCACTAGCTCCACTGAGGCCAATTGAACCCAGGTCGTGGCATGCGGATATGATTTGCTTACCCAAGATGCCTGCCATCTTCCAGAAAAATGTGGTGCAAAAAAGACCTCTGCAAAGGTGTATACCATAGACTAACAAAAAGTCGTTATCAATACACAAACATAAAACAGAAGGGAAAGCAAAGAAGTAAACAACGATAAAAAATTACCTTAAAATTCTCTTGGTTACTGCTACATAGTTCAAGAGCTTCTTTATAAAATTCATTTTCTAATACAAAAGTTAGATATTCTTCGAAATAGGATTCTCCTGTAAAATGGATGTTTTAGCTGAGTTAAGCAATGTCAACACAGCAAAAATACGGCTAGAAATTGGCGTTGGTTGTCTATAAAGATAAACTTCATGTTAAACCTTGTGACACGTGGTATTATGAGAGCAAACAGTTTTTAGAAAACTGGTCCTCAATTACTATAAAAAAAAAATAAATAATATTTGCGACATTTTGTTATTTACATTTCCTTGGACCTACCAGGTATACGTTCACAGCACGGTAAATTACTGATCAATTCGTAATGCAAACGTTCTGTTTATCGCATTTCATCTGCAGGCAGCTTGTCTGAACAGTCTCTCAGTCTCAGATAAGGTTGTTCTAACAAAAGGTTAACATAAAAACCACATTAAATGCTACTTAGAAATGGATACATATACAAACCACAGTTGAAGATGTGTTCTAACGCTTTCCTATATCGTTTGAGATGACAGTCTATTTTGAATTTGCCATAATCGTGTTCATAACTTTTCATTTCATTCAGAAAAGGTAAATATTCTTTAGGATCCTGAAAAAAAATTCATCTTGAAAAAAAGAATGCCTCAATGCAAAAAACTTGAGTTAACATGGTTACAGCAAAATGGTAAAAAACTACCAGCTGTTTGAGCAGATTGCAAAACAATTACTGAATCTTGTTATCAGAAATGTAGATCGTTCTTAGTACTCAGATTTTGAAATTTCTGGTTGATTCAAGTAATACAAATTTTTTAACCCTACTAAAAAATTCTATGACCTGAAAAATATGCGACCTGACAAAATTTAATTGTAATTTGACATTTGATTACGATTCATTTCTGTTTTCTTTAGAATCAATTGCATAACATTTCAATCCAATCCTTCTGCATTGTATCTTTCTTTTGGTGTTTAAAACGGTTAGAAACTGTACAGGAACAATGCAATTTATGACTAACAACATTTTGCTGTTTTTTTAACTTTTTTTTTTAATTTTTATTTCAAATATGACGTGATAAAGATGTAAGATAAGTAAGACGTAATGGATGTATTAAATTGCTGGTGTTAGTATTTATAAACTTAAGAAATATCACATAAAAGCTCTAATCAAGACCTACCATTTGGTATACAACACAATTTAATTGACAAAAAGCAAAAAAATTGATCATGTTTGTAAAAACATTTGCTTCACTCTCTTCGTCATAAGGAAGTCTTGTGGTCACGTCATAAAATTTGTGAGAATGAAATTTCATTGTACGAAACTAGATAAATCCAAGGGAGGGGAGGGGTGGGGCGAAAAACGACCCAACGCTAACGCCAGTAAGGAAAGACTAGAAAGAATCTAATGCCTAAAGAGCTGTATTCCAAATAGGAAAAAACCACAGGCTAACTAAATATGTCGCCCTTAAAAGTTGTTTACACAAACACCTATGGAGGTTGTGATTTTGAAACATGATAAATAAATATCAAATACATACCTTATTTGATTTCTCTGCTACCATCAACGTGATATCGAAGTCATATAGTCCTAACGCAACGTTATAAAGCTGCTCAACGTCAGTCATGTATAGAATATGCTTCAATGCTCTATCAAATGATGTTGCACTTTCCCTCTGTTTATCTGCTATATTGAAAAGACAAGCAATTAAAGTTTTAATTACAATTCTACTTTATTATTCATTTCGCTATTTTTATATGGAGTAATGTATGACGTCTGCGTGGATTCGCTACGGTTGAAATTATATTACTTCAAGTAGAAGTTCTGATATTTCCATGCACTCAGTTATTAAGCCTGATTTCCAATTACCTCTTTCTGCTTTTCAGCTTTTTAAGGCTTGGTCGATAAGGTTTCTGAAAGCAACAACGAGCAGCGGAGAGGAAAGTTAAGTAGGCAAAGGGAGAAGAAAAACCACAAACTGCAATGAACGACCACGTTCAAAGACAAACAACGAACACAACTTTTCAGTGAAACCAAACATAAAAAAAGGAAGTATGGCCTCAGAGGTAGCTAATAGTGTTGTGTTTGAAAGGCTGAAAATCAAACAGCAGACAAATTATCTCTGTATACCACTTTCTAACGTTATCTGGTAGCATCACAAAATATGATAAAATACCTTTAATCTTCTTCATTTCAATTAAAACTGTTTCTAAATCGGGAACTGTTTGCTTTATGTAAGAGGTTAAAAATGCAAGAAATAACCTAAAAGTAAAGGAATAAGTGACAAACAGCAGAATAAAAATCTATTCAGATTACCACTTAATACAATAATTCATAGACAACCTCTTTAACATCCTCCTAATAAGTAAATTATGCCAACAATGTAAACAATCTAGTAAAAAATCTAGTCGTTTGGCCATCTGTATAGTGCTGTATGTAATCTATTTAATCTTATAGCTTTTTTCAACTTACTCAAAAGTCCAGTGAAATTTTGGTTCTATTGCGTTTACATAATCGTTTGGCGGGGTTCTTCACTTCTGCATTGTTCGCGCAAGCGTCAGAATCTTTGCTCACTCATTGAAAAAAATGCGTCAGAATCTTTGTTCACTCATTCAACAAATAAGAAGGAAATGTATAGTAAAATGTGTAGTCGTTTTGTCAGAACACTAAATCGAGCTATAAATCTAGTCGTTTGGCCGGGGCTTTTGAAGGAGAATTAATCCATATTTTCAGAATCTGACAACTGTTAATTCCCAAATTGGTCATTCATTTTCTTCATAGCTCACACCAACTAGCATTTCAACTTCCCTAACAATATTAATCTCTAAAATGTTGAAAAAACTCATGCTGTCTTGAAGAGCCGAATATAACAATTAAAACTTCCGCTTGCATTTGATATAGGATTCATTACTCTTTAAAATAAAAATCAGTGCATTCCTTTTCTTCAAGCTTTACTGCAACAAATAATTACATCAAAACAGAAAGATAAGTAACCCACTTGTCAATTCCCAGTCGTTGAATGGCTTCACGTACAGCTATGCATACTATGTCCACTTTCTTGCAACCATTCTTGCTAGAAAACAATAACGTTTTCACATGAAGTTCTTTTTATATAATTATCAAATTAGATTAATTATTTAATTAATCTCTCAACTGATATATCTGGCAGTATCTGAAACAAAACCTAGAAAAGAAAATTACTATAGCAAAAATGTATTGTGTGTTCTTATGGACCCATAAAAAATTTATTTCAAAATGTGTTAGCTTCATTTTAGATGGTTTATCATAGCAAATCATTAAATTCAACCATTCTGTTTGGCTCAAAGAGAGCCAATCAGCAACAGAGAAACGTTCCGAAAGAATGAATCCTGGACTGGTAATATGATCGAAAAGATGAATGTTCTGACGAGTGTATGCTAGAACACCACTGCCAAATCCTGATTTTTCACAATAAATACATCGATTAGTACCAGCTACCCTTATAATTATAAATATCTACACAAAATATATATTCGATAACAAAATTAACAAAAAATAAAGCAATGAAAGAAATAAAGAAAGTGATGACCAAGTTAACAAAGGAAACAAAAAACAAAATTAGAAATTGCATATATATCACAAGCAAACAAATAAATGAATAAATAACAGGCAAACAATCAAGCAAATAAACAAAAAATAGATAAAAAGATAAGATGGATAAATAACTGAAAAAAAGAACAAATAAATAACAAATAAAACAGATTTATTGATAAAATGCACCAAGGAGAGCGGACATGCCATCACTAGTTAGCCAGAAAGTGAAAGCTGAATGCCAGAGTCATCGATCCTCACCGTTCTCGCTTAACTTGCTGTGACAGACAACTGCTTGCTTTTCAAAATAGTTAAACGAATATCGTTTTCAAAGCTGCAAACTACATGCTAAAATATCAATTTATTGACACAATACCTATTTTTGATATTGTACTCCGAATTTTTCCATCATAACAACATGCATAAAATGATTGAGTGACGTCCTCTTCCCTAGAATATAAAAACATGCATGAAAATTACAGGATTCTAAAGGGCTAAACGGCATCATCTTTTTGAGAAAAGAAAGCAATACATCCCCGCAATGAATAACTCCTTGAGTTCAAAAGCTTTGATTTTTATGATTATTATTTTTAAAACTGCCCTTTCTATGCACAAACAATTCGCTTCGATACTTTAACCCCGTTTTTAACCATGGTTTTTATACTTAGTAAAATTAACAGGGTTGCTATCCGGATTTTCCTCAATCTGGGTAGCGATCCTTATGAGTTATGTCGTAATCATATGCGCAAGGCTATTAAATTTACAAAACACTATTAACAGAAGGTGTGAAGGATCTGTCAATCCTATCCTGATAATCAGTCTGTTGTGAAAAGTCAAGAGCGTTTCAACAAGCCATAACCACATGCGACGGAAACGCAACGCAAGCCTTAATCACGACGTTATCTTGATAAATTATATGCCGATAGTGCTTCTTATAATTTCCCAGTATAAGAGTTGAATTAAGGGTTTTAACAAAATTAAAGTTTTTATAGCATTTTATTTTCTTTAGCATAAAAAGTAAATAAGGTTTCTTACATTAAATCAGCTAAAAAAAGATTAATGTCAGTTTCTGAGCTCACATCCGCCACAAAAGTATCCACGTTTTTGATAAATAGCTAAAAAAGAATGGGAAAATTTACTTAAAGAAAAAAGCGAGAACCTATCAGAAAGCTTGTATGCTAGAAGCAATATGGTCCTATCTATCTAACTGAGTCCAAGGCTTTTTGGTACAATTACTGCATGAATCTGTAGCTTGCGTCCGGCTTTTGTCGCCCCCACTATGATCACCCGTGGGGGGTACATGAATTATGGATGGATGGGGGTGTGCCGCCGAGACTTTACAGACCCATTCACTTATAATATAGACAATCTTTATATTACGAGTAATAACATAGGAGATATTAGACTTTCCAGGCCATTTTATTACTTGAAATCACACCATGAACATATTCGACGCGATATTAACACTTTTTAGACTACTACAACGTGAATTTATTTAATTTTCTGCACTTTCCAATCCCCGTATATGGTGTTAACAGTAAAGATCATACCCATGTTTAGAGAATTTCAAGGTCAAAACCCACCCAAATGGGTGACACAAACCCGAATCTGAATTATATAAAGTGCCTCCCGGATCTGCTTGATGGTAAAGACAAAACAAGAACAAAAAGTGTGACGTAGTTTATCTATATAGTAAGTCTAGCTTTCAGTGGGAGATCTGCTGACGACCCTTATTATACAAAGGACCAAAGCTCGAAGAGATATCAAACAGATTTTCTCAGAAATTACAGTGACGGACTCGCATTTAAGCTTGAAAAAGGTGTAGATGATTATTCGAGCAAGATGCCACAAACCTCAGGATTATGATCGTATATGAGATTGAGATTGATCCTATGACGCTTCATGGTATTCAATGCTTTTTTGTATGCCATCCTGAAAACAACCACATGGAAATCAAAGTGATAAATATTGCACTGTTGAAGTCAATCGATTTCAAATAAGCAATATGTAAAAACATTTCAAAGGCCAAAACTCATAATCACCTCATTTCTTAGAGTGAAAGAACAGTATGCAATCACGTTCAAGCATAAACGTTTCTAATTGGCATGCTTTTTATGAAAGAACAAACGAATAACAGAGCGAATGAAAAAAAAATGATGAGCAAAAGAGGGATGGGTATGCTGGTATAAAATAACTTATACTTAATACTTAATTAATACTTGATTTATACTCACTTATCAAGAAGTTTTTTCAAAAATGATACCACAAGTACACGTGGATGGATTGTTTCCAAATTTCCTCGAGGCATCTGAAATGGACGCAAAATAAACATGTTAGTTGTCAAAAAAAGAACATTGTATTGTTTGTATTGTACGGAGTGGCTTAGGAAGATTAAAAGTTATTTCTGTAGAAAACTAAGATTAGGACCGGCTTTGAACGTGAAAATCGTTTGACTTAGAAAACTGCTGTCCAGACCAGATCAGTCTATCATGTTTCTTCCAAAAACAGCTCCGTTGATTTTTTTACTCTTTGCTAAAATAACTAATCTTGTCTCGTTCATTATGGATTTGATCAGATCTTCCGATTTAAAACTGACTCAGAAGAACAAGTTTTGAGTGTGCAATGTAAAGCGTTTTTCATGTGCAAATTCATTGGAACATACAACTACTTTTTCTTTCCCACCATTTGTTGGCACTGTCTTGCCGGAACGATGTGATCATATGACAATTTTCATCCCGGCCAAACGAGATCCCGGTTGTTTCAAGTGAGATCTGGGCTAGCCGGGATGCCCCGTTTGCCATATGAACACGAAATCGAAAGATAAAGGTTTTCGAATAGAAGGTGGGATCTCGCTTAGTAATGCTATCCCGGCTTAGCAGGATACTCCGGCTCATATGAACAGGCCCTTATTTCAAGTGTGGTGAAAGGTTTACCATTTCTGTTTGCTGTATTGTTGGAAATTCAGTTTGATTTCAGGAGAAGAAAACTGATTTGAAATGATCAGCGATGGCTTCTACAGCTTCTAGTTCATTCATTGAAAGAGAAAAGTAATTCATTGAAATTTTGAAGTGTCTCGATGAAGAGACAACAAAAGCGCTAGCTAGCTGTCGATCTTACATAGACTAAACAAATAAGAAGCCCTATCGACCAACTAAAATCCATCACCTACATACAGGTATCTTACGTTTAGTTTAAATTACGGTTTTCTTTCTTACTCCCTTTGCTCCTTTTATTTCTCTTTTACAATTTTCATTCATAATAGTACTTTATCAACCTTCTTATACTTTGTAGTTAAGTAGTTTTGTATAACTTAATTGCATCTAAAATTATTGTTGCTTTTGGTTTGCCTCTGTAGGCTAAACACTGCTAGGCTACTTTCCTGTTGGGATTCATTCATTAGGTCGTTCGCAGACGATCCTCCAGAGATACTATCCCATATCAGTGTTAAAGTTCTCTAGGGTCAACAGCACTGTTGTTTGCTGTTGTCAATACCATGTTCATTGCTTTATGAGGTCACCATTACAAGGATAAGTTATCTTTATATGGAACACATTATTTACCTGCAATACAACTTTCGTATCCTGACACAAAACTGAGACAATTTTTGAGCCTCTTTCCAATTTTCTTTCGGATTCATAAAGATTAAGACCTGAGCTTTCACTTCCGAGCAGCCCTGAAAAGATTAATTCATCATGATAATATACACATTTTTACGTAAAAATTCCAAACAAACAAATATTCCTTATTGTATATGGATGTCAAACTATGTCACACATCTTTTGGTACATGCATTTCTGGAACCTAGAAAATATATTCACATATTGTAAGCTGGGTTTCAACTTAAATGAACGTTACTTAATCCACAACATCCGATTCGACCTCTTTCAATGCCAGTTGTACATGCGCAGAAATGTTGAGACGGGGGATTCATCTTGATGGCTTTCGACGAATTCGGTCAAGACAAAATTTCAATAGGAAAATAGAAATTTCTTGACATCTGCGCGAAGAGTACGCTAATTTTATCTTAGTAAATTGGGGACGCGTTTAGTGGAACTGGATAAGTCTCTGGGTGACTAGATGGAATTCGATCGATTCGACACATTTATTCCAGAGAAAAGCAACCTTAAAAGTCGAATAAATGAATGGATAATTTGACATGTATATAGTATAAGTGATTGTTAGCATATAAGGATGTCTTCTTCTTCTTTTCATCATCATAACGACAGGCCAGAGGTGTGCAATATGCACTCGCAAAAGAAGAGAAAACTTTGCAACAAAAGGTACTACATTATCCTGAACGGCCATTTGGCAGGATAGAATTCTACAATAGAGGACGTATTTATCACCTATACTTATATCGATTAAGATATACTTTGGAAAGGATTAACGATGATGTAGTTACATTGAAGTGTAACGACCAACTACCAACAACGTTAATGTTCTATAAGCACGGATAAGCAACAACCAGAGATACCCCCAGGAGGGGGGTACTCATTAACTTTCAATACGAGGTTCTCCATGCCAATATTTGCGGTCCGAAATCTTACGCTAAATCAATATTTGGGGTCTGTAAATTACAACCTGGACAAAAATTCGATATTCGGGTTTCACAAATCTCAAGGAAGAATCGGGCAATTTGGTGCGACTCATTACAATGAACTATCCAAGAGCTGTCTTATAAATAAATGACACTGCTTTCAAGCGTTCTTTATTGCGTTGATCTAAATTCCTCTCTTCAATCGTTACTAAGTCTAGTATACTCTGGTGGAGGTGAAAATATCAACCCAAATCCATCAGAAATACAATAATACGAACTCGGGTTCTATTGTGCAAGTGATCGAAAGGTAAAGATTTATAGCAAAAAATTAGACTCAATATTTGGGGTTCCAAAACATTAGGCTTCATATTTAGGGGTCAGCCAAAATAGTGACATGGACCCCCCGGATTGAAAGTTAGAGAGTTAACCCCCTGGGGAGATACCTACTTACGCCGTTGACTCTCCAAGTGCAATTTTGCTTTTAAAAGGAATAAAGTCGATAGAAATGAGCTCCTTCCTTGACTACTTACTTTAAAAAGGTTTGAGGGTTTCAGAAAAAGAAATTCAGATCATAAAATACTATGATGCTCACATTTCAGAAGGTTATCAAGATGTAAACAACGCAAGGTATGAGCATGTGTTGTATAAATAAGATACTCTTCATGTATGGCAAATGATGTACAATTCTCAGCTATCTGAAACAAGAAATAATTTGCAGTTAACAAAGCCATTAAGGTTCGCTCTGTTTCACCTATCTGATGAGAAAACACGATGAATGTCATACACTTTGAGAGACTCTAGGTTAGTATTTTTTTATAAATAAAGCTTGTTTCTAATTGTGCGCTCACGCGTGCTCGAAATTGAAAGAAACATCACAAAAAAGAAGCATTCAAGAGAATGATGTTGTTTATTCCAAAAAGGAAAAAGGTCTCTCAAGCTTAACAAAATTTGGTAACAACTACAAGAAAACTTCGTTATCCAAAACCATGAAGGCAAATATTGATTGGTTTGAGTAAGCGAGGTATTCAAGTTATTCAGGGCAAAACAAATTCTTAAAGGTGTCAAGAAACACGAAAACCAATCGAAACATCCCAAAAAATTCTGAATAAGGAAACTTGACCCGACGAAACAGTTTTACATGACGAAAAAACTGAAGCTGTTTAATGAGGCTCAACACCAAATCGAAGTATGACGAGCTTGAAAACGGCTGTTCAATAAAGTTTATAAAAGACATAATACACCAAGGCCCGCACTGTACAATAATACCAGATTTTCATGAAAAATTGTTCATAGATTACCTGCTTTTCATCAATAAACAAGTAAAACCGCTCTGTCATCCCAATGAGTACATCCTAAAACAGCAAGCAAAATTTTCCTCTGATAAAAAGACATTTGGTCAATTATTCCAGGTCAGTATACGACTAAGGGCCTGTTCATACGAGGCGGGGTATCCCACTTTGCCGAGATAGCAATAAAGCAAGATCCCGGCCTCTATTCGAAAATCTTTATCTTTCGATTTGGTGTTCATATGGTGAACGGGGTTCTCGTTTGGCGGAGATGAAAAATTATATGAACACATCATCCATCCCGGCAAGACGGATGAAACAGTTGTTACTGCGCATGCTTTTGTTTTTTTCTCAATTAGACTAAATGTTGCGCCAGACTTATCCCGCATGTTTTCTCGTCTCATATGAACAGAACAAAAGACGCCTCGACAGTGAAAAGTATCCCGGTGAGCAGGGACATCTCGCCTAATATGAACAGGCCCTATAGACAATGCAGCTCATAAACTAGCACATCTTCCCAAGTCCAGGGGTAAAAATTTTTGTATCTCAATATTAAATATCAGGTCATCCTTATTATGGTTGAAATATATAAGAAATAATTGAAAATAAGAAATAATCGAATCTACCGTATGATTTATGGTGCAAACAGACATTGATTCACAAGGGCTAGGGAATCTCAAAACTGAACCAAGAGGTGTGATCCATGGTTTCACTACGAAGGTGTCGTCATCTAAAAAGAATACACGGTAGAACAGATTTTACTCCTTCATGATTTATAATTGTATAAATAGAAGTAAAATACAATGAACAAAATATTGAAACTTATACTTTGGTTGTTCATCTCAGCGAATATTTAACATAGAAGATTTATTTCCAACATTTCAGCATTATCATTACATTTTCGTATAGATACGTGGAGCAACTTTGTGGGCTGGACCAAAAGTCCAGTTGCTTATTTAAAAAACGTGTAATACTCTAAGGAGAGGAGGCCCAAGAGCATTAATATCATGAATGATGTTCCCTAAATTATGTTGTTTTTCTGCCTTGAACATACAGACTTCAATACAGAAATTTTGTTGCTGTTGTTGTTCGAAAAACGCCACATTATATAAGCTTTATACGTATAATAAATAAATAACAAAGAAGAAAAGCCGATTTAAATAAAGATTACTGATGAGGTTACGACTCGGTCATTCAAGAAAGTCAGTGACGTACCTCTCTCGCACGTGAAAATTTCTCCATCACGCATCTGAATTGCAACACATGATGATTCTGGATTGACGGCAATAGAATGTACTTTTCCATCAACACGAGCAATATCACTAGAAAAAGATATCCATTGCATTAAAATTTTGCAGTAATCAAGTGCACCTAATGAAGAGGAAGAAACTAGGAAGGCACTTATTTCTGACGTTCCTAGTGGTAAGACATTGCCCAGTGGCCCTTATTCCTTGCCCAGCATCGAGCACAAACGGTGCTATCGCTATATTCAAAAGCTGGGCCCCTTCAAGAACTTCCCGATTCTATACGGGCATTGACTGGGGAAAGTGCACCTAGACTTAATTTTGGCTGCTAAATGCGAATTCGTTAAACTCTGTATCTAAAAATTGTGAAAAATTTCCATAATCGCGGCCGTTCATCGAAAAGGTCTATAAAAGTGCATGTATGACGCCCTAAAGGGCAAGGTCTCAGAAAATTTTCAGTACAAGAATATATTTGACTACAATAAAAAAATTATAGAAATTTCTGTGATTTCATTGCAAGTATTGTTGTTTCGAATGTCTGTCGTGCAGGCGTTTTATTCTTGCAGGGAAACGAACAAAAACAAACTGGCAACAACACTTTCTTTATAACCAATAGATATATGGAGATATTTATCAAACAGAAGAGGATTGACTGGTGTCATGGACTGCGCCTGAGTCATGTTTGCGAGAGTTCGCTGTTGGAGTACCCTTACTGCAGCTTGGCTAGTACCACAACCATTTTGTTCGCGAAAAGGCGGCGTAGAAAATGCCCTTGAGTAGATAATTTTCAACTAATTAAAAAGGTTTGCATAGAAACACTTTTGGAATGTTTTAATATTTGTGTTATAAAGTCGGTTTCTTTACATCAGCGTTTCGTATGTTTCCAATAGAAATTCATTTTGAAATACCTGCTTTTGATTGTAACTGAGTTATTCTCTGAATGCGACAAGAGACATATAACATCGTTATGCTTCCGATCTTTAGAAACCGCTATGAAACAGTTATCTATCCAATGTACAAGATGCATGAAGCTAAAATGATCTGCAAGGCGTACACTCCAATCTGCCGCATTCTCACTGTAAAGAGATATAAATATCAGCTTTAATGCAAACAAAGACTGGTCTTATGATGCAAAAAAATTTACAATGAATAAGTAAATGTACTTTTGTTTCAAATTCTAAATTCAAAGAAGATGGTAATTACAGTTTTCATTCTACTGGTCATACTACCCTACCGTTGCCCTGACCGCAACAATGGCGACATTGTTAAGATCAGATGCTTCAGACAATTTCCTTTACATCATACCAGAGACTTATTCTACAATACATTCTGTTGTTTATGTGAAACCATGGGTTATGGGATACATTTTGCATCGATAAAAGGGTTTATTTCTATTTGCTGCTGCGAAGGCGCAATTTTGATCCCTGCGTAATCGAGTAATGTGACGCTAAGTTATTATGGCACTCAAACTGAAACCAAAAACTTGGTGAAGGACATCAGATATAGGGATTAGAAAGAAGACTGGGAAAAATATCCTCTATTCTTATTCCAATGTCAAATTTTCTTCCCATGGTCGAGACATTCCACAAATTGAAATTTTAGGATTTCCAAAAAATGCTAGCGTAAATACGGGGGTTCAGAATGTACTTCGAAAGTACGGGGGTTCAGAATGTTCTTACCAAAGAATGTATTTGTTTCAGGCTTTTCGGATGCCACACACAGAATTAAAATGACGTCATCGGGGCAGTCAATTACCAGAAAACGTTAATAAATAAAAAATACACGATTTATGAATAAAAAGATAAACAGCACAGAAATCTTCAATACTAACAATTCAGAAGCACATAAAAAATGTAAATAAACTTCAAATTCATCATGTTGTAACAACAACCATCCACCGAACGGAAAAATTGATTAGCAGCTTCTTGTGCCAAAGAAACATCCAGAAGTCTCATTGAAGAAATTGTTAGAACTTACCAAATAACTTCAATCTGCTGAATAAGAATTTCCTTCTCTTTTATACACAAAGATTGCATTGTTCCATCGGCAAGAATAACAGTTGCATGGTTTGACAAATGGCCAAAACAAACTTGATTTACTGGAGACTGTAGGGTGATATTTCTAAGTGACATCGGAGGAGGAACAACAGCCTTGGTAAATGGAGTGAGCAAGAGTTTCGCTGAAATTGTGAAGAATTACTTTAGACATTTCATGTTCAAAAAGCCTTGTTATTAAGCTGCAACAGAGTAACAGTCTTATCAAGACATAAACAGTAACTATACACAAAATAGCTTAGTAAATTTGAAGTAGTATAAATTTCGAAATTGCAATGGACAGCGGTAACGTTGTCAGGCACACTTGAAAGCATTTTAAATGCTTTTCAGCTCGCTGTACCCTAGAGCTGACAGGTGTTGAAATCAAAATTCGATTCTAGCTTCAGTTTTCTGATTGGAGAATTTCGATCCGCGTCGCATCTGGGTATAAATTCCACCTCAGTCAGCTGTTTCAGTCTGAAAAGCTGTATATAAGCAAGCATAAATCATCATCCTTATGTAAACTTTGACTTAGTAAAAAGGTTGACAGTGTTATCGATGAAATCTATAATCAGTACAACAGAATGAGTGAAAGCTATCTGCCTTAACGCAAGAACCAAACAAAACAGCTTTGGAAATATTTCTCAACTCATTTCTACTAAGTAATGGCATGCTACATTTATAAAAAAACCACGAAAATCTGTCACAACAAAGAAATGATATTTGATTAATGTTAGTCCTGCACTGTATTCTATATTCTATATTGTATATTTGAAATCTTATTGTATGTTAGTAAGAACATACCCCCATCGATGACAGCAACGCAACTATCTTTACTTTGAGAAACCGTCCAATGCCACGTATAGATGAGATAGAGACCATCTAAAAAGTAGATAAATACGACATGTGTATACATAAAGTATTTCATAGCTGCTTTGATACCAAACACAGTTAATTCAAAGCTCAACATATCACTCCCCTGCAGACAAATTAAATACAAAATGTATATGATTCAACAATACTTCGAAAGTACATTCCCAAAACCTCATTTTCATATGAGTTTTACACAAACATGGGAATTTATAAGACGTTCGAAAAATTGAGTTGAAAAAGCTGAACAACTGAATATAATGTCTATTAAAATGGTCAAATGGCACTTTCCTTCCGGCAAACTAGAAAAGGTAGCATTCAATTTTCCAAAGTGAATTATGAATTCCAAGAAAATGTACACGGACAAGGGAATTTATGAGACATTCAAACAAGTGACTTGAAAAAGCTGGACAACTGAATATAATGTCTACTCAAATAGTCAAAGGCATTTTTCTTGCCGCAAACTAGAAAAATAGCAACGCTGTAGCAATGTCCGAAGGACGATGGTGATGATATAGTAACGTTGAAGATGATGACAATGATGACGAATATGACGAAGAATAAAACAAGGATGATGATAATGATGATAATGATGATAATGATAATGATGATGATGATGATGTTGATGATGACGATGATGATGATGATGATGACGATGATGATTATGATGATGATTATGATGATGATGATGATGATGTTGATGATGATGATGACGATGATGATGATGATGAAGACGATGATGATCATGATCATGATGATAATTTTGAAGATGAAGACAACTTTGAAGAGGATGATAACGATGATGACGATACTGAAGACCGAGCTGAAGACCGAGCTGAAAACCATGATGATGGATTGATGATGATCATGATTGTTTTGATGCTGATTATACGGATGATGACAATGATGATCAGATAAACCTTTCCTGGGAGAAAGGAAAATTCCAAACTTTTGAATCGAAAATAGAAAATCTCTAGTCATGCATACCGTAATAATAAATTTAAACTCAGGTTAAACTGCGTAGCAAATAACCCCCAGCACGGAAACCTGTAATCTTTGCTGCAAATGATGAATTGAACATTTAATAGCTATCACAAGAATTCGCATGTAGGTGACTATATATATTGGCATGCAGATGACTATATTCGATAATTAGTAGAACTTAGAAGAATTGATTGCCAACTTTGAGTCATTTATGTTTAGATGATTCTCGAGGCCGCAAACTATTTTGAAAAATATGTCAGACTTGGCAACAATATCTACTGCGCCACAATTTCCTCCTCTCTTCACACGAAAATATGTTACACGTTAGAGGACTTCTAGAAACATCTGACAAAACAACCCGATCAAGAATTGAATTAAAATACTTTAAAATAAAAATAAAATCACAGTAAATTTGAGCAACATTTTGTAATATTGTAGTCAAACCTTTTCTTGAAGCCTGACCGAGCCGTCATTTTGCGAGAAAATCATAGTTCCAAATTTTTATTCTCGAAAGTTTTGATGTTATAGAATGTTCCTGCATCGTGGATCGAACTCACAATCTTTGGCCCAAGGAAGAAGCGCATTATTCCACTGCGCTACACTAACAGTTGATTCTAATTGATGTTTTTGGCAAGCAATTGCATTTTGGTAATTATGCCCACTAACGACAACACTTAACGGCGATTTCAAAGTTTAATTCCTATAATTTGTGGTTTTATCTTTTGTTACGCGGTTTGGCAGGAAAAAGCGTCTCAAAGTTTATATGCCTATATGCCTATGCAGTTTTAAAGGTATTTCTGCATCCCACTTTAAACAAGAGACGCCATAACATCTAAGTTCCTTTTAATATGTCCTTCGGACATAAAAACACAAAGAAAAATTATGCTGCTATACCAGGTGAGTGGGACTCCAAAGCTACACGTGCGACTTATGGCTTGAAATGGCGACAGACAATATGAAAATTTTTCACTGCGACTTTAAAAACTAGAAGTCGCACGAGTAGGCATGGATAGATTTTTGAACAATGTGTTCTTCTACCTAAAGGAACGCAGCTGCAGAACATTAATTTGGTTGATTTTTCAAATCGCGACATGTTTTGGTAAGACCAACCAACGAGCTAAATCAATTTCTTATCCAAAAATATTCTTAATGACGCAATTCCATTCCTCGCACTTATTCGTGCGGCCTACAATCGCTGAATGACGGACGCGATGGAATCCACTGATAGCACTATTGTTTTGAGATAAAACTTACAGCTGAACAGAGATAAACATGAAGATTTGTGTGCTAGTTAACATATTTTTCACTTTTAACATCCATTCTTTACAAAATATTCTAACGCTTTTTACAGAAAATGTTGCTATGTATTGTACGTTGATGATAGTATACTTCTATGTATTGACAAGACTGCATATCAGATTTCGAGATGAAATTGTACACTATTCCTTTGCTTGACGCTTACTGAAAACATCAAGCCAGAGATATGGTTAAGTATCAAAAAAATGAACCATACAAACCTCCATCTCCTTAGGTTGAAAAGGAAGAGCAAATTCCCCATGAGTCAAACCATTCTTCTCAAAGAATATGATTTCGTGCTTATTAGGTTTTCGTTGGGAAGATGCTATCAAATTTCCATTTGGCCTGTAAATTTACAAAACATTGTGTGACACTGATACTTATTTCGATAAAGATACATAGATATGAAACAATAAACATGCGTATCCAGGGAGCGTTATGAAATTGACATAGCTGTGCCGTCTTTGTTTTAGCTGAAACAAAACAAATTCGTCGAAAAGCAAAAAAATTCTTTCAACCAGGTTTTGTAATAACTTCAGCATACATTTGACTGCTTTGCTATCTTGGTTTTTGTTTTGTTGAAAATGTGTGTTGAAGAATTATCTATAAAATATTGTGGAAAATCAGATAAGCTTCAAAAATTTCTTTGAAACTTTTTCATTTTTGCTTTCAGTAGAATGGAAGTAAAGTATCGATACATTCGTGCAATACATTAACACAAGAGATAAAAAGGAAAACATAAGTAGAATTTGAAATTAAATAAAACGCTCTTACTTCCAATCTAGGGAATGTTCTAATCCTTGGACAACATCATTTGTAGAGAACAACGAACCTTCACGTGACCTTACACGAAGTTTTCGAGATCCTAAAATGAGGGAAGCAGCATCACATTAACCAAAGCTTGAGCACATAAATTGACACACTGTGTACACGAGCGATACTAGATCTGTTCTGCTCCGACCCGGAGCCAAATCTGGCCCTATTCGATGCGTTTACAAAGGAAGAACTGGATATGCTCCGATCTAACCCAGAAATATTTAATACAACCGTATTTTTCTATCAAGCATGTGCCATCACACTTCTTGCTACAAAACTGCTTGAAATGTCTTCTTTTTAGAAAAATGGTGCGTTATTGTAGGCTTTATTAATTCACCTTTAGTAACGTTTTGTATGCGTACAAGTTCTGGTCTAAAGCGTTTACATGGGATCTAAATAGAGCAAGAGATAAGCTGGCTATATTTCTGAACAGATCCAGAACTTTTTCAAAACAGAGCCAGAAAAGGAACAGATCAAAGAGATCTCGTGTAAACCGAAGGCATTTTCGAGCCAAAACTGGCTCTTGATCGGACCTGAGCCGATCCAGTTACTTTCGTGTAAACGGGGTTAGCTGTAATACATCACATTTTTAACCGAAGAGAAACTTGACAAGCTAATGATATAGAGCTCGATAAGGTTTCCAAAAAACTAAAGAACTATTAGTAGTGCCCGTGAAAAGTAGTGCCAGTGGACGTACACACTTTGAAAATCTTAAAAATGTTGGTCAATTTTCGGTGAGCCTAACGAGAAAATGCTTAGCAAAATTTATTTCCCATTCAAATGAAAATTACCAATAATTAGCTATCTCCTGGAAGTCCGAACAGATGTTGCAAAAAGGCTATTTTGGTGTAACATTTGATACTTGCTTGCTGTTTTAATGAATACTTCTTCATTTGAAATATAGGTACTGTAGATAAGATTAATTAAAAATATTAAGAAAATGGACCTGTTTGGGGATCTACAGAGCTAGTAACAAAATATTGTCCATCTTCAGACCAACATATTCTTATCATTCTATCATCCCAAGGTAATATTGGATCAGCTACCTAAATTCAAAGAATTTCAACATTACTCAAATTGCTATACGGAAAATATGCCAAAAAGATAGTAATGATTTTTAACTGCAAAAACCAATCAACAACATCATATTAAAGTCTTACTTTCTGTTTGAGATCTTCAGGCTTTGGTTTACCTTCTTTTCCGTGAAACTGGGTTGCTTTCTTTCCCCAACCAACCGTTATTAATTCAGCTATGTGAAAAATAGCAAGAGGTAACAACATATAAGTTTCAATATATCTTCATATTCTCAGGAACTTCAAGCTCTTTAGCTTAACCTGCACATGTCACCGTATGTATAAAATCTTTTGGTCCATTATAATCAAGGGACAACAAATGGAGTATATGGAATACTCTGCACGATGAAACCAAAGAAATTACAACTGTTTACAGCTTCTAAACATGAGAGAAAACCGAACTGATTCCCTATGTGTACGAATTATGTCATTGACTTTCTTAGTTCGTGTTTCTTTTCTACTAACAAATGAATGAAAATGAACGAACAATTTTATATTTCTAATCCACGTTTCTGAACATAAATTAATAAGCTCATAAGCGCCCTTTTTGCAGCGAGTGACATCTATACTCACCAAAAATGCCAATGCTTTGCATTTCGTTCAGAATTCAAAGTAGGATAGTCATTTTAGTTATTACACCTTTTCTCGTTGCTGCTACGAATTGTAGGATAAATTGCACAAACTTATAATTTTTTTCAACTGCTTTCCTTTAAATCCTGGCATTATAAGGCTTCTTTCCAAAGATTTTAGGACTGCTCCTAGAGGTCCAGCAGTCATAAGAATGATCTTGAATTTTGGAACCTAGGTAGGGTTGTTGCTTCTGTCTGAATGTCTAAATAGGGGCATTAAAAAAGATACAACATAGCATTGAGCCTGAGGCCACGCAAGAATAAGAAAATTATGGCCTGTTAGTATCAGGGCTTTCAAATGCTCAAACCCACAAACATTATCTGGTGTACTCTACAGCCTTTATTCCGTACACAGATACACAAATAACTTGCCAAAATTTAGAGCGACACAATAGCGGCGTGACTACTTGCATTGTTACGAGAAATGCTTTCGTTGGACCCACGGCCATTTTGGTGACCAATTTTTGACGACTGTTCGAATACTTTTGTCCAAAATATATAAAGATGAGAAGCGCATCATATTGAATTTGCAAACGAATCAGCCGAATCTGTTTCATTTTCATCCGTATCCCATCATTAATTTTTCAAAACATGCAAAACGCAAAAATGTTCTTATTTATCAGTTGACACTGTAAGATAACTTCTGATTTGATATTCAAAAAGAAATGGAACATTTCTAGTTTTCATTGTGTATCTTTCTCGGTATACTGGAACGCTATAATTACTTAAAGGGAGTCGACAAGGTTAAAGCTGGCACGGACCAGTTACTTTCAGATGCCATAAATAAACTATTGTCTTTTGGTAATGGACAATAAACTGACTCTATTGTACAGTACAGAGAATCATTGCCGTGACTAACGCTCTTTCAAATTCGACGTGATTGAATAGGCTATTTTTAGAATTCATTGCCTTAGGCTCGTCTGTTCCCTTTAATTGGATTTAAGTAGATTTTTCATTTTGGCTGTAGGGGCGTGTGAAGATTTCATTACTGCCCTGGTGGGAAGATTACTGGTTTTGATCAAAAAGAGAGGGAAATGTTTGTTGAAATATATAAACAAAGGAATAAAAAATAACTTGAAAACCATTAACATGAAATTGGAATACAACTAGGTACCTTCTCCAAATTCTGGTGGATTCAACTCCGTTTCTGTCAAAGGATCAAGATCTCTGTTCATCAAAACAAGTTTCTCGTTTCCTAAAATCAAAAGAGTACAGGATAAAAAAATGTTGGTTACAATTATCTATACGCATACTCCTACAGTACTTTGAATCCAAAAAACTCCCGAATGATACATTTTCCAACGCTATACATTGCGTATTTTCTACGTCATCTCCACTTCAGAAATTTTGAAAAATTACTCCTGTTTTAGAGATTTCTATATCTCGTTTCTCATCTTAAGTCCTACATTTTCTGCGGTTTAAAGATTTATCCCGACTGGTCTGAGTTGTTATAAAATCTCAAACTCTGAAAGTTCATGATAAAAGCCGCTAAGGTGGTAAATTTTGCATCTAGATTAGATTTTACATGCTTAATGCGAATTGCGTACCGAAAACTCTTTATGTCAAAATTTTGAAAAATTCTATAGTGGCCGCTGTTCGTCGAAAAGGTGTATTTCCTTTACTTTAACAACCCATTGCCAAGACATCAGCTGTGGTTTCAGCTCATTTTTTTAAAATCAGGTTTCACACATCCAAGTGGAAGTCATATCAATGAAAGCTATATTGATAAAAAAAAAAACTAGACAGAAAGCCATTTACCAGTAACAAGAACCATGATATCTTGATCTGGACTCCAACTCATACAGAGTATTCCTGTTTCCATAGTCGCAATACAATCAAAAGATTCTTCACGATATCTCCATTCGTAGATATCTCCATTGGTTGTTGCAACAATTAATATATCATCATCAAGAAAATTTTCAATAGCAATTATTTCACCATCATTGATGCTTGTTTGGTTGAATATCTGAAAAAGAGAATATTATATAAATATCGCAATGAATTGCGGAAACACAATAGGGAATACCTAAAAGCTTGTTTACACGCAGTACTGACAATTCCTGATGGCGAAATTTAAGTACTCAATATTTCTTAGCAATTCCTTAACTTTTTACTTTTTGATTCTTCCAAATAAACAATCTTCAAGGAAAAATAGGCCGGAAGACGAATAGAAATGAATATGATTGAAAACCTTGAATCCTAAAGCTTTTGCCTATCCTAGTACCACATTCCTTTAAAGCACTTCCTTGTAGAAAAAATGCGTGTACTCTGATACTCTTCAGAGTCGAAACATCAGAAACAGACGGAAACAAGTGACTGAGATTAGATTTGTAAGTGAAGTCATATTGGGTTAATGTTTTTCACACCGATTTAGTTATTGAATACAGCTGGGAGTGAGTTATTTCGGTCTGTTTCTGAATTTAAAGGCTTCAGAACTAAGAACAATCGACGATTATTGCAAAAATAGACAATATTTGACACCCGTGTCTGATTTGGCACTGACATCAACGTTAAAAAGTGTTGATCTTCCGGGTTTCTGTAAAATCAAAAATGAACATAATGAACAAGAAAAACAATAAAATAAAATAAATGAACAAGAAACCAATGGGACCGATCTTGTTGTCTGTCCGGTGAAGAAAGGCGTCGGTTGTATATCGAAGCGTTTTTACAAGTAAATGTCCTTTGGCAAGAAAATATTTATCCTCTTTTACCAGGTGTCCACTGTATAAATGTGTCCGTTAATGGAAATCTTCTGCATTAAACATCCTTAACTACATACTCATGGGCCAGTTAATAAGCAAGTAACTTGATAAGAGTTTGAGGATACTGAGATAGATGTGGAACGGGCCTTGAAGTAGAGAGAGAGAAAGAAAGCAAAAGCCTCTATGCTAAAAACAAACGCAATGGCGTTTTTAACAGAAAATACAATGATTCGAAACCAAATCCTAAAACAGTAATAACAGTTACAAAGAAAAATTCAATGACGGTTCTGGATGGAATAGGGTGGAAAGTAACTTTGCTATTCTGGAGGAGATAGAGAAGTGAGCTTACAGAAAGGTGAGACTCAACAGTAGCTAATGTGAAAGGGTGTTTAATTTCTGCATGCGTCATTATAAACATTGAAGTAAGCGCAACAGGTAAATATACGCATCAACCGAAGCATCTTCTCAAACATTTTTAAAAACTGAGATTCATCTCTCAAGTTCGAGAACACTGATAGTGCGTTATCGATTTCTAACAAGAATTCAAGCAAGAGTACCTGTTTGGGTGTCAGCAGACAACGTTAAGATCTAATCCTCTCCTATCCCATGGTGGTTTTGAAAAATTTCAGATTATTTGCTGCCTCCTGACGTTTTTTGGCCCAAGAAAATCGTGTTAGTCAGAATGACTTTGCATAAGCTGCAAGGATTTAAACAAAAAGCTTCAACTCGCCCGAAATATTCTAATTTTGTGCTTCATTTCTCACAGAAGAGCGAAGATCATTCACTAATCTTTAAGTTTTTAAGTTTCATAAAGCATGCCTTCTGTATGATAATGCCTTTTTTCCCATGCAGGATAGCTATATAAGTAAAAAAATTCATTACACGAACACTTTTCCTCAAGACAGACTTCAAGACAGGCTTTGAACTCAGAGAATCCAATAAGACCGATCAGCTGATGTTGAAAACAGATTGAAACATGATTGCCAACAATTCAACTGTTGATGCTAACTATATGAATTCATGCAATGAGACTGTGGTAATTCATAACTGTATCAGAAACATTCCTGGGTTAGTGGCTATTTTCTTGGCAATGATAGCATGTCCAGTGTATGTTCTCATGTTTAAGATTCTTGTATATCATTTCGACTTGATGGTCCCTCGTCACAAAATATTGCTCAATTTAAACATCTCTGACAGCATTCAAATAGCCGGAATGGCGATACTTTCTCTATTGGGCTTCATTTTCCAAGCAAATAGCAGATCAGCTGGATGTCAAGTCATTCGAAAAGTCATGGAATTTCTGGGCATTGCAACCGTTGTTAGCTCAACTGGGAGCATTCTTCTGCTATCTTTTGAGCGCTACATTGCATGCGTTCACTGCCTGAGATTATATGACATTGTCACAGATAATCTAGTACACAGAGCCATATACTGCATATGGGGAGTTGCCTTCATCTGCGGATTGGCAGACAAAGAAAGATACCAACCGAATTACACTGTTGTGGCCTTGGTTCTAACTAAATCAATCAGCATCATATACACCATTGTTGTTCTTTCAAGCACAGTTCTCCTCGCATTTGTTCAATTTCGCTTGTATCGGTTGTCTCATATGAAAAACAAAGTTCTCCCTGGCGACAGCTTCGGAAGAACAGCAGAAGAAAATGACACAAGAAGAACTCAAATGAAAGCTGCAATTGTTGCAAGCGCAGTCGTTTTGATGTATGTGATATGCATGTGTCCATTGGCATTTTACAGTATATCAGTAGGTTTCAATCCAAAGAACGATGAGTCGGCATTCAGACTATAATATGTATTATTTTGGAACAAGTAGACACTGTTGTTGATCCTTTTGTTTATGGATATGGTATGGCTGACACGAGAAAACAAATGATAAAAGAGCTGAAAAAAATAAAAAACACTTTCCTAACCATGGTAGACAGAGTTCGCTCGGGCTTACATTGATTGCTTTATTTTGAGGCCGCCCCATTAGAGTATAAGGGGAATGGGATATTTATAGGACAAATCAAAGGGATAAGGGATAATTCTAGACAAAATAAAGGGTATACGGGGATATTTTTTTTAATTCTTGGGATAAGAGGGAGAAAGCATACGGGGGACATGGGATATGTTTAGCAAAATGGTAGGAGATGTGGGATATTCCAACCCCTCGTAATGGGGCCACAATTATAAAATTTTCAACCTAATGTGAAGACTGAGCAAAGGCGAGAGTTAAATTTGGAATCGATGAGCTATTTTGTTTCAGCTGCTCTGAATTCCTTGATTTGAATTTCCTTCTTCTTCTTTCAAAGTTCCGAGAAACTGCGTCTACCTCTCTATATCTTTGCTTTTTGTTACACGTTTTGTAGGCCATAATCAGACTAATCTAGATGTATAGCTAGCCTTGATAACCCGCCGGGTATACTGCATATGGGGAGTTGCCTTCGTCTGCGGATTGGCAGACAAAGAAAGATACCAACCGAATTACACTGTTGTGGGCTTGGTTCTAACTAAATCAATCAGCATCATATACACCATTGTTGTCATCTTTTTAAACATCTTTTTGCTGTTAAACCAGCACCTCTAAGAGGACCATTATGGAACATTGTGGAAAAAATAGGAAAAAATAGGAAAAAATAGGAAAAAATGTCAGCTTGACCTTTTAAGCTTTCCCTGCCACTGAAATTGGGGGTGTTTATCTTTTTTTTTAATTTATATTATTGTATTTAATTCTTTTTAGATTTCATACCTTGTAAATACAATTAATGTGGCGAATCAAACATACTTATACAGATACCGATGTCGGGATGAATTTAAAGAAAGGTTTCTGTTGTGAAACGATAAACTAAGTTTAAGGCCAATAAAGACTATAGCTAACAATGTGACTCTGTGCTTCAAGATGAATTTAATCATCAGGCTAAATATTATTTGTCGATGTTAAGAAACTTATATGCTGAATACTTTAGTTTTGGTAATACTTAGTACGTTTCAACATTCAATGAGCATGGTGAGCTATTTATTTGAAACACTTGTGAGCTCCATCGAGCTCCATTCATCTGTTACAATCAATCCATACTGAAATATTTACGTTAAACTTATTAATAAAAGACTTTACTGTATGATCTGTATGTCATAGATATGTGCAGGTCTATAAAAATAAAGTAATTAACTAACCAACTGAATACCTAGTGTTAGTACATTACTATGCAAGACTGAGTACTTGTGTGAATGGAAATAATTCAGTTTTTAGCGCAGTTTTTTTCATAATAGTAGCATTGCATTTAAACGTGTAGTTATGCAATCGTATTGCTTGAATTAACGTAATATTTCCCTTCTTGGAGCTTTATTTCTGCAAAATAACATTTCGAGCCTCGTGATAGTGAAATGTCTACTAGATTAACACGTGAAAAACGTTGGAAAACAAACAGGCTTTAATTGCTTGCGCATGCGTTTTAATTTCCGCCCACATTCACTGTCGAAAAAATGTTAGGAGTGGTTGCAATTCTGCCCGTAAATCATTAGCTTTGCGCAGTGGCATTATCGTAACCAATGAGGTCTAACCGAGGTGCGATTATTGCTAATTGAAAACTTTTCCCAATATCCCGCAAGACGACGTGAAATATCGTCGGCTTTGCAATTTTTGACAGCCCTGTAAAGGGCCCACATGCACAATAAAAATTAAATAACGTCAATCCTCGGCCATGCTTGCAAGGAATCAAGGTTTTTCCCGGCTTGCATCAAAGTTGTTGTAAGCATTCCTCGACATCATTTAGCTCTACTCTGGAAAGCTCACCCGTCTCTCTGCATGAGGTTCTTCTGCGAATCCAACATCGTACAAAAACAGCGCGCAGTTTTCCAATCGTACCCAAAGCATACACATACTACAAAGCTAAGCTATCGAATTTATGGAAAACTTTAGACGACCATATTCCTTTCTGACTGGAGCAGCCAAGCTGTTGAGTAATTTTCACCAGAACTATTATACACGCATTTTTCACAAGGAAGTACTTCATAAGGAAGGTAGTACTCGTCTAGGCAAAAACTTAAGGAATTTCTAGTACTAGATCATAGACTACTCAGGAATCTGACTTTTTCTGTAACTTGTATTTCCATAAAAAAGGATGAAGTTTTGAATAAAATGAGCAAGCAATGCTTATTGTATGCAGAAAAATATGGCATGGGAAAATAAAGGGGACCAGGGCATGGGATAAAAAGGGGCAACAGGGCATGGGGGGACAAAAAAGTGAGGGCACAGGGGCAAAGGGCAGGGGAAAATTGAGGGCATGGGGGCATGGGAGAAAAAAGGGCATGGGGGACAGGGGCTGGGAGGCATGATAAAATTGAGGGCACAGGGGCATGGAGGGCCAAAGGGCACAGGATTTATCAGACTCCAGAATATCCAGCAACGTAGTCCAAGATATCCTCCATTTGCAGGGACGGATTTAACAGACAATGACTGGGGGGGGGTGCCAGGCTAAAAAAGTCAAAAAATTTTTTGAGGGACACGCCCTTTACTTTGGCGGAAAAGGCGGGCAACGCCCTTTTTTATATTTTTTCTAGTTAAAAATCGGTTACAAAATCATAGTCTTTTGGAAAGGAATGTAGACATTCGCCACCCTCCCAATCAGGAAATATCAATTACACTCAGAAAATGATGGAAACACCCATTGCCCATTTTTACATTTATTTTCGCAAATATAATTTCGCTAATGTTCGCTTTATGTAACAGCAATTTCAAATATTGATGTCAAACTTTAATTCTTCTTGCTTTCAATTTCGACCATTTATCAGCAAGCTTATTAACGTCTATGTTGTCAACTACATCACTTTCACAAGCAATGATCATGAGGTTATTCAGTCGATGATCAGTCATTTTGACCGCAAATAGGTCTTCAGCAACTTGATGAAAAGAGCGCTCATTACTAGCTACGGACACTGGCGCAGTCAGGGCAGCTTTTGCAAGATGTGGACAGATGCCTTTTGCCAACAAATGCTTTTGCAACAGCTGCATCACAGATTGAATTCGAACTTGTTTTCTTGATATCATTTCTCATGTATCTGATGTCAAGAAAAGAAGGTCTGGATCTTTGAGATCGATGGGCATCGCAGGTAGCTTCGTGAATTAGCTTTGGATGGAGGCATCTAAGATGACCAAACGACTCATCTAATCCCTTCTCGGATTCCTTATTAGTCGGTCAATGACCTTAAACATGTCGATGCGGTAATAATCTTTAAAACCCATTGTCTGCATTCTCCTCAAATCTCGATGGAACTCTTCTGGGTCTGTGTCGTTTAGCGTACTCTGCTTCTGGATCGATTCCATATTGGAGAGAGTGAGCGAGGGCTATAGCTATAACTCCATCAATTGCCTCTTCATCCTTTCGAATGCCCTCAAGTGACTAGCTGTTTGCCTTATTAAGTCAATACCATTTACTATATCGAACTCAATCTCTTGCACTTCCATCACCTCTTGTTTCAGTGCAAGCATGATATTCTTGAAGAAAATTAAACTTAGGGCAAATTCAAATGACTTCAGTTTCCCTAACAGGTTATTCACAGTAAGGCGTGCATCACGATCACACTTGTTCCAGGATCGCATTTCTTCCAGCAGATGAATCAAACGTTCATAGCATGACCAAACAGCTCTTATAGCCTCAGCTCTTCCTGTCCACCGTGTTTGTGACAAGCTTTTTAGCAACAATGCACACTGTAGCTCTATTATATCATCATTGTACCTTTCAAAACGAGAGGTGCTTTTGGTCATGAAGTTGTACAATTGTTGCAGTGTAGAAAAAAATCATCTGCCAGACGGGACTCACTACAAGCATGCTCTACACAAAGATTAGATTTATGTCCAAGGCCTTTGTAGATGTTCACTTAGTTTAGCTTGAGCACCTTTGTAGATACCAGACATGGAAGCAGTGGTATCGTAGCACTGGAAGCGCACTCCACTTGTCGGCAAATTTAGCTCATTTATGCACTTGATTACCATCCTTGCCAAACCATCTCCAGTCTTGTCTGATAGCGTTGTGATGTTGAGCAGACGCTCGAGAACCTCAAAATCTTCAGTTACATACCGTATAATCAAAGACATCTGGTCCTTGTGACTTACGTCTGGTGTCGTATCAGCCATTACAGAAAAAATGCTCACATTCTTGATCTTTTCGCAAATATCATCACGAGCTGTAGAAGCTAGAAGGTCGATGAAGTCATTCTGTGAGGTCTTGCTTAGGTAGGCGACTTTATATTTTCTCATATTTGTACTGTAAATCCATTCATTGAGAAAAGGAACCCATCTAGACAAGAGTGCAACAGTTTGCTGATAGTTTCCTTGTGAGTCATCTCCTCTTCCACGGAAAGCAAGGGCTTGTCTCCCAAGGTGTTTGCAGACATCAAGCAGCAATGCTATCACTCTTCTGTTTTCTAATCGGTCCTTTTCTTCTTTAACAAGGCGATCTCTGTTTGCCTTACTAAGTGAAAAATCAATTTGTCGTTCGGTGACTCTCAGATTGTCCATTTTCTCCACACATGCTAGATGAGCTTCACTTCTAATATGGCCCAGCAGCTTCCCTGGCTTTTTTGTACCGCGACTTCTCATCTTTTCCCAAGCATTTATGCCATCTTTTGACCATGGGATACAGGCAAAGCAAAACGCCTTTTGAAGGGCAACAGGGCATGGGGGGACAAAAAAGTGAGGGCACAGGGGCAAAGGGCAGGGGAAAATTGAGGGCATGGGGGCATGGGAGAAAAAAGGGCATGGGGGACAGGGGCTGGGAGGCATGATAAAATTGAGGGCACAGGGGCATGGAGGGCCAAAGGGCACAGGATTTATCAGACTCCAGAATATCCAGCAACGTAGTCCAAGATATCCTCCATTTGTACTGAGTATCCCCGACAACAATCATGATGTGACCCCATGGTACTACACATCCATCACCCTGTCCACAGATGCCTCCCCATGGCAACTATGGCATTCATCCATGTACTCAACACCTGCCACCAGCCTGCACATCCCCCAACATACTGCACAGACGTTACATTGGGTAACATTTGAAACAGGACACAAGAGACTTTTTATCCAGATTTTGCATTTGGTAAGGAATTCTTGTTTTGGGAGTCTTCTGTTTCCAAGAAAGATAATATGAAATGTCTGACTCAGAAGGTTTAGGAAAATGTGAGAAGAAAGGCAAAAGAATGATGATGTAATGATATCAGGGCTTATGACAAAATTTGATTTCTTTTGATGAGTTTATAAAAGATGTAGATAAAGCAATCGGAAATATGTTCAAAAACAGTCCAGTTAAATTTCATTTGGAGCTGCATGCCTTCGCAACAGAAAAAATGCAACCATAACTTTTCAGGCCATAGACAGGCAGTGACTATAATTTACCATCACTGATGAGCAATTTAGCATCACTGATCTTGCATTTATAAGTAGAAAAATAAATAGAGCAATTGTAAAAAAATGCGAAGAAACCCATTTACCTTGTTATCCTTCAAAGAAAACGAAAACACCTGTGCTTTTGTGGCAAAGAAAATCCATTCTGCTAGAGCATCAAGAACCAGGAATCTCTGTAACCCACTGACTGAAGTGTCGTTGACATCTGAAGATAAAAGCTTGAGGTTCCTCATTTTCTTTATGCAGCATCAGATTCACACATGCTTAATCCTGGGGTAGGAAAGAATAAGGAAAGAATAACGATTACTTTGTCTTCAGGTGTATGGTTTGGTGCAGCTAGAATTTTGGATTGGGTGTGCTTCTGCCACGATACTCAGACTGGCCGTAGCTTAGGATAATGGAAGAATATTCTTAGGGTTTAAATTGAAATAAGATTAATGAAGCTCAAAATAAAATGATGTATTTTTATAAACTGACTCATTGACATTTATTTTGGGGGTCAATCATGCAAGGCCAGTATCTCGGACCTCCAAATTTTTCAAAGACCCCAAGCATGTTGACATTTTTGCTATTTGCTCAGCAAACTTGGCAAAAAAGACAGACCCAACTAAAAAAACAAAGATTGAAGGTGATGTGGCAATGTGGTGTAGCTTGACAACAAGGGTCAACGTCTTGATTAGTTAACCTATCTATGTTCTACATGAGATCCTAGCGACTGGCGCTACAACACCATTTCACCTTTACATTCACCTTCAAAAATACTACTCTGCAGTATTGTGCCTGACATGGGCTGTTGAATCCCCCATCCTGCTAACTTGTCATCAATTTTTGACCACCACAGATGTAGATGTTTTTCAGTGTTCCCAAAATGTCAGTCCAACCCCAAATTTATTCTTCATTCCAAAGTTTCAGACGGCAAATATGAACAAGATCACCCAAATTACATTCAATGAGTTCCCTTGGGTCTTATGAAAATAAGGTAGTGATGACACGGGGTTGTACACCTGTCTATCAATCTAGACTACCTTCAATCACAAATCACCATGTCTCCTCACAACACAAAAGTGACAAGGCCAGAATATGGAAATGTTAACCGTAATATCTAGATAAAAGAAAACACGAAAATTATGTATTACTTCCAAACCATACAAACCGTAATTTCAAATATAGTACTTCAAGCAGTTTCAAATCCTTTGCCAACAGGAATCACCAATTTTGGCTACAATGTAAAGTTTTTTGGTGTTTTATGACAACAAACCAGAACACATGATGCCCTGTGTTAGCACATGGAGAATCCAAAATCCCAATGCAACAACAACAACACGTGGATGGAGTACGCGTGCGCACAAAGAGAACTTCGCGCCCTCACGCGCCCTCTAAAAGCCTTTTGTCTCCTCTGCGTCTCGTGCGTGTGCTGTGAGCCTAGCTAGATGTGTGCCGTTAAATAGAGCTCGATAATGGTTAAAAAGATTTTTAACCGAAAATACCATCATACTATAAAGCCTCCTGGCGGCTTATCGAATATTATTTTTGCTCTTCTAAGAGGGGGCTAAAAGAGAGGGGGCTTAATGGAACAGGGGCTTATTTAGAAAGGCATTTTATTTGCATTTCTATTAGGCAAACATGAGCATCTCAGTGATTTTATAAACAAACTTAGTCTAGGTACGAGGATACCATGATCGATCCGAGTCAATCTTAGGCAAAATGTGGATTTTTACGAATTGGCAAAAAAAACACCTAGATATATAGTAAAAAAAACAATTAGAATGATCTCGACGAAACTGTCGCAGACTTAATTGCGGGTAACAGAGTATTAGCGAGAGAGAAATTTTGATTTGCTTTTCTATGTTCTCTAATCAGCGTCAGCTAACAACCTTTTCTACATTTGGCTACCTATTTTTATATCTTTAGCTATACTATTTACAATTTTTCATACTATTTGGGTATTTGAAATGACAAATAAGGTAATATCTAACCATGATAATGATGATTTTACCTAAAATTGCTATGGAAAGAACATGGTAACTAAATATGATAATATATGAGAATATGTGCGAACCACTGCAAATCATCTTTAAGATTGAGTTTACCTTCTGAAAATGATTCAGTCGATATCAGTTTTCTCCTGCCTTTGAGACGGCCAAGTAATTTGCAACATGGACTAACTTTATGCACATGATACTTTCATACTCACCACCATCGATATTTTTCCACTCAGTGTATAAATTGTGAAACTTTTGAGTGAGTTCTTCCGGTATGTAATGACCTCCATGCCTCAAAAAAACCGATTCATTCATTGGTTTTCTTGATGCATTCTTCATATTCTATTGTGTAGTGAGTTGATGCTCTTTCTCTGCAAGCAATTTTTCATATCTTCCCATTAAATTATCCTTCATGGGCTTGCTCCGGCTTACATCAGTCAAAAAATACTTTTGCGGAGAGAACAGCCTTCTCGCACTTCCAAAATTCCAAACGCCATGAGCACCCAGGGGGGTACTTCATTGTTCAGTGGACTAGACGTGCCGCCCAGTTTTTCAAAACCCACCCATGTCTACCGATAAATTCTGTTTCTCGTGGTACCCATGTATAGAAACAACAAAGAAATTTTTTATCCATTTGTACCAAATGTCACATGTTTGAACCCAATTTAACGCCTGAGGCAACTCTAAATGCGTCGAAAAGTCATTTGCGCTGAAAACTAAAGCGCACTTTTTATTAGGCTTTTCAAAGCAATGAATGTCTAAAATGTTATATATATTTTACTACCCATGTGTAGAGATTCTTTACGAAAAATCAACCCATATCTAGGGAAATTGGCGCTGAAAAAGTTACCCATTTGGGGGGCACGTCCTGTATAATGAACAATGGAAGTACCCCCCGCATAAACAATGATTCGTAGGACATCATTTACTTAAATACCCAGATTGCACAGAAAATCACGGCAAGAGTTAGCTCCTATAACTGGCAGAGCAACATCATAACAAGGGATTTGAAATCCGTCTACATCAAACCAAAGATCCGGTTTTGTGTAGCCTGAGATGTAGATACTCACTTTAACTGTAGACTTTTAGATTATCATTGGTCGTTCATCGCTTTCTCATTTGAGCTAAGTTGTGCTCAAAACACAATGCCCTAGGAGCTTCAACAATGATAATAATAATATAATAATATAATGAGTTAAGGGAGCGAAGGCCATGTGGCCTATACAGCCCTAAGTGCTAATTACAAATCCCCTAACTACTTGAATTCGAATCTGCTCCTAAACATACAATCATCGTATGCTTTCTCGAATCCTTCAATGGACGAGCTATTTACAATGTTCCATGTAAGATTGTTCCACTCATTTACCACTCTTTGGGAGAAGAAATTCTTCCTAATATTAGCCTTGCTTCTTTTTATAGATTTTCCAGTTATTTCCTCTTGTGAAATTCTGCCTTATTTCAAAAAACAAAGATGAGTCTGTGTCTATAAAACCATTAAATAATTTGTAAACAAGAATCATGTCCCCATGTTTACGTTTGTATTCCAGGGATGGAAGATTTAATATTCTAAGACGGTCTGCATATGGTTGATTTTTTATAGACACTACTAGTTTTGTAAGTTATTATTGCGGAATAAACTATCTATTGCACTTTTGCACTTTTTATACATTGCAAAAAAACTTGCGATTTGTAACAATATGCAAAATTTTATTTTGCAACGTCGTAAACTGTAATTAAAAAGAAAAACGCAATAGAGCAGAGGTTAGAGCAATAAAATGCATCGATCAGTAGCTTATTGAGAATCAACTAGACCCTTTGACAGGGCCGTCGCAAGAGCTTTCAACCAAGGCAGGCGCAAAATGTAAATTTGCCGACAAAATGTGTGTTACGATGGGTCTCGAGACTTAACCATGGTTCGGGGTTCGGGAATTTTCTCCCTGCTTTAATGACTATTAAGGGACACTTTAATTTTCTTAGCACGTTATCCAGGAGCATCTATTGGTTGGTTGTCAATTAAATAAAGAACGACGTTACAATATATCCAGTACAGTAATATTTTGTCTCTATTTTTGAAAGTCTCCATGTACCAAACAACTGATCCCTTTCTTCTCAGTTGATTGAAACGAACTGCAATGTGGTTTATTAGACATCAGAAAGACACGTGCCACTGGACCCAATATGTTCAATTAGACTTATTGCTTGAGTCGTTAGTTTCTGCTCCTCCACCACACCAACACCCCGCTACAACTATGTTTCAGCGATCTCATTTTAGTGTTGGTCTCGGTCTCACGATAACAGGGGACTCAGGTAATAAGTCTAATGTTCTATCATTGTGTCCGAGATTAAGCGATTTGACTGTTTAGGGGATGTTGCAACTCCATAAGCTTTGTAGCCGTTGGACCATTAATGGAGATATACATACAGTAGACTATCGTTAATAATCAGTCATCAAAAATTGCCTGGGGTGACTATACTCATAAGAGCTAAATCAATGTGAAGACCAAAGATGTCGTAAAATTTACGTGAAGACATCAAAGTTCTAAACATTTTATCTTTCTTGAGACGTCATTTTCTGCATTGAAAATTGTTCTTTAAACGTGGGGTCAGATTTTCTACAGTAAGCACACAGCATTGGCGATCACCTGGTGGTCTTTTGTTATCGTTCTGTTACAATATGACGCGTTGCAAGGAATTTCCAACGATGTTCTTACTTACGAATAGAAATATTTTGGACCTCAATTTTCTCAGTTTGCCAACAACAGAAAAGTTGCCAACAGGCTTGAGGCCACGGGAGGGGGATGCTGCGCTATGACACCCTCTTATAGCTACAGCCCTGCCCTGTGAATCGCAAAATAAGCAATTTCAAATTTATTTAGACTCTAATCGATAGCAGTGTTGCCAACTGTAAGCTCAAAGATATTTGTACACGTTTTGTACACAAAAAGTCGAGCTTAAGACCTACAATCTTGGACTAAATATTTTTTGCAAAACTTTCATTTTTTGAAAACCACATTTTCAGACCTCTACTGCTCTCCCCCTCCCCCTGTGAACAATGTTGAGGAAATACAAGGCAAAGCATATGGCTATGATGCAACATTGTTTTAGGGAAAGGGGGCATAGAGTTGATTTTTCTGTCTTTTCCAAGAAAATAGCTTTTTTAAACTCCTTGCAAAATATTTTGTCCAAGATTGTAGTTCTTTAAGTTCATTATTTTTGAACCTTTTTAAATCGATTGTAGTTTCTAAAATTCCTCGATCGTTCCTTAATTTCAAATGCACATTCAATGTCGTGACTATTATACAGAGATAATTGCATGTCAACAAAGCTCGAGACAACTAAAGGAAACATTGGAAACATGCGTAACGTACAATTTATGTGATATTCGATTTCGACAGCAAATTAATGGAACCGCCTTCCTAATTCTTGATTGGTTGCAACGATAGAAATATTCATATGATCGTAACGATAGCAAAGTAGGTAGAAATTTTTAGAAAAATACGACATCTTTCAAAAAAATGTTTTGACTGCATCAACAACCATCATCAGTTTATCGTTATTACCGCCTTGTGCCTAACCATTTAATTTTTTGATGATTGAAATTATACTTGATCATGATTGTTGATGTAATCAAAACATGTTTTTTTGAAAAATGTCGTATTTTTTCTAGAATTCAAAAATATTCAACATTGAAAAATTCGTTTGCAAAGTTCTTTTAATTTTCGGTTCCTTATAAACTGGTTCGTTATTATAAAAAAAGTGTTTTGCAGGGCTTCATGCAGAAACTGCATTAAACATATTTAATCATTGATTGTGACGTAATGTAACGATACAATGATTGTGACGCAATAACTTTATTTATCAATAATTATTAGGTGCAGGGCATCGCGACTGAGCTCAGAAAGACGACAAATCTAACCAGAAGAAAGTCTCTTTTCCGGAAACGGAAAGAGTTTCAAGATAAAGAAGATAACAAGAAGTGTACATTTCAACCAAAAAATAGAAAAACGACGGTTGAAATTCACAACAGAGGTGGTGAAAGGAGACGATAAACAGTAAAATTCAATTGAAACGAGACAATACACATGTAAAATTCAATTGACACAAGAATGGAGCCCAGTAGTCAAACAGCATCAGTTAATTCAGGGAGTGAATTGGTAAAAGAGAGATTCCTAAAGAATGAAACAAAGAAATCTGGTGAGAATGAAACGAAGAAATCTGGCAATGATAAATCAGATGCATGGAAAATGTTTAATGCACAAAAGCAAGATGACAGCACAAATGAAAATAACGATGATAAATGTCGATATTGTTTTGGTGGACCATTTTGCTGGGTTGTAAAGCAGCAATTGATTAAACCTTGCTGGTGCTCAGGATCTTTGGCATATGTTCATAGGTCATGTCTAGAGAAATGGTTAACAATACGAAATCAAAGCACTTGTGATCTATGCAAATACGAATTTGTAACAGAGAAGAAGTATAAACATATCAAAGAAGTAAGCTCTTGTAGTAGAAAATCAAAATATTAACATTGTTGTATTTCCTCGAATTAGCACCCTCCCTCAAATAAGCGCCCCCCTTTGGATCGATCTGCCCATCAGGTTGCCCCAGACACTCCTTTGATAGTTACGCGCAAGTCCTTGAAGAGGAAAGAAGATGGAAGATACGCCTCTTGGTAGTTGGCGCAAAATAAAATTTTCGCTAGAATATTAGTTTATTATATATTCTCAAATAACCGCTCCTCTCCGAGATGGGTTTTTAGATAAGCGCCCCCCAGGCGAGGAAATACGATATACTTCCATAACATAAATTATTTTGTTTCTGTAATATTACGTGTGTTCCCTGGTACTTGGTTACGATTTTTGACATCTTGAACATATGTCCATATAAAGAAGGATTACACTCTTTTTTTCATAAGAACCAGGAAATTTTGATCGAGGCTGGCTGTTCTTAAGTTTTTGCCGTTTTTGAGCCTTAAATGTTCTTAATCTGTTCTTAAATCCTTGGTAACTTAGACATCTATATTTTTCAATGAATGTCTGGGCTATGGTACTAGGTTTGTTTGCAAATTCAGCATTCTTGTCTATTTCCTTTTTTTTTTGCTTGCTTTCTACGTTCAGTCTGACTGGCTTACTTACATATTTAGCTGTTGTTCTTAGGGCTTTTGAAAAGGCCAGCCTCAGCTTGTTCTTATTTTGTTCTTAAAATCTGGGCAGAATCAAGGCTCGTTTTCTTATAAAATTGTTCTCATAAAAAGAGTGTATTACTGACCAAGAAAAAGACGTCAAATGTTCCTTGTGAAACAGTAAATCGGAAGTCGGTTTTTTTGAAAACTCCACTTTTTAAAAAGTTTTGTAAAATGATAAGAGGTCTTACTCATAACAACAGAAAATTAGGAATTGGGCGGGGTCCTAAAAAGGCTTTTCAAAGCTGAATTTCTGCGATCTATCAAACCAAAACAAAAAAGCTGCAAGAACAGAACAGCAAAAGTCCTTTAGCAGCAATCGCCCAAAAGAAGGCTTTATGGCTTAACAAAAACAGATCCATTTCTTATCTTTGAATAATTTACTTCATAGATCAAATTTGAAAGGATGGAAGCAGAGGACATTTGCGTGTTGGTAACAACAATCCTGGTGTATATAACATTTATATTTCAATTCTTGGCAGCTGCATACATTGGCATGCTATCAGATCGTATATCGACACCAGTTTTCTCAGTGAGCATGACCGGTCTTAGTCTTGGTATCATATGGTTTTCAATTGGCTGTATAGCATTTACTGTATTTACATATACTTCTGATTACTGGGAAAACTGGAGAGAAACAAATCAAAGATTGTCTTTAGTTATGAAGTATATTCAGACAAACAAAAACGCCGATGAGGATAATGTAGATGATTTGGCCTTCTTAAATGCATAATCTCGGTTAGACTTTAAGTTTACACCGCAGTTAATAATCACCGGTGGCTCAGCCTATGTAATTGCGAAGGAGCTTACTTTCTTCCGCAGGAATTGAATAGTTCTTCCCCTTGGACAAAAGAGGTTCTTAGGCCTGTATAAGTCCTGTTGTTATTTAGCACTTTGTTATCAAACAGCACTTTCGTTCTTGCAGTTAAACTGGAAACTTGCTGTTCACTCGTTTTAGAAATAAGTTTTTTTTCTTAGAGTTACTGATTATGTTAGTTTTTGCTTGGATTTTGTTTTCATCATCCGATCGTGGTGTTTCTGATCGTTGTTCCATTTCACCGAATCTGTCGGCTGTTTGTTGGGTTCAAGAAACCTTCGTTCTTGGAATGTCTTATTTGGTGAGCTCGTTCTTAATTGTACCTTTTAATGTTTTAGATAAATCATCGCCTATTTCAGGCGTACGGTGTTGTTGATAATTCTAAATCTGAGGCTCTATGAGCAGGCCAAAGGTCATATTAGATATTTATTTGCTGTGTGCAAAGGTTTCAATCAAAACCCCACTCTCATGCTGGTGTTTAATATAGTCCAGCTGAAAGGTGTAAAAATTGTGGGTTTTTGGTAAAAAGCATGAAACTTGTCACAAACATATAATTCAACATGCTGATTAATCGGAGATATGGGACCAAGCGATTTTAGTGGTTTGTGCTGTCATGATTACGTCATCATGGCTTCCCGACATCACCTCCTTTTTGTCAAGTTGACGACCAAACCATCGACTTTAATCTCATTTTCAATTGCAATTTGTTGTTAATAACTTATATTTTCCTCTAACGAAGAATTTCATTGTAGCTGTAACTTGACAGTGACGTCATGGTGACGTCATCATGATGTCATAATGAAAAACGTTTATCAAAATTCAAACTTATTTGGTCTATTTATGAAATGCATTAACCAGTTCTGTATGATTTTTTGTCCTTAAAACGACGAACTTTCTTTATCTCTCACAATTGCCATTGCATTTGCACAGGACTGTACAAAGAAGTTCAGCACTTACACACTGACAGCGTGCTCGACATCCTTTTTCCGGATTGCAACTACACTTTAGCAGTCCACGACAACTGTAACTGTAACTGTTACCGGTAACGGCCGTTACTCAGCTATAAGCCACTTGACCAATCTATATGAAAACAAATGATTTTTAAGTTCGTCCGTACGTAAGAGTTCTTCGTCGTTCATTTGTTGAATGGCTCCAGGCAGTATTGATGCTTGGCCCAGTGAGAGTCAAGACGAGTTTTATACCGGTTTATGCTTGTTGCAGACACCGAGTTTTCCGGTGCTTCAGGAAGTGCTGTCCAGAACGGTTCAAATTTCCATTTTGGGCTCTTTGCCAACCCCAAGACGAGGGACAGGGCAGTCATTCATTGGAAATCAAGGATTGTCCCCAAACAAGTCCAGCCTGGTACGCAACCCTTTTGCTTTGTTGATACAGTGATGCACTTGATGGTGGAATGGCCTCTGCCGATCTGCCCTTTTTTGTGAAGAGCTCTTTCCTTGCTCTGTCAACGCTAATTTCAGCGCTTGTACGATGGTACATCAAAACAACGAATCGTTTGAGTGTTTTCAAGCAGTTATCAACTGTCTCCGCAGTTGGCAAATTGGCCAAGAATAGGAATGCTGCTGTCACCTCATCAAATACCTTCCATGTCTTCCCTTTTCCAGCGAAGAAGGATGTCTGATCACATCCTGTGAATGCGTGAAATGCTGTTAAACACCTTGCTCTTTCGGGGCCCATTGAGGTGTAGTAGATGTTATGCACTGGCATGTAGCGAAAATTTGTACCTGTTCCGAATGCAATCCACAGCTCTGATGCATTGATTTCAGCAAAGGATGAAACCGTGATGACAACGACATCTGTGTTGACAGTTCTTATCATGAAGCTTCTCTTTTTAGGCCAGTTTACCTGGCTGGGCTTGATGCTGGTTTAATTAGGACTTCAGACCTATTTTTATTTGGGCCTGAGGCTGGTATGTATATCTCTATTTTTTGTTTGGGCCTAGGGCCCATTTTCACTTTGGGTAATAGGGTTGGTTCCTATTTGCATTTGACCTGGGGGCTGGTCTTAGTAAAGTCAGCTGGACAAGCAACGAAATTGCCAGGTCATACTTTAAAGCTTTTTGTTTTACAAAGAGTCATCCATAGAATCATCAACTGAGCGTCCTCCAGAGACAGTCAACAGTGTGCCAGTACTCGTGGTCATTATCGGCAGTTACACCTCTAATCGTTGGTGACACATTGCATGCCTGGCTCTGCCAGTCCAACCTTCATCTGTCATTGGCTCTGCATTGAAGTTCTCCCGTTTCTTCTTTAAAAAGACTTTGCTCCTAGTGTCCTGGACCATATAGGGGACAATAAATAACATGTTCACTCACCAATTTAGGGATACATATCAAGGCTGTACAAAGGCACGTGGCCTACTTGTTATGGCCAGATGCCAAATTTATTTTTAGGGCCAGCAGCTGGTTGACTATTTGGGCCATAGGTCAGTTGCTATTTGGCAAAAGACTGGTTTTACTTTGGGCCAGAGGCCTGTTAACTATTTGGGCCAGAGGCGGTTTTACCATTTGGGGCATAGACCGTTTACTTTATGGGCCAGAGGCCTTTGTTACCGCAAGGGCCAGCAGCTGGTTGACTATTTGGGCCATAGGTCAGTTACTATTTGGCAAAAGACTGGTTTTACTTTGGGCCACAGGCCTGTTAACTGTTTGGGCCAGAGGCCGGTTTTACCATTTGGAACATAGACAAGTTTACTTTATGGGCTAGAGGCCTTTGTTACTGCAAGGGCCAGCAGCTGGTTGACTATTTGGGCCATAGGTTAGTTACTATTTGGCAAAAGACTGGTTTTACTTTGGGCCAGAGGCCTGTTAACTATTTGGGCCAGAGGCTGGTTTTACCATTTGGCGCATAGACCAGTTTACTTTATGGGCCAGAGGCCTTTGTTACTGCAAGGGCCAGCAGCTGGTTGACTATTTGGGCCATAGGTCAATTACTATTTGGCAAAAGACTGGTTTTACTTTGGGCCAGAGGCCGGTTAACTATTTGGGCCAGAGGCCGCTTTTACCATTTGGCGCATAGACCAGTTTACTTTATGGGCCAGAGGCCTTTGTTACTGCAAGGGCTAGCAGCCGATTTACTATTTGGGCAATAGGTCAGTTACTATTTGGCAAAAGACTGGTTTTTCTTTGGGCAAGAGGCCGGTTAACTATTTGGGCCAGAGGCTGGTTTTACCATTTGGAACATAGACCAGATCACTAGAGGGGCCAGAGTCCTTTTTATACACAAGGGCCAGCAGCCATTTTACTATTTTGGCCATAGATCAGATTATTTGGGCCAAGGCCGATTTTGCTATTAGGGCCAGAGGCCTGTTTACCATTGGGCCAGAGGCCGGGTTTACTACTTGGTCCGTGGACCAGTTTACTATTTGGGGTCAGAGGCCAATTAACTGTCAGGACCAGAGGCCTGTTTGTTATTTTGGCCCAACCCAGTTTATTATTTGGGCCAGAGGCATGTACTATTAGTTGGGCCCATGGCTGGCTTTGCCATTTCAACCAGTGGCCGGTCATACTATTTAGGCTACAGGTGGGTTTTACTATTAAGGATCGCCTGGTTTTAATTTTAGGCCAGAGGCAAATTTCTTATTTTGGCCAGAGGCCAACCTACCATTTGGGTCAGGGTCAGAAGCCATTTAACTATTGGGGCCTTGTAACTAGTATTACCCCCTTGGGTCAAGGCAGATTTTACATTTACTCTGGTTTTACAATTTCGGCCAGTTGTAAAATTCGATTTGGGCCAAAGGCCGGTATTACAATTAGGCTTAATACTGGAATTACAGTTTGGGTTTGGGCCAGTTTAGGCTAGTGGTCCGTTTACTCTTTAGAATAGAGCCTTGTTATTCTATTTGGGCCATAGACTAGTTTAACTATTAGACTTGAGGCTGGTTTGGTCAATCCTGGCCAGAGGCCACTTAACTATTGGGCGAGCCTGGTTTACTATTGGGCCAGAGCCCAGTTTGCTATTGGACCAGGGGTTGGTTTACTATTTGGGCCAGAGGCCGGTTTGCTATTGGACCAGGGGTTGGTTTACTATTTGGGCCAGAGGCGGTTTGCTATTGGACCAGGGGTTGGTTTACTATTTGGGCCAGAGGCCGGTTTGCTATTGGACCAGGGGTTGGTTTACTATTTGGGCCAGAGGCCGGTTTGCTATTGGACCAGGGGTTGGTTTACTATTTGGGCCAGAGGCCGGTTTTGCTATTGGACCAGGGGTTGGTTTACTATTTGGGCCAGAGGCCGGTTTGCTATTGGACCAGGGGTTGGTTTACTATTGGGGCCAGAGGCCGGTTTTGCTATTGGACCAGGGGTTGGTTTACTATTTGGGCCAGAGGCCGGTCTTGCTATTGGACCAGGGGTTGGTTTACTATTGGGCCAGAGCCCGGTTTTGCTATTGGACCAGGGGTTGGTTTACTAATTGGGCCAGAGGCCGGTTTTGCTATTGGACCAGGGGTTGGTTTACTATTTGGGCCAGAGGCCGGTTTGCTATTGGACCAGGGGTTGGTTTACTATTTGGGCCAGAGGCCGGTTTTGCTATTGGGCCAGAGGCCAGTTTATTATTGGGCCAGAGCCCGGTTACTATTGGGCCAGAGCCTGGTTTACTATTGGGCAAGAGCCCGGTTAACTATTGGGCCAGAGCCTGGTTTACTATTGGGCCAGAGGCCGGTTTACTATTGGGCCAGAGGCCGGTTTACTTTTGGGCCAGAGGCCGGTTTATGATTGGGCCAGAGCCCGGTTTTCTATTGGGCCAGAGCCTGGTTTACTATTGGGCCAGAGCCTGGTTAACTATTGGGCCAGAGCCTGGTTTACTATTGGGCCAGAGGCCGGTTTACTATTGGGCCAGAGGCCGGTTTACTTTTGGGCCAGAGGCCGGTTTGTTATTGGGCCAGAGCCCAGTTTACTATTGGGCCAGAGCCCGGTTTACTATTGGGCCAGAGGCCGGTTTTCTAGTGGGCCAGAGGCCGGTTTACCATTGGGCCAGAGCCCTGTCTACTATTTGGGCCAGAGCCCGGTTTACTATTGGGCCAGAGGCCGGTTTACTATTGGGCCAGAGGCCGGTTTACTATTGGGCCAGAGGCCGGTTTACTATTGGGCCAGAGGCCGGTTTTATCTTCAGCTGGCTTTTGGGACAGTTAGCTGTACCTTCAGCCCAGCTGGCTTACTTTCCTATTCCCTTGTCTTTTCTTTTCTTCTCTTTCTTTGCTTTGCTTTGCTGTCGACTTTGCTTTTCCTCTCTCCAGATTTTTTCAAGGGTAGGTTTTTAGGTTTGTTTTTAGCAAATTCAAGTTAGTAGCAGGGTCGGTGCTTGGTGGGGACATCTTCGTGTCCTGTGGCCGGAATTTCATTTCCCTGGCAATCACCGACCATAAAGGGTTTTTGCTCAGGCAGTTAAGGGCTATTGTTTCGGCAAATGCACAAAAGCCCACTTCCTGAGACAGGTGAGTATTAAATCTCGGTTAGACTTTAAGTTTACACCGCAGTTAATAATCACCGGTGGCTCAGCCTATGTAATTGCGAAGGAGCTTACTTTCTTCCGCAGGAATTGAATAGTTCTTCCCCTTGGACAAAAGAGGTTCTTAGGCCTGTATAAGTCCTGTTGTTATTTAGCACTTTGTTATCAAACAGCACTTTCGTTCTTGCAGTTAAACTGGAAACTTGCTGTTCACTCGTTTTAGAAATAAGTTTTTTTCTCCCTCCCTATTCCCTCCCTTTCTCTCTTTCTTTCCTTTCTTTCTCGATTTTCTCTTTCCCACGGCTCTTTCTCCGTGGTGACAGGTGCATTGGCCGGAATTTCATTTCCCTGGCAATCACCGACCATAAAGGGTTTTTGCTCAGGCAGTTAAGGGCTATTGTTTCGGCAAATGCACAAAAGCCCACTTCCTGAGACAGGTGAGTATTAAGCTAGAATATCAATTGTCTTACAGCGAGTATAATAAAAAGCCAATGTACGTGCTACATAAAAAATTGTTTCTTGGGTCCTTTCGACCTTATTTCGAGCCTTTTCGAGCCTTTAAAATGGCGGTATTACCGCAGTACGCAGTACGTTTGAAGTCATTCGCTACTTTTTCGTTCCACAGCTAAGCAGTACGCCAATTTCTGCAAATATAAGCATTTCCTCCTGCAAGTTTTGTATAAAAAATATCAATAACTTGCATTGTAAGTAAGGACCTTAGGTTCTGATCGATTTCCTCCATCATTACAATGAATGCCAAGATGAGACAACGTTCCCAACTTTGCTTTGTTAGAAAAATATCAAATAGACATCTCTGTCACCTCTGTTTTTTATCTACATCGAAAGAACTCTCCATAAACATTTTCCGTTTTCCACCAATTCCTGAAAAAAGAAAAAATTTAATCTATTACATTAGCTAAGTCTAAGAGTTAAAAAGGCTTATTTCCATAATTTCCTTCCCATTAAGGCTAACAGGTTAGATTTGTTTTACCGCAGCACCAGCTTTTTTGGCTGGTCACATGAAATCGTTGGTCGCCGCAATAAATCACAGTCGCAGCAATAAAAACTAGCAACTTGGGGTGAAAAATGAAACATTTTTAACAGAGTTGAAGTATTTTCGTTTGGCAATAGTCAGAGATACGAAACTTCAGAAATAGACTGACACAGTTGAGAATGAAGAAATATAAAACTAGATTTGGATTGAAATGAATTTTCTGTAGCGCTCACAAGAGAATGCAGTACAACATCAAAAAAACTTGACACATCTAGTAAAACTAGCAGTGAACTACTTTTTTACGATCCAAGCTCACCACTGACCTCTCTTTTACAGTGGAAATAAAGCTTGCTTAAGGTATAATTAAGCACATAATACAATTTATCATGAAAAGTTTAAACTCGTAGAAGTTATACAGTCCTTAGAAATAATCGGGAAAACTTTCGCCGGTCCTTTGTGCCCATCAATATCAAATGTGCTCATTATCACATTATTAGAATAATTTGTGACTGTGCTGGAAGTACTACTCGAATTCCATTGGTGGACATATAAAAAGTATACCACCATTTACTCCATGATAACATCCAAATGATTGCAAAACGTGAATTTTTAGATTGGCATGGGAGATTCGAATTTATTCAAAGCACCTCACTGCACATGGCACATCATTTCGGGAACTGGTATTCGATCTGGAGAAATTGTCCCAAGAGTGAAAATCCAATCAGTAATATGAAACACAAAACATCGACGTTCGTCATCGTGAATGCTGCAACAATCCGCCAAGTGTCATAAAATCCTAATATTGAATCCTAATAGGCGACGATTTCGTCACAATTTTCACTCGATAAATGACAGGGTACGAAGTCAAAATTATCGTTAACGATAGAAAAAACTATATATTTCAACAATACCTTTAACGTGGCACGTTTCTGCATCAACTCCAAGAGAAGACAGAATATTTAACCAAATTATCTGTTTGTGGGAAAGCCTGTCTCCTGGACCTTTGACTTCCACTGCCTTAATGATGAAAAAATAGAAAATAACATTACAACTTGCGAAGGCTTGAAATTAACATGAAATACATTAATGAGTAGCATTAGTAAGTTATACGACAATGATCATCATAATAATCGGGCGTGTTATTAACTGATCTGAGGTGGCCTTCAATAAAACACCTCCAGTATCCACTTTCTTATGCCAGTCTACTCAATTCTTCCAATCTTTACCGCCAATTTTCTCTTTGATTCTATCACTGAATCTGGTCTTTGGCCTCCCTCTTCCGCGTTATCAAAATTTTCGGCCCACTAAAGGATCCTTTTACGTACCATCATGAATGAGATTTTCTACTTTCTAAAACTGTCTGAAATACTGTTTTGCAGTCAGTTTTCTTGATTACTCCTTCGTTTGTTTTTTCTTGTGTCAAACTTATTCCAAGTAATCAACGATAACATAAAAGTTAGAATGCTTGAATTTTGCCAGTATTCAATCAAACCCCTACGTTGCAGTTGTAAAATGAGAGAATTCGGCAGTGGTGTCTTTTTTCAGCAGAAAAGTATTTCTCCAAATCTCACCCTAGGTAATGTCTGCGCAGTATTGTGGAGGATGTGAAGTAATGTGGAGGGATTTTCGCAGTAATGTGGAGGGTGTTCAGTAATGTAGAGGGATATCATCAGTAAGGTGGAGGGATTTTTGCAGTAATGTGGAGGATGTTCAGTAATGTGGAGGGCTATCTTTTAGTAATGTGGAGGTTGCGCAGTAATGTGGAGGGCTATCTTTCAGTAATGTGGAGGGATATCATCAGTAATGAATGTGGAGGTTGCGGAGTAATGTGGAGGGCTATCTTGAAGTAATGTGGAGGGCTATCATCAATGACGTGGAGGGCTATCTTGCAGTAATGTGGAGGATGTTCAGTAATGTGGAGGACTATCTTTCCGTAATGTGGTGGCTGCGGAGTATTGTGGAGGGATATCTTAAAGTAATGTAGAGGGCTATCATCAGTGATGTGGAAGTATCATCAGTAATGTGGCGGTTGCGGAGTATAATGTGGAGGGCTATCTTGAAGTAATGTGGAGGGCTATCATCAGTGACGTGGAGGGCTATCTTGCAGTAATGTGGAGGATGTTCAGTAATTTGGAGGATTAAAATTGTAATTCAACCAAACTTCCTGGTATTATCATTCTACAACGTCGGCATATCAGAGCTGATAATTTATGACAATGCCACCAACTTTGGCTGAGCCTTCACAACCTTCTATAGCACTTCTCGCTATCATTTCTGAAAATATATTGATCAGATGTGGAGAAGGGATGCAACCTTGCGCCTAGCTAGCTCCCTGTTCAATTTCAAACCCGAATTTGTTAAACCATATGTCGCTCTTTCTGAAGCTTTTGATCTCGGTATAGATTCTTTGTCAGTTCCATTATAAGTGTTGGGAAACCTATATCTTTCATCGCAGTCCAGAGTGTTTCTTCTAGGTCTAATATGTCAAACACCTACATACTAGGCCAAAGCCATAGTAAAGTGAAAGCAATACCACTAAATAAAATATGTTCTTGCGCATATATACATTCTGTTTAGGTTAACTAGTAGGCAAACATTTCATATGACCGACTGTTCTCACCTAAATTCAAATCAAGTGCAAATCTGTATTTTGTGTATATAGTTGCATGATTATCTTTTCCGCTAATCTTTTTTATCATTGCTTCTTCAAAATTAAGGTGTTTAATTGATCTTTTAAGTCTATATTTCATTTTGTTACTAACGGGAAGAGGATGGATCAAAGTTTCAGATCAGATACGGACAGCTAGTAAGAGCATTCCTAAGGTGTTACATATAAAGAATCCACAGGCGAAAAATCGTCTAAATGAACATGACACTCTAAATTAACATAACACTATTTTGTACGCAATTAGTACCTTGCAGAGTCGATTAGCAGGATTCCAGACAAGAAGATCGGGCATGCCACTACATCTATTCTTGTAGTCTTTACAGAAAAGTTCACATATGCCAGCTATAGCAAAGCTTTGCAAACAAGATACGATGTCCTGTAAGAAATTTCATATGGCATTAAGAACTTGTTAAATACAAGACAAGGCAGAAAATCATTTCAGTTGGGATTTCAATGCCCAGTCATGTAGCCCTTACAACTTTGAAAGCTTGTTTAACTTGTGAAATTTGAGCAGGTTTACTAGAATTTCAAAAAGAATGCAACACTTTTTCCTGTACTTTTAGCTAGCTTTAGTTCATTTTAACAGAAATTTTCTTAGACTACCTAAATATGTATCAATGCATAACGAGTTTAATAACACTAGCAAGACAGGTACAGAAGAAACAATAACAATATTCAATGCAAAATTATAAAGAAGGTTAATTTAAACATGAAGGTACAAGGTCAGTTTATAGTTCTAATAATAAAGTGTAGTTTCTTATTCAAGGTTTTGGACCCAAGAGTACCTTATCGTGAGGAATGACTGCTTACCCAATTTACAAAAGCTGGATCTTTCTCAATCTAAACAGCATAAATTTGCCTGTTACGATCAGTCATTGAAAGAGCATTGAAACTGAAATTGCCAACTTTCTAGGCAAACACATCTGTCCGACAGAAAGACTACCAGAGAAATTGAGTACCAATCCAATCATGCAATCTTTATTAAAGAAACGGGTAGGGAAGCAGGGATAAGATCACAGATAATCAAACCTGCTAGTATGCTGGATCAAAGAGCAGAAAATTTACTCCTATAAACACAAAGCTAGAGGAAGAACAGAAATCCTATCAAATGGAACAAAAGGCAGCCTTGGAACATAGAAACCGTTAGAAACGTCCATGGGTAATGTCACCTGTGCTTAAACCTAATTCAACCGAAAGGTAATAGGAATAAAACAATTCTTAAGAAATTTAAAGTGGGCAGACTGAAACATGCGCTTGCCTAGTAACATACAAGTTTTAATAACTTAAAATTAGAACTTAAATTGAGTTTAAAGATTAAGAGATTACCATTATATCCTCTACTGTATCGAATATTTTCCAGTTTACTCCTACACATGTATGACCTTTATGCTGCATCCAGCAATCATGTATACGATTTCTCAAATCCTTTGAAAAATGAACAACATTCAATGCAAAACTTTTAAATACAGTAAAAAAATTGATTCAGTGAAAGTAAAACAATTTGCTTTAAAAAAGAAAGAAATGGTCTCGAGACATTTTTCCAGCGCAGCTCTAGTGCCTGTTTTAAAGTTTGATGTTTGTTCACTTCAGGGTATTCTCAACTTTGTCATTAGTGGTAACAAAAATAAAACAACCTAGAACAAGGGTACGCTAATGATAGAAAAGGGTAAAGAATGCAGCCTGACTGAAAAAACATCTTGTTAGAAAATATCACCAGAAATATTTATTGAAAAAATCAAGCTTGTAAAATTTGTTGTCAGAAATACTGCTGGAACGAAGATGTGTTAAAAGACGACAATTTGTGACTGACCAATAGTATTTTTTCATCAAAAAGCACAAACTTTATTACAGAACAACAACTACAGCAAGCCAGTACGTTTTGTCAAGGAATATAGGCCATACGTTGATTTGCTCTTTTCGAATACAAAAAGTGATTCACAATTAAAAGACACCAAAGATGTAGCATGATGAGACAAGAATCGACAAAAAAAACGTGTCTATGATGCCCCCGAGTTGTGGGTGCATCCACAATGACAGAAGGCGAAACATTACTAAATGAACCGAAAGAACGTTAAGAAGTTCAAGAGAAAAATTAAAAAATAGTTTTCTAAAGAAGCAAGACAATGCGTAGGACGACATCTTTTCAGTTTAGATATGCACAACACACATGTCATAAAAACATGCACCTTAGGAAATCACACAATAAACCCGAATGTATAAACAGTGTATAAACAGCGAATGTACTAACATCTGTTGTTACTTCACTAATAACTAAAAATACTTATCCGAACAAATCTATCGTAACAAGCACATACAACAGCGAAAAGTCTCATATCAGTATATAGAGTGATAATATAATACTGTGAAGTAAGGTTCATAATTAACTTTTACCTGGGTTGATGAAGTTCTTATTTCGGTTAATCGCAAATCAATTTCCTCCTTTCTGGTCTCGTAGAAGCAATCAGATAAAAAATCAAGGGGACATGCCTGTTAAGAAAATGAAAGCAATAAGTTATCACTGTTCACATCTTTCCTTCATTATGCAAGCTGATACAACTAACCTATTCAAGCTTGCTTTCTCCTAATTCATTACTACATCAAGATTGTATATTCCTTACAGTGACAATAACATGAAAATTTGACAACGGAAGATAGAGAATTTCATCAAACTTTCATGTAGATAAACCACAAAGGTGTCTTCGTTTGGAAAATAAAATGTTTCCGTATGTAGCTGCTTTGCATATCTTCGCTAGTCAAAAGCAAAGCAAATTGGCTACCAGCAGAAAAAGAAATTCAATTTTTCAATTATTCAATTTCACTTGAATAGAAGCCGCGGCTTCTACTTTTCAAAAGGAAAATAACGCGACTTCTAATCAAAGGCACTTCTATATTATGAAAACCATGGTTTCATTTTGAAGTGATCAATTGTGTCTACTATAATGAATATTATAATGACATCTTCCTAACGAACTGAGGAAGCTTGAGTGCTGTTGCAAGAGTCACATACAAGCATCGAGCATGTACCAATACCTACTTAGATGACTAAATTCAATACGAAAGTTAGATGCATCATGTGTGCTGTAATGTAGAGAACGAGACAAACAAAATCGTTGAAGAAATAGAAATGATCACGCTATAAAGAAACAATGTTTTTGTCTTTCATTTCAGAGCGGCTTCTGTTCAAGGAAATTTGGTTGAAAGAGCATTTGAAATAAGGGAAAAGAACATTATTGGAAGCTAATATAAAGAAATTACCTGGTAAGGGCCAACAAATACATTGGGGACATCCATGAAAATTATATCCCAAAATAACAACGAGAAGATGAAGGTATAAGAGGAACCTTCAGCGTGAACACCTTTTGGATACCCTTTGCTTTTGTAATGCATCAAAGCACATTGTTCGACATCTGTGAATAATTTAGAAGCCACACTTTGTTCATTATCTGCAGATTCACTACATTGGAAAACTGCTCTTTGGCTAGAAGATGTATCGAGGCATAATGAAGCTGTGATTGTAACCTGCCAGGAATATACATCAAGAATTAGATTCACTAAATCTAAATATCAATGAAAAGTAGCAGAAGAAAATCACTTTTTGGAGAAGACATAGTAAAAGGGGGATGGTACCTGGTACCAAAACCTGCAAAGATAATGGAACATGTACGAAAAGTATACTCAGCTATTATAAGTCCGTACTAACAACAGTTTTGTGAGTAGATGCTGTCATAGAACAGCTTTAACCAGTACCAACAAAGTTTCAGCTTGTCAATGACTGAGCTGCGTAGGTGCCTTGTCTTGCGATACAGCTGTTTTCATTATTGTTGCTGTTTTTGTTGTTCTACCTTTAGTTAGGTGGGGATATATAGATCATCAAGAGAGCGAGAGCAATACAAACATAATTACCAAACTTTCTCAGCATAACAAAAATTGAGAGAATTTTTAGTTGAAAACGACGATTGATTTTAGTTTGCAAGACATGTTTCGGATTCACATGATCCATCTTCAGTTAAAGTAAAGCTGACACGGTGTCCTTATTTATTACAAAATTACTTGGCACAAAACTCCGTTACAATATTTGAAAATACAAAAGGCAACTTAAAATTTGAAATTTAAACTCTATACAAGTTACAGAACAACGTTCAGATCTGATGGTTAAAGGTTAAATTTCTCATAGTTTACATTCTTATGAGGCTCAAGTCCGAAGAAACATGGACGGTTTTGCAGATTTCCTTTGACAAACGAATAACTGGCTTTTGTCAGATGTGAAGTAAACATATATTGTTGTTATTCAAACACATCATGATTTAAAGACATCTTTTAAAACAACGAGTAATAATATGATTAAAAAATGCTATGTAAAGCATTCAGTGTTAGATAACAGAGTTTCCTAACCAAAGCAGCACCTTTTGGCAAAACGGCTGGCAGCTTGTAAAAAGATTCCAGCCATCGTGATAAAAAAAACAATTTAGTGCATCCTTTTTTTATAAGAACCAGGAAATTTTGATCGAGGCTGGCTGTTCTTACATTTTTGACGTTTTTGAGAATAAAATGTTCTTAATCTGCTTTTAATTCCTTGTTTACTTAGATATCTATATTTTTCAATGAATGTCTGGGGATGGTACTAGGTTTGTTTGAAAATGCAGCATTCTTGTCTATTTCTTTGTTTGCTTGCTTTTTATGTTCAGTCTAGCCGTCTTACTTATATATTTAGCTGATATTCTTAGGGCTTTTGAAAAGGCCAGCCTCAGCTCAATTTTTAATTAATTTCTTCTAAAATCTGTTAGGAATAACGCAACAAAGAGACATGTATTCGTATTTAATCAACGAGTACTACCACAGAATGGCTGTAAGGAAGTACCGTTGCATAATATATAATAAAAGGCGCCTGGGGTAACGCCATACAACAAATCTGGGCAAAATCCAGGCCCGCGCTCTTATAAAATTGTTCTTATAAAAAAAGATTGTAGAGAATGTAAGATTGTGATCAATGAATCGAAAGCAAAACGCAACATTATACGTGAAAACAAAGAACTAACGACTGATACTAAGCAAAATCAACTTTCTCACCTCCTTAACATCGTGCAATTTCTCAATCTTCAGGTCTGAAATTCCAGCTTTCAAAGACTGATGTTTTTTGCTGTTACATATTCTAGTTGCTCTTGCGAAAAAGCCGAGTCTTTTGCCAGTTCTAACAAATGGATCAGATAAAGCAGTTTTCATGCAATCCAAAGCCTAGAACAGCAAAGTTGAATTCGTTAACTGTTTGAGGAAAAACGAAAACAATCATACATCATTGCATAAGATTATGCCATGGAGATCAGTATTGAGAAGCGTGAAATCGCAAAAGGCGGATTTCAACAACGTTTCATGTTTTGATGACATAAATTGCAACCAAAGCACCATAACCGATCAATGGGTAACACTATTCCGCACAGCGAATTAGAAATATAAATGTCAATCAAGTGCATTAGAGCTCTCTAGAGATATGGGTAAAGAGCAGATTTCCTTACATATTACGAAAATGGTTGTTAAATGGGTAATTATTATACAATAAAATTATGTAGTATACGATTTGTTCATTTAGATAAGACTTGCAATAATTTTTCAATGAGCAAGCGTCGGACTCCCGGAGAATCCAGGCCAACGGGAGGTTAAAGGCACTTTTCCGTATTTCAAGCAAGTTCTATATGGCGGTAACCATTCGAAACCATTTCCTCCTGAAATTATGCTTTAAATGTTGCATGTGTCGTTCACGCTAGGAGATTAGGGCCAAAACACCATGGATTACCCGAACGTGTAAAAGATTGAGTGCAGTTTCTGAAAAAACTATTAATTTCGATTTCCAATACATCCGGAAAATCAAAATAAGCAAACACACTGTGATGATTAAGACAAGAATTGATGCTGGTAAGAATGAGATAGCATAGAGCATTTTCAGGCAGATTCTCCAATGATTCTACGCCTTAAGACCTATTTCCACTGTAGCCGCATTCGATGTTCGCTAGGAAACTTGCTGTTCGGCGAGGAGTCACCGGAAATTAGTCTTCAATGAGCAAAGTTGAACTGTTTGCCCATGTTTACTTTATGAGCCAAAGCGCGGATTGAAGAATCAGAATCAACCAATGAAAAACGTGTAACCATAGGCGACATAACTTGATTTCAACTGCACGTCAAGTTGTCTGAATGATATACCATTCGCTCTGAATGTCATATGGCATCAGGTTTCATTATAAAGCTATGGCTAAACTAGGAGACATGCCGCGCGCGACACAGTTTTCGGCATGTTTCCCAGGGTGACGAAATAAGCGAGTGAAAAGCGAGACAAGAAATGTTTCTGTTGTCTCCCAGCAACTTTTGCGTGCCTCTTGCTACAAAATTTGTCGCGTGCTACAAAGTTTCCGAGGTGGTTAAACTTGGAGACTCTCCTAGTTTAGCCAGGCCTTAAGTTTCAGCTGATTTTCGATATCAGGACATTTCCAGAATTTTATATGACAACTTGTTACATCTTCAAAATGAGTTTCACTTTTGATAGGAAATGTGTATCTTCATCAATCCTGAATTTCGAAAGTGGTCTAAATTTCTTTGTGCCTTCTCCTGAGTAAAAATAACGGAACAAAGGTTCTTTTTTCCTGGAATTGCAAATACTGAGTAAGCTCTATAACTCAGTGGACACGTCGTTGGCTCTCTGGTCATGCAGTAAAGGTTCGAATCCCTTCTATAGTGGTATATCACTTGTGGAACAATCATATGGTTTTCACCACTCTTACAATTGCATTTGCAAATCTGAGCAACATCAATTTTAGGCCATAAACAAAGAATGCCGCTTCGCGTTCAGCTTTAACCGATCGCATACAACGGAAGCCAACAAAGTGAAAATTGATTTTAAGTATATCAAATTCGCACATAAAAACTTTCAGTACAAACCCGTGCAGGATCTTTTAAGTATCTTTCTGTATCTATTGCCAGCCTTTCCCAACAGAATCCTCTAGAGCTAGCACAATAATGGTCGTGGCTAAGGAGTAATCGAAGGAGCTCTACAGCATCTCGGTGCATGCCTTCTTTTTCAAGGACTTCTACGCTTTTTCTGCACATTCTAGTGTAAACCCATTCTGATGTGAACCTACGCAAGTGTGATGCAACAGGATTCATGTGCTAAAATGAAGAAGTTAAATCATGAAGAAAGACGGAAAAGGACATTTTTAGGCATAGAAAAATAAAACTCGGAAGACATCATTATTAAAAAGAGATTAGGAACAGAGAAAAACTTACTTCAGATTTTGTTGAGTCAACGGAGTCAATCAGAAATGAACAAATCTTTTCGAGTTCTTGTCTGGAAGATTTTACGATAGGAAGTGCTTGTGAAAATTTCTTTTTCTCTATTAAACGAGACAGTTCATCTTCTAATGAAAATGCATCAGAATATCGAATAAATGCTTCTCTGCTTGGAAATATTTCTGTTGTTTCTGAAATTCGATACGATGGATACAAAATTTCGCCCTTGTTGATCAGCAACAACTTGTATCTGTTAAGAGAATACCGTTAATAAATCTGCAATTACCACTTATTTTGAGAATTGCGAAAAAAGCAGCTGTTCTGTATATATAGGATCTTAAAAGCTTTTCATAATGTAGTCAATCCTGTCTAGGGAGCTTCAGCATCTCTATTGTGAGATGTCGAATCGCATGCAATTTGAAAAATCAGTTGATCGGTAACGACAGGATGCAGTGGCTATTATAATTGTTTCACTGACATGAGAAGCAGAAATTCTCTTTGCAGAAATCTTTTCCCTGAAAGATGAACTCTTGCTTTATGCAGAAATATAACGATTTTAAGTTATCTCATTTTGATCATTTCATGAATATAGAGTTCAAAACTTTCTGTGTATGAAATCTACTCTCTTCTTACACAAATTCTCTTAGCTATTGTCAGTCAATAATGCAGGTCTTCGTATGTTTACTCAGTGGAATGTCTAAACCGAGTCAACAGTGGTACTTTTTTACCTGCGAAGCGTGATGGCGTTTGGGGCAAAAAATGTGTCGTGTATTTTTTATCTCTGTCAAGTGTACTTTAGTCAAGGTCTTTATTTCAGAGAAGCTTCGGACATTCTTTGGGAGAGCCAAAACTTATCACACTGGAACTACGAATATTCAAAGTCACTTGCAAACATTCAAACGATAATATGTCTTTCATTATGACAATCTTAATATGCTGCCTGTGCTTGTTACCTCGACAGTCTACAAAAGTCTTCCTTAGAAAAAAATACACACCCCATACACACAAAACTTACAGGGGGAAGACCACTGAAATTTGTTCAAAAAACTAAGTCTTTTTGTCTACACAGAACCGGCTTTTTTGGTTTTTACGTTGACAAATTCGAAAACACTTCGAAAAACAATCTTTCCTGCAATTTTATGCACAATCTTGCTTATCAAGTAAATGCTCTCCGGTGGGTGAATCAAGTTTAAGGATTGGTTGTTGTTTGGAACCGTAGGATTGTTGCTCTCTTTGCCGAAAATCGTGTTAACGGATATTCGTAGAAATGACGCTACCCATAAGTTTCCATTATGCCACCATCGCCCAACCTGCTTCTCGGCACTCACGATAGTTAATCAGCAACTGTTTATTTGAGATCGTACGATGTAATCTCCAGAATCCAAAAGAGAGTGTTGATTCGAACATATTTTACTTGTTCAGGTCGACACAGAAAGTACTGAGTCTGAGTTCTCATTTTTCCGATTTATCTTTAGCCTTTGCATTATGGTCACCATTTTAACTGGCTTGTTTAGCTTGATTAGATTCTTTTAGGTGGCATTCAAAATTTTTGTGCCCTTTTTTGTTCTCAGTAGCATCTGGCCTTGTAAGACCTTTTTCTGTAATGTTCTAGAGCCCCTGCGCCCTGAGTCGCCACCTTGAAGCGAAACATAAAATAATTCGCGTAGCGAAATAAATTTGACAACGAAACTTACGATAAGTATATTCTCCAATGCATAATAACCTTTAGTATCAAATTTAAGATATAGTTTGTGAGTGAATCATGTCAAAATTTTATCCCAAAGACGTTGCACTCAAAACGGCCTAAATTCCTTCGATGCACCATGAGTCGACACCAATGGCGAAAGCGGCAAAATTATTTGTGCTCCACCGCAGAGGAACGATTACTCTGCGTAAAAACGCGGCAGTTGGCCTGAATCACGTTTGCGTGATAGGGTGTCGACTCAAGGTACACTTTTGTAAACCCGACTGGGCCTCGAAAAAAGTTCAGTTTTACAATGGTTACTCAAAATAACAACTGATGCTTTTGAAATTATCAAAGCAGAGGAATGTAACAACTTATCCAAGAAGAAAATTTAATGTACAGTCAACCAAATCAAAAGATTTTCACGAAAGGAAAAGTGTTTGAAAAATAAATTTGGAAAATGGCAGACAACTTACCGTAACTTTTCCGGTGGGTTTCGAAAACTTGTTTTATAGCAAAAATGTACAGTTTTCGACGAAAATAATAATAAAATTGTAAAAACATGGTAAGAAGTAACAATTGTTTTCATTTTTTAATTCAAGTTTCCTAAACAAAGAAGGATTTGAAGCGGAATCAAAGTACATAATATTTTTCCAAATTATTGCTGGTGGCGACTCAGGGCGCAGGGGCTCTATGAAAAGGGCTTGCTGGACAAATTCCAAGCGATAACTTGTCTTCTTTTGCTTCCAAAGCTGTAAGTAGCTTGATAGGAGATCTATAAGAGCTCCATCAATGACAACCCTAGATTTCAAACTGCTCACAGGTGAACAAGTATGCTGACGAAACGAGTCTTTCCTTTTTTCCAGTTCTAGGTGTAGATAAACTTTTATTTACTTGTGATTACCTGTGATTGCTTTCGATGCATTAAGCATTAAGCTGGCTAGTTGCTATCAGCCACCTTCAATCAGTATTGATCATATCTAATGGGCTACTCGATTCTGCTCTTTTAAAAGCAGTGTAGCAAGGAAGCTGTGGTTCATCCAGAACCCCACAAAGACTAACAGAGTTTTGGAAATGTGGACTGAGTGAGAGGATTTATCTCTAATCAGTTTCCTAATCAGTTTTTGAAGTTTATTAAAGAGTCTTTCTTACACCGTGAACCCGAATAGAAGAACTTCTTACAATCCTTAAGAATGTTGATGTCAATGCATTATCAATTTGTATATCCTCCCTGATCTTCAACTTTTACGGTGATATTCAACAAAACAGAATACACGAACGAAAACTTGGAAAAGTGGCGTCAATAACATACAGCACCCCCCCCCCCAAATAAGACGCACGCAGCCCTGAAGGTTCTACCGCATCATTACGCTTCGAGAGGGGCGATTTCTCTTGTTCAACGTTCGAGGTTGCCTAAAGTTGCTTAAAGTGTCTTAATTTGGAGGGGATAGATCTTCCGTAGAGGACGGTCGATACAATGTTCTAATTGTCCGTTAGTTATTGTCTTCAGCAATGCACCTCTAATGATTACGAAGATTTGCGAGATATTCTCTACTCTAGCGCTTCCAAAAATGCTCGTTTATCATCCTCTTCATCGGCTTCATTGCTGACAATATTCTCTTATCCAGTGTAGCGAAACCAGTCATTCAAGCAGAATACAGAACGGAAACTTCTTCAAAAAGCTCACTAAAGAAATATGGTAAATTAAAAAAGAAAAATTTGGATTTTAGACCATTCTTAAAAGATGCCAATTTTCTTTGCATTGTTTGCTAAGCAAAAGTTATTGAGCATACATAAGACACAATACTTTTAAGATTCTGATTAATGAAATAAATACTGCAGAAAGTTTGACTGTGAATATTTATCTTTATATGCTTATGCTGACCTGTGACTGTGTTAGTGAGCTTTTCCACTTAAAATGGCGGAAGAAAACAAATGACGTAAACGTTAAAACGTTGAACTCAGAAGCCTCCATTTGAGGGTGAAAGGAAACCGACAGGTCGACAGGTTACAAACACACACACGAACCAAATTCGAGTTGGGATCAGATTATATTTCTGTACGCAGGCGCTTTGCGCTGCTCCGCAGCAATTATTTAGCTTGGGGGTCCCTTTTTTTGGCCACCCATTAATAACTTCTCCCCTTTAGCAAAGCCAACGATAATTATCAATCCAACTCAATTATTAGCTACAAGTGGTCGTAACTATGAGATTCAATGTACAGCAACTTTGTTCCCTGCGCCAGAAATCTCGTGGCGAAAATTCGGTGGAAATATGCGTTAGAATGCGATTGTAAGAGCAAATGGTAAACTCGTGTTTAGTCAAATACGAACTGAAGACAGTGGAACATATAGTTGTACAGCGAATACCGTAGGAAGTGCCGGAGCAGCCATAACAGTTCTTGTTCAGGGTTTGTATCGGTAACATTCCTCGAAGCATCACTTAAGTCAACCATTCAATCACCCAATTCAATCACTTAAATCAACCAATATCAAAACAATCACTCAAATCACTCAATCAATTATTCTCAAGTCAATCACTCAAGTCAATCACTCGATCATGCCATTCAATCACTCAAATCACTCAATCAATCAATGCCAAGACAACTGCTCAATTACTAAAGCCAGTCAATCTAGCACTCAATTCAAACACTCAATTACTAATGTCAGTCATTCAGTCACTCAATCTCGAATCAAGAATTATGATAGCTAATACAATGCAATGCTGATGATGGCCAAAATCTTCTTGAAATATACTTCGATGAAAAGCTTTATTGTCTTTGTTTTTCTTCGCAGATCAAAATTAGAGGTTGGTGATTTGGGAGAGAGGCTATTCGACTGCAACGTTTCATAGAAAACATAAGTCATAATGTTTCTTGAATGAATTTTAAAAATGATATTGTAGCCGATCAAAGTGTCATGTTGTATCATGTTATGTCCTATTATATCATGCAATATGACTTTTTTAGCTTCTCTTTTAGTTACTTGTGGTGGTTTACTATGCTTGCGGTGGTGGCAGTTTTGGCGTACTGTGGTGGATAATCACTACTTGTGGTGGTTTACTATGCTTGCGGTGGTGGCAGTTTTGGCGTACTGTGGTGGATAATCACTACTGTGGTGGTACTATTTGCGTACTGTGGTGGTAGTTTTTGCGTACTGTGGTGGATAATCACTACTTGTGGTGGGTTATAATGCTATATGTGGTGAATACGAAATCATAGCAAAACTCTATAGATCAAGCAAGAAAAAACCACAAAATCCACCACAGTACGCCAAAACTGCCACCACCGCAAGCATAGTAAACCACCACAAGTAGTGATTATCCACCACAGTATGCCAAAACTGCCACCACCGCAAGCATAGTAAACCACCACAAGTAATGATTATCCACCACAGTACGCCAAAACTGCCACCACCGCAAGCATAGTAAACCACCACAAGTAGTGATTATCCACCACAGTACGCCAAAACTGCCACCACAGTATGCAAATAGTACCACCACAGTAGTGATTATCCACCACAGTAGTGATTATAGATTCGCTAGCGTGTAGCTGGTCATAAAGAAAACGGCGTATATACAATTAGAATGAATGATGGTAAATCATTGAAAGTATATTGTGATATGAAAACAGATGGTGGTGGATGGACAGTGTTTCAACGACGAATTGATGCATCAGTTGATTTCTATCGTGGTTGGGATGAATATAAACGTGGATTTGGTGATTTGAATGGTAATTTTTGGCTTGGTTTAGATAATATACATCGATTGACTACTGCAGAAACATCATTGAGGATTGATATGAAGGATTTACAAGGTTCAATTGGATTTGCTAAATATAATAAATTCAAAGTTGGATCAGAGCAAAGTAAATATAAACTTGAAGTAGCTGGATTTTCAGGAAATGCGGGGGATTCTTTATCGTATCATAATAATATGTTCTTTTCAACGAAGGATAAAGATCATGACCCTTATCATAAAAATTGTGCTATAATCCGTAGAGGGGCATGGTGGTATAAAAGTGTCAATATTCAAATTTAAATGGACTTCATCCAACAAAAATTGGCTTGGTTTTTGGTTCAGCTAAGGGTTTGACATGGTATCACTGGAAGAAAAAATATGAAACAATAAAATTCTCCGAAATGAAACTGCGAAGATTAAAATAGAAGAAATTTTAGCGCCATTTTAGAATCACTAACATTTTCTTTAGGCGAAGCTGTAGTTCTAAATTGTAGTTCTGTAGGACATTCATCTTAAATTAATGATTAGGATACGGGATAATTTTTGAGGAATTCTGAAAAGCAAACCCTCGAAATTAATCATTTTTTCACACCATTTAAGTGACACAAGAGGAAACACGCTACACGTTTTTTTTTAATAAGAAAGTGGTTTATAAGAAAGTAGTGCTCAACGTCTTAAAACCTTAAGAAAGTTCAATACTGGATTCTTGAAACTTAAGAAAGTTCTGTTTCATATTTTCACTCTTAATGTTCTGTATGTTTTCTTTTGCTTTTCTATTCAGTCATTCATCTTGGTATTAAACGAAGCTTATGATTATTTTCTATGAAAAACGTGGTATTTATTCCTTGTATACAATGCTTGAACTGTGCATTCGAAGAAAGAGTCGCATTCCAAAATTTTTGCTAAGAAAGTTACAAGAAAGTTTTGGTACTGAAAACATCAAATATCTAAGAAAGTTTCAATACTGGCCCAAAAAAAACTTTCTTATAAAGTAAAAAACGTGTAAGACTGTAAAGAATGATTTGTTTAAAATTCTCAGTCTTAACATTGTCTTAGAAGTTGATAACTTCAATTTTGTGAATTTACTAAGCTCAGATATTTGCTGTTTGGAAGATACTTTAAACATACACACTTTTTCATGAAATTTCTGTATGGAGCCCATGGAGCCCTTACAAAAATGAAACTTTCTCATTTTCCTGTTTGGTTTATTCTAGGTTCAGTGAGAAAACAGTAATTATGTATCATCAGACACTAAGTCTATATGACTCTGAAAGGCAAATGTTTCAAAGCAAATGAATATTGTACAAAACAAAACCTGCATGAGCAAAATTTCAACTTACATAAGAGACTGGTATGCATTACCAGCATCATCATCCATTGTTGAAGGGTAATTTGACACCATAAACAAATTAAAAAATCTTGAAAATAAATCTTTCTTTGATGTTGCAAGCTTTACACACTCACCCGGGTACTTCTTTGCACTTAAGAAAAAAAGCAAGCAATGGAACATTATTTATGTTAAAAACTCAAAGAACATAAAGATAAAAGAAATTTTCAAAATTTTCATCAATTTGATGAATTTGCTTTGGCAAGAAGGAAATGAAATTGTTCAAGACAAATTCTTCCTTCCAGAGAAACTGTGTTCTTGACTAGTGCATCAAACAAGTAAAAATTACATTGAGACATCTTTACCTTGATAGAACATTGGATTTGATTGAATTCACTGAGGGTTTTTTCACAAATGACAATATTGATTGTTGACGATTACTGTAATTCAAGATAGCCATCACACAGTCTTTTTTAGATACTAGTCTGTTGCCTTTGTTATCTTTCACAAGTTGCAATGAGTGGGCCAACGAACAAACTTCTGATGCAGATAACAGGTTCAAAGTTTCGTGATATCTATCAGTTGACTTTCATTAATTAGAAAATCTATAATGAAACATATTAACTTAATCATTTGATACATATAATGAGTGAAAAAGAGAAATGCACAATGCAGCATAGGGGATAGATATATCAGTAACTATGCAGCTGATATGGTCATATTGGACAGATACTCTGCAGCTAACACCGGCTTATTCTACCTATCTTAACATTAACAAAGCTAAAGCTGCCTGCCTAAAACTTTAATCACCTTGGATTTGATATGAGGTTAATCAGGGCAATGGAGTACAAAAATTAAGGGTTCAATGATCTACACCTTTCTTTCAGGCCCTGTTTACAAGATACTGTTTTCATTTGAAAATGGACTGGTTTCATACAGGACTGGCCTTCTGTTTAGTAACACACTGTAGGCGGAAACACACCAATCTGATATGCTTCATATCGGATTTGCATTTTCAAATGAAAGCGGGATGAAACCAATCCAATATGCCTCTGAACCCGTGTAAACGGTTGAATCCAATATGAAATCAAAACGCAAGAATCTGAAACAAAAGCTTATCCCTTGAACACAAAATGTGATTTCAAAAATGTACATCCAATATTCCCATATGAAAACAGCTCCAATCCAATACAAAATGAAGAACGGTATCATGTAAATGGGACCTCAATAACAAAATATATCATGCTTTTCAAAAAGAAAACTTCATACCATTAGTGACAAGTTCCAAAATTAACGGGGATAGATCCAGGCTTATGCTTGGATATGATAGCTTTTTACATCTGAACCAACCACTTTTTCTTAGAAAAAGTCTAACAAATAAAAGCTGTGATTCTGTTTTCATATTTCTGAAAATGTCAACAATCCTCAATTCTTCCTCATTAAACAGTTTCACGTTATATGCACATGATAAGCTAGTATCAATGATGAACATGAAGTTGGACAAAAAATATGGGTTATGGCTTTCAATGTTTTCCTCATCAATAGCTTCTAATTTACTAGAAGTTTCTTCCAATTCGTCTAATAAAGAACAATCATTTTTACTTCCCAGTTTTGATATATCATAAGTTCTTGAAACATCTTCACAATGACTAAATTCACCTATCTCCGGTGATAGATACAAGTCTTCTGTGACGCTGGGCAATTTTGGGGGAATCAACTTGTCTCCTATTCTTTTAGAAACTTTTTCTTTTCCCTTTTGACAAAACGGATTTAAGGTCACTCTGAACCTGTACAATTCGTTGTCTGCTTCACAACTTTGATTCTTTGAATAACAAGACGAAGAATTAAAAGCATCTTCCTCTTGGGCAAGACATTTTTTCTCCAGATGTTCATTTATTTTACCAATTTCCACCTCAATTTGACAAACAGGACAGTTTACCTTAGGCGATAATTTGTTACGCTTTTTAGCTGAATTTTTACCGAAGTAAATTTGTAGTCCTGATTGTGGCGCTGACATAATGCTTCATGAATTGATTTGATTTTAATCTTTTAAGTATTTGCCTCGAATTAAGTGAGTTGTCTGTATCACATTATTTTCATTTCACCAGGAATTTTGTTGACCACATCCACCAGATCCCAGATGTTTCCCGCCAAACAACAACAACCCTGAAATGCTCACTCGACCATTTGCTGAGACGGCCAAGAGGCTGACATGACAATGACAATTAGAAAGTTGGGGGGGGCATAGCATACCGCGGTTACTGTAGTTGAGAAGACAGACCCCAGGGGGAATTTAGTACTTCAAGACGACGTACCCGTTGGAAAATGCCACAAAACCCAAAGCCCTTACCGTCCCCCCGCTTATTTTTTTAAAAAAATTTCTGAGTAGAATACCCAACAGGACCTGAGACTCCACTCAGGTTGGATCGGAGACGTTTGACTCGGCTTTGACCAGAACCTGGGACTCACGTGGGATCGGGGAGCTAGGAAGGTGGGACCAAGGATTCATATGGGAATTGGGAATCAAATTGGACCTGGGAGCTTGGGCTCAAGTTGAATCTAGGACGTGGGATTCGAGGCGTATGAAGGCTTGAGATGGTAGATTAAGTTATGGAATTACTCAAGAACAATTTAACTAACTTGATTGGATCAACATCATTGAATAATGATGAATAAATAAATCAAAAGCATGTATCCCCATCCATTTCAGCAAGCATTGTTTCCACCTTGACATCGGCACACACTTCATGTAGCAGATCTGCTGTGATGTTTCTGATCTCATTGTCCTAAAGTTACAAAACCACCTTGGGAGACATCAAAGCGAGCACCACAAGCGCATTGTGTTGGTAGTCTATTAAGTGCCCAGCCATATCTGATAAGAAGAGCGTCTTGAAATTCCTGCTTTGACATGTCAAATTCATATGCTTTGACGTTCTCCAGCTTTCATCTATATCTTGTTGGTTACAGAATTTGATGTTACTTTTCGTTGAGTTCTCTAATTCCTTGGCATCTCCATGCTTAGATCAAGGAGTTAGTTCGGAACTGTGACCACCTTTTGATCTTGACGTTTTCTCAGACCTGTCAGACATAATTGATCTAGTTAGATGTCGTACCATCAACTTGGCTTTGGTTGCTTTGGGTGCCCAATATTTGATGTTAAGAATGACACAAAGGTGTAATTCTACTTTGGTGTAAGCCAATGGCGTGTAATTCTGCGTGAAATCCAACGGAGGTGTAATTCCCATTTAGTGCAAGCCAATGGCGTGTAATTCTACGTGAAATCCAACGGAGGTGTAATTCCCATTTAGTGTAAGCCAACGGCGTGTAATTCTACGTGAAATCCGACCGAGGTGTAATTCTTGGTGTAAGCCAATAGCGTGGAAGTTTTATGCCAAATTTTGCAAGTCAATATTATTTCATTTCATGTAGAATAACATGAAATGAAATAGTAGTGATTTCTAATGACTTTCTAGATGATCAAAACAGAAATCAACAGGTACAACTGCTGCATATCACAATGCTGTATATCACAATGTAAAAATGCAGAGACTGAATAAAAAAAGTTCATAACTCAAAACACAACAAGTACTTTTTCAATTATCTCCTTGAATTAATACATCATAATTTTATATTAGAACTAATTATACATTATATAAGCAATCTCATGTTATGAAAACTTATTAATCAGTAATCCAACAACAAGGAAAAAGTTAGGCATCAGTTTGTCCCTGAGAATACTGTGTTTCATCATCATCATCATCTGAGCCAGTCACATGCATGAAATGCTGATCAAAATCGCTTTCCTTTAAAATTACATTTAAGATCCAAAGACGGATGTCAGTTATATCAAGCTAGAATGAAATAAAATCATGGTTTACCAAGGATATAAATACAATTTGTCAGAAATAGTGACAATAACTCAACAAGAAGAGAAAATTGAATCAGTACCTTTTCAGGAAGGGTTGACAGCTGTGGTACTTTCAATGCATACTAAAAGATAAGACAGGTGTGTTTCTTGTTAGCTAATCCTGATGATAGACGTTACTTAATTACATCTTATAAGCTCACCATCGTTATAATTTCTTTACTTCAATTTGAATTACATTCATTCAAAAGGGGTTGTTTGAACCAAGAGATTCCATTGCTTGCAAAAACATGGTGGCTATTTTTATACTTTTATCGTTAGAAAGTATTCTAATGAAAGTTTCTTCTTTACTCACAAGGAATGACAAAACTCCAGTGTCAGATGGAACTTCAACTGTTGGAAATTTGGCCTTGAAAATAGAAAAAAGATATTCACTTTTCCAAGTACAAATAGATGTTGCAAACAATTAAGCAGATCAATCAATAGTTTACATGCAGTACTTGTAAATTTTACCTTAACTCTGCACTCCAGGGTGCTGTTTGTCATGGCATCCCAGCTGCCCCCAACATTTAAAATTTGGTCAAAGAAATAACTGCAAAAAAGTTTTGAAATCAATTCAATAAAAGTCTGTTTTGACAAACACAACTGGAGAAGTACTTTAAACAATAGCCAATATAAAACAAACATTAAAAAAAAATTACCACATCTTTTTTGCATCGACATCTCCTTTATCACCTAAAGGGTTTAGGAAAACCAACCTCTTTTTTCCACTGCTCACTACAGCCACCTTGGAAAAAAATAAAGATATTTTATCAAAAATACTTTCAATTTGAAACAAATATATCCATCAGGCAAAAGTGCACCAAGACAACCAAATAAGAAAAACATGAATTTGACTTACTGTCATTGTCCAATAATTCACTTTAATACCACCTCTCGCCATACTTTTTACTACTGGCATTACTAAGCATCGTCTTTGCAGATGAAACTATGAAAAATACAACCAATACTGAAAGTTGTTATTAAGGGCCTTTTCATAACACATTGTACATTATATAGCTTTGTCCTTAAACACAAAATAATCGGATATGAAATTCCAAGGACATCAACGTACCTGAGTTTCAGTTCCTATCTCTTTAATTCTCTTTGCCAGCAAATCATCTGCAATTGCAAAGCCTCCACGAGAAGTAGCAACAATGCTTTTTATATTTATTGGCATAAGGGCTTGTGCATGTTCATATGCTGGCTTTAAAAAGGGACAAAATTTTATGTATTAACTTTATAACAGGATTGACACAGTAAGACAGACTAAATTCTATGTTGTTACTCTGAGTTTTGCAGCAGCTTACACAAACAGAAAAAAGAGGTGTAATTTGTGCCTAATGGCAAAGCTCTGCTGCATTGGCAGAGCCGACAAGACCCACCTACTTAACAACATAGGAGTAACAACTGTGAATGTAATCTGTCTTATTGTCTCAATCCTGTAATGATTTGCTCTGCCTATATAGCATTGAGCACTGTTTCAACCAGTAAAGACAAATACAACCTTTTGTGTATTAACTTGAATAAGATGCAATAGAGACAAGCAAATTTTAAAAATGGACAATCAATTAGGCGGCATTACCTTTCCCTGATTAATACAGGCCACAGCACTTTCAGTTAAGGTGTACATGATCTGAAAGACAAAAATATAAAAAAGGTTAGCACATTGTTGTTGTTTTTGAACTGAGATGCTATTTAACTTTAAATCAAAGATCAAGCCAAGCAGATGTACAAAGTAAAAGGTTAATGTCAGATTATAGTTACCTTTGAGTTCAATGGAGAACCAGGAATCAGTTTCTTTAGGTCTGCAGCAGTGCAATCTTTGAAATTTGCAACAAAACTACCTTGATTCAATACTTCTGTTATCTGTATAAGTAGAGAATATTAACCTTGATTTGAGAAATCTCTTTTTGTGGAACAAAAATTTGTCAAAACAAAAGAGGAGGGAAAAATTTGAGGAGTGTTAATTATAGATGGGAGATACTAAAAGAACCCGAAAATCTTCTTTCTTCCTGTTTTTGCTTTTTTTCATCATTCCTCCTTCTATATCTCCTTCTATATGTTCTCCACTAGGGGTGAGAACCAGATATTCAATTTCAAAAGCAATAGGTTTACATGCAAAGTGCAATATAGATTCTATCTAAAATTCATACTCTACCATGTCAAATGACAAAGTTGGCATTGTGTCCCAGGGCCAGGTTCCATATCCTGGAACGGTTAGCCAGGCTCTGCCTTCTGACCCTGATACTTGTTCGCTTGAGTCATCATCCGAACTTTGAGAACTTTGAGTCTGATTGTTGTTTATTTCTTCTCTTATGGAGGCATATAGATCCATCCGTTTTCGTGATCCAAACTGAAGGGCAGCCATCTTTTTTTCCTGCTCCTTGAGTTTCCCTTCCTCATCATCACTTGCCGGTGGTGTTTCAATATCTCTGATGGACTTCAGTGGGACCTGCTTTCTGAATGTTTTTACGGCAACTGTGTCAGTTGCATTCAACTTCTTTTCTCTGATGGCCTTCTTCACAGCATCGTTTCTGATTCGCTGAATAAGAGACAAATTCAAATAACAAGTAGTTTAGCTGTTAAACTTAAAATTAACTCAACTTGCTTGATATGACCATGGAACACCAACAAAGCATGATTGTTAGAGGAGAGAATGTTCAAAAATAATACCCACATGATTCATTACAGCCAATTTTGTTCTTTTTCTATGCAACCTTCTATTTTCCTTGCTCGAATTTATCTTCAGGGTTTTTCGTTTGCTATTATAGTAACTCCTGAGAGACTGACAAATCGAGTCGACATCAGGAACTCTCATTCCATTTGCCTTTAGCTCGTTGGCGGTTATCACAGCAAGCTTCTTTTTGTCTTCCTCAGACACTCTGCTCCACTCAACTCTGTCTGCATTTTCTATTATTTCTTGAAATGCATTTAAGGCAATTTTCAGTATTTTCTAAAAGGCAAAGGAGACTAATCACTTTCAATTTATCAATACTAATAGAGGCAAAGAGAGCTAAGGCGTGTCTTTATTCTCTGATTCAATTTAGGCCTAGATCTGAAAACTTAAAGAATGCAAACAGAAATCTGCCTACCGTAGGAATTTTTGTCGGTTTCGTTGGTCTGTTGTGTATGTCCCGAAGTTTCTGATTTTCATTTTGGAGATCACGCAATTCTCGTAATGCTTTTGACAATTGTTCGGTTAAATCCATATCATCCATCGTCTAAACTTTTCACGAAGCAACCAAACCCAAATCAGAAAGGGAGAAGATGACAGCGATCATGAAAAGGGCGCGTAAAGAGCGAGACTTCGTTACAAAAAACCGCCATATGATTAAGGTCTCTGATTGGCTTCAATCAAAGTCACGTGACATTCAAAAATTGTTTGCCTCTCTTCTGATTGGTTTTTATTATCGACATTTGGGAGTTCACAAGTGTGACTGTGAAACAACGTGGCATGCATGAAATCTTGCGCTTTGAGGATCAGGATTCCAGGATTCTGGCTTGAGTAGACAAGAACTGCGATAGAAGATCTATTCACGAATTCAAAATCAAACCTAGACATGTCGGTTCAATGTAATTGCAATATGTGTAAAGGACAAGCCTTCTTTACAAGGAAATGTGTAAACTCGCACGTAGAAATTTATGGAAGATTCGAGGGCAGTATGGCTTTCATTGATTCGCAAAGAGATATTTATTTTGATCAATTAGACCGATCGGAGGAATTGCAATCTAATGATTCTGAAATAGAAGGTATGATAATTTCCAGTATAAATAGTTTGTTGTTAGAGAATGTGTTTTTTTTTTATTTTCAATAAAGGTCATACGCTAAAAATAAATAATTTTTAGAATTTGTCATATCAAATTGACATCACAATGATTATATCACAATGATTTTTTTTAAGACATGGATACTACAGAAACAAGTTTGGATGATGGGTTTAACCTGTCAGTGAACCTTGATGATGGGAGTGGACAAGACAACAAGGACGGTATGTGTACTTCAATCCACAGTAGTTATAGATATTGTTTAAACTTTTTTCAAATTTAGCTAAATTTTTAAGGGATATTTGAAGATTGGGATGGATGATTGATTGATGATAAATCACATCAACTTAAACTTTCAATAAACTTTCTTGTAGATGATATCATTGATGATACATTGGAATTAGAGGAAGACAACTGGGATGAAGCTTTTGGTGAAAAGGAAAGGGAAGGTTTGTGATACTTAAGGTTTTACATTTTTCAGAAATTTGATTGCATGAGGAGCAGCTGACTGCTTGAAATTTTGAGCACCATTTGAAAAAATCTCCAAAAATCAATACTAACATACACACTTTTTTTTTTATAAGAATACAGTCTATAAGAATATTCAGGCTCAAAATTGCTGAAATTTAAGAATTATTTAAGAATAATCTGAGGCTCAAGCTTGACGAGGATCATTTTTATTTCTTTCGTTTTTTACACTGCACAATAAGTGTGATTGTCAGGCAACTGTATTTGTTTTGAAATGCATACATCCTGTCTGACTCTTTGATACAGTAACTCTTTTTATTAATAAACTAACAAATGACAAAGATTTGACTTATTTCTCTTGATCTTCAGGCCAATTTACAACATTGTATTGATGATTAAGAATAATTTAAGAATATTTTCAGGCTCAAAATCGAATAAGCTTAAGAATAATCGAGGTTCGGCAAAAAATAAGGTATTCTTATAAAAAAAAGTGTGTATAGATCACTACTGTGCTGATGCAAAAATTTTGAAATTTTCAAATTTTATTACTCCCTACACTAGTAACTAGTACATCATTATTTACCTCACACAAGTCACTAGCTCATGTATGACAATATCCTATATATGATAATATCTCCACAACTCTAGACCTACTTCATGCCATATTGAGGATTTATTTGCTTCTTGTAATTAACATTTTATTTCGCCCTCCCCACTCTACTTTTCTATTTTTCTTAACAGTTGTAAATAATGCTGCAGAAATGGTGTTCGGAGATGTTGTAGAAGATGAGGTCAGCTATGCATTGGAATCTGAAGACTATCCTGGAATGGATCGTTTTTTACACTTATCCCACTGGTTTGCAAAACTTCTGCTTTGGTGGCAAGGCAGATATAACATTACAAATGCTGCATTGTCTTTTCTTCTGATGATCCTCCATGGCCTGTTTAAACTTATCAGTCATCCATTGCATCAAGTCATCCCGAAGACCCTGTATGATGTGCAGAAATTTAATGTAGCTAATGAACAGGGTTGGAAAACAATGGTAGTTTGTCCCTCGGAAAATTGCAGTGAAGTTCACAATTTGTGTGACACCTTTGAGGTAAAAAATGGTGTGAAAGTAGTCAAAAAGTGTGGGAGGATTGACTTTCAGAAGGCATGTCAAGAGAACCTTCTCTTTTCAAAGGGACTGTCAAATAACAAAGTATCGCTTGTACCATTTAAAGTCTTCTTGTTCAATCCTCCATCTATTTGGATAAGAGAAATGATGAAGTCAAAAAAATTTAGACACCTTCTTCAAAAAAGGTTTAGAAGATGCTCTTCAGTAGAGATGGAAGATATCTGGGATGGATGTCTATGGAAAGAGTTCACAGAAGGAAATAATGGTTTCCTGCTTCATACTTATAACATTGCCTTCATGCTTTTCATAGACTGGGTGAAGCCATATAAAAGGTCTCAGTATAGTATAGGGACCATATACCTGGCTGTGTTGAACCTGCCTCGCTCTGAGCGGTTCTTGAAAAAGTGGATGTGCGTAGTAGGCATAATGCCTGGTCCAACAGAGCCAAAAGTTCATATGAACACCTATTTGAGGCCTTTGGTTGATGATCTTCTAGTCCTGTGGAGAGGCATTGAAGTCATTATAGAAGAAAATGAACAACCAATCAAAATAAAGGCTATTCTTCTCAGCTTATCTGGTGACACTCCGGCAATACGAAAAGCAAGCCAATTTTTATCATACACCGCCAACAAAGGGTGTAATAAATGCGAATTTAAGGCAGACAGAGAAAAGGACAGTGGAGGTATGCTGACAGGAAGGATGAGCTATTTGGCTCAGAATTTCAATTTTAAGCTGAGAACAAAATATGAAGTCCTTAGGCAATCGGAAGAATTCTGCAATGCTCATAATAAAACCACTGCAAATAAGATTGCCAGCAAAAATGGAGTTCGTTACTCTGAGTTGCACAGACTTCCATACTTTGATCCGGTTTCTATGTGTGCAATCGACCCAATGCATGCTATACTACTTGGCCTGGTGAAGAAAGAAATCAGTCTACTTATTGGTCAAAATGCTGACGAGGAAGCAATTTTAAACCTTGCAGATATTGATAAAGTCAAACAGCGTTTGAAGAGAATCAATGTACCATCTGACTGTGGTCGCCTTCCAACGGCTTTGCTTGAAAAGGCATCATTGGATGGATTCACTGCCCAGCAATGGCTGCTTTTTGCGTCAATTTATGCAAGACCTTGCTTTTACGAGATTATCCCTGACGAAAATTACAAATGCCTGGTCCTCTTGTGTCAGATTGTTGATTTGGTTTGTAAATACAAAATAACGATTGAAGAAGTGGAGCAGCTTAGAGGTATGATCATAGAGCATCATAAATTATTTGGCAGCATTTATGGCAAATGGAAGGTTTCAATAAACAATCATTTGGTATTGCACCTTGCAGATGTCATTTCGTGTTATGGCCCTTGCCACTCCTTTTGGTGCTTTGCATCAGAAAGGCTAAATGGCATTTTGTCTGGTTTGCCAACTAGCGGAAGATCAGTGGAGAAAGAAGTTTTTGGCCGATTTACCAAGCAACAGCAATTGTCAGCATCAGATATCTTTCAGACACTGCCAGAGGCCTTGTATAAAGATATTAAAGACAACTGCCCATCTGTTATTCATATGACAGAAAATGAGCAAGATACGGAGGAAACAGAGAAAATAGCGCACGAAAAACATATCGAACAAATATCTGCAGAGAACTTCCTTTCGCAAAAGGGGCAGCAAGATGATGACTCTTTCGAGAGGCAAAGAGCTATAGAGAGAGGAGAGAGCACCTATCTTTTCAAGGATGCGATAATGTTGCCACCACAAAGATCTAATAAAACGATGAGTGATGAACTGATGAGACAAGTGGAAGAACACCTGAATGATGTATTTGAAGACCGTTGTGTTCATATATCACCTGTATTCAGCAAATTTGGACGCTGCTCAGTAAATGGAATGCTTCTGAGTTCCTCAATGAGCAGGTCTCAACGGTCTTCATATTGCAAGGCTTACTGGGCAGTCAATGAAAGTGAGCTGCCCCAGCCTTACTTCTGCATGATTGAATTTTTTCTTCTAGTCAATGCAGTGGTCAAATGCACTGACAGTGACCAGACGATCAGAAAACAGTTCAAGCTTGCTTTTGTAAAGTGGTACAGGCCTCATAGCTCAAGAATTGCAACAAAGAAAAAAACAGGACTATGTCGTATTCAGAATGCATTTTACACACAATACAACTTAATAAGTGTTTATAGACTTGCAAGGCGAGTGGTTCCTTGCAATGTTGGTAACTCTTTTTTAATTGCTGATTTGCAAGTATGACAATATCTCAGACTTGATTGGTTGTGTTGTTGCTCTAAATGTTTAAAAAAGGATCTTGATCCATAGATACTGTTAGTTTGAAACATACATTATACTTTGTTGTGTTAGCTCCATTCAAAGTCTTGTATCAGCACTTGGCTGATCTGGAAATATTATCGTAAAGCTAGAGTGGCAAGAGTATTGGACATTTGGGGACAAGTGATATTTCAATATTTCTCGTGAAATGACACAAAAGTTGTAATACCACACAGTATTTCACTTCTCTCGGTATTTCACGAGTGTGGGATTACACGACGATTGAAAATAATCTGAAATACAACGTAGAATTACACAGCTCGTGGTATTACAATAGCCGTGAAATGACACAAGAGGTGTAATACCACACAGTATTTCACTTCTCTCGGTATTTCACGAGTGTGGGATTACACGACGATTGAAAATAATCTGAAATACAACGTAGAATTACACAGCTCGTGGTATTACAATAGCCGTGAAATGACACAAGAGGTGTAATACCACACAGTATTTCACTTCTCGCGGTATTTCACGAGTGTGGGATTACTCTAGCGTTTTACCTGTGTAACTAGACAAGTTAGCCCTTTTGCAGAGTGCAGGTAGCCTAGGCCTTTTCTCCACGCATAACAAATAATCCAGGCTGGGGCCTTGCTTGCGCAAAGCGCGCTTGCTTGCCTTGCCGAGAAAAATTGTGCTTACCAGGAAAGGCATATACATTGAGGAATTGGGAGCTGGCAAATAAACACTAGATAAGCTAATATAGCAGTTGAAATTAGTTATCAGTAATCTCTCGAAGCATCTGATGATGTGTCTAGCCTATTTCATAAAACAACCAAAATAATTTTGCCCTACCTAGGTAGCTAAGTCAAAATAAGCCTGTCCTGCACATCTGTTGGGTACCTAGGTAACGGTGAACTTCTAGAAGCTTAACAATCTGATTTTTAAAAAAAGGTTTCTTATGCGTGGATTTATATTTATATAGGTCTCTGGTCCAATGGCAATACCACCCACATTGCAACTTTTAACTTGTTACATTACTAAGCAGCACATATTTTATAGGTCAATTCACTACAAAGCTCTTGTCATCTTACTTGAATTTTTTTATGTTCATCTCTATGAAAATCTTTGTGCAAGCTTTCATGAAGGCTTATCTGCAACTTTTGCAAATAATTGGGTTTTTGCCCTTAAATCAATGTTTATCATGCTGGCAGTCAGCAGAAAGTGTTGTCAATCATCCATTTTGAGGGAAATTAACAATATGTGTCAGTGTAGACGGTGTGGTGAGTTGACCTGTAGCCGTTAATTTTGTAATTGTTTGCCAGAAAATTGTTAGAAAATTGTTATTCAAATCATATAAAGATTTGCTCAAAATTTAGAGGTATTATTCTTATTTTTATTTATTTCAAAAAGGGAGGTATAAACGTAGTCAGAGGAGATCATTACAACAGCCTTCCAGTACAATTGAGAAAAAGAAGGATGATATTACAAGTAAGATTAAAGAACTCACCAGAAACAAGCTTAACAGCACGCAGAGAGAATCAAGAAAAAATCTTTATGAACTTGCAAGGAATCCAACAACTGGACGGAGAGTTACGCATTGCGAATACAGAGAGAAATGCAAAACAACAAATGCAGGTATCTTCTTGCGTGAAAAGCTGATTGATAACTCTTCTGCATTTAATTGTATAAAATTTTCATTCCAGAAGACTCTCCTCAGACTCGGATCCCATCCCAACAACAGTTATGTATCTAGTTGTCTGAGAAAGATTAATTAGAAACTAAGCCTCATCAGACACAGTGTTCTCCCCTTCAGGATTTATTGTCTGCTGACATTTCACATTACTGATTGTCTGGTAAGTTATTTGCTAATCAGCAACATGTTAAATGCAATTTATTAGTTTTACATTTTCCCATTGAAGGAATTATTGATGATGCTGAAGATGTTGAAGTTGGAATTGACCTTCCTCCAGAGAGCTTAATTCAACAAGAAAAAGAAGGTATTTCGAAGTCCACAATTAATGATGATAGCAATTTTTCCTTTGAGGTATCACAGTAATCTGTCAATATTGCAATGTGTGAACTGTGTATTTTCAGATAGAATTTTCCTTCATAGTTTGTGTTGTAACAGATTTCTAAGCAATGCCGTTTTGAAGATGTGCATCATTTAAATAATATTAACCTTCAGTGATCCTTCTGCGGCATTTTGATTTCGTCATGTTCTAATGCTGTAAAAACTTGGAGGCCCTTTTGTCTGAATTACCCACTTGTAAAAATCCTTAAACAGCACCCTTTTTACGTGTCTTGTCCTATTTTTTTAAATCTTTGTGTTGCTTCATTGTAGATCTCAATTCAGCAATACAGTCATGTCTTGATTTCATAAAGAAAGATTTAAACACAAAAGTAAAAAGGCAACAGTCATGGATGGAACGCATGCAAAATTATGAAGATAGCTGGGCAGGTAGCAGAGAGGAAATCATGAAAATAGTGCTTGCTGCAAACATATTGTCAGATAAATGCCAGCACTGTTTTAAATTGGATGCAAGGATCCACTGTAAAAGTTGCTTAGTGAAGAAGGATGTCTGCTTACAATGCGATAAGATTATTCATGAGATTAATCCATTTCACAACAGAAGAGCCTGGATGAATGGAAGCTTTGTTGACTTGGCACCTACTCAGTGTCCAACTGAAGATAATGATATTGTGCTTGTAGGTAAGCATAAAGAAGAATTCACAAAATGCAGGCCTTTTTGTTTGACATGTTGGATCTCACACAAACATGCTGGCAGATATGCAAGTTAATTTATTTGGGCCTCTTACCACACGATGTCATGCAAACATCCCTTTTTTGTGGTATTTCTGCATGCTGTGAATGCAAGGCCATTGTAATAGTATTCTTGTGTTCTATTTCTATGTCTTCCATTTTCCTGTCATTTTTGAAAATCGCAAGGCCTATTTTGTCAAAATTTTAAGACTATTACTGATTCAGATCTCTAATAAACAAGTTTTGAGATTTGGGTTAATCATAGCAGTTCTAAGCTGAAACTTTTTTAAAAGGTTCTGTGATTTATTATGTAAATTTCTTGATGTTTATTTATTGTGTTCTGGTTGTGCAGAAGTTTTTTACCTGCATGTGCAATTTAACTTCCCATATGTAATTCTGTGATAAATGCCACATTGCCTAATTCTTTGCATATCTGCAAAACTAGTTAACCTCCTTACTGACAGATACATTTTCTTTATTTCACAGCAAAAGCTGTCCCATTATTGATGTCACCTTGTTCCTGCTGTGGATCAACCAATCTTGTCCAGCACCTCAAAGAGGACACTTGCTGCATCATTAATAGCCAGGGTAACTATATCTTTATTAGCTTGAGAAGGCATCATCATAGGGCAGCAGACAGAAATTGTGGGCACTCCAGCTCCCATAACAGTGAAAAATCAATCGATAAAGCCATATTTGGGTTTAACATTTGCCTGATGTCTGGCAAAATTTCTCTAAGCAATTGATTATAAACAGGACTGCCCTGTTTTGTAAAATTTTTTCTTCCACCTGCCTGTGCAAGATGCCTATGAAGTTCGTTTTGTGTATTCTATTTTTAGCATTTCTATAATGTAAAATGCAAAAGCTACCTGTTCTGAAGGCTGTTATGAACTTTCAATAGCTCGAAATTCAGTACATTCAGATACCATGCTGTAGTGGTACAGCACTCTATTGCCTGCATGTAGTTTTCTGAATATGTTCCTTTTTTTTCATTTCAGGACGCTTTGATTTGAACATATACACCATCACCTGTCTTGACTGTAGTCAAACTCATGACCCATTTAATCTGAAGACAGTTATTCGATCAAGATACTGGCCAGCAAGTGTCAACTCTTTTACGTATCTTTTTGATCAAGATTTATTTATTTTGTGGGACTGTTTCAAAACAAGGATGCCTGGATCTTCAGAGCACAACTTTTTGAATGCATTGGAGGAAATTGCAAAAATGAATGCAAGGGTAAGTCTGTGCTTAGAAGTTATTGTGAATAATTATTAATGGAAGATAAGCAAGGTGTTAAGAACATGAAATGAATAAATTTTGTTTCAGATACCAACTATCAACAAGCAGTATTTCACAACAGCATACAGAGAGTGGAAGTATTGCCAGTTTGAATTAGAAACTTTGATGGGAAAGAGCTGGTTTCTGTGTCCTGTGTGTACAATATCACAGCACTCTTGTCATGTAGACGGTAACTGCAAGCTGTACAGATACAAATCTGCAGGAAGGTTTGTATCTTCATTTTGTTCTTGTTGTTTTGTATAGTGATATTGAGGTTTAATGCTTAAGGATTTTTGTGACACAGTAGTAAATTGACAACAAATATTCCAGTTTAGTTTCTTAGTGCAGTTATGATTCCGAATTTAACCATCTGTGTTTATTTGTCAAGGAATATTTGTAGTTTCTCATAATTCTTATTGAAATGTTTCATTTTTTTGCTGTCTGAAAGTTAGGGACAACATTAGCTTTTCCAGTTATTGAAATTAGATTGAATGCACTATATCATTACAGTTTCGGGAAAAGACTCAAAAGACTCCCAATAATAGCCTATATCATGAAGCAATGTTTTCTTAAGTTTTCAGGAAAGCAAACACTGACAGATCTTGGCCAAATGCATACATATGATTTTTTTTATGTTTTTTATAGATTAGGCTGCATGCTTTTGTAGGGTTTAAATGCATTAATAGATCATAAATAAATGAAGTGGAAGCATTTTAATTGTCATACACAAATTATAACTATACTAAAATTTTTACCCTACTTTCCAAGGATCATCATTAGAGATCACTCGTTCAATTAGTTCACTCTGATGATGATGCTTGGAATGTAGGGTCGAAATGTTAGTATAGTTATAATTTGTCTATGACTAAGAAATGCTTCTACTTATTTTATTTATAATCAAACTATGGCCGAATAAATATTTTCAAATTAATACATCAGTGATGTTTTCTATACAAATGAAAGGTCACGGCCAAAGAGTTTTTGGGTGAGTGTACTGGACAACTTGAGGGATGAGTCATTTCAAATATCATTTCTCCGGGAAACAACTAATTAACAACTCTATAACTTTTTAGTCAGCGTAATCAAGGCTACTATGATGGCATTTTCATTGCTCCAAATGAAGAAGTTGACAAGCTTGTGACAGAAATATATAAGAAACCACAAAATCAGGAATATGTAAGTCTTCTTTCATGTTCCACTGTGGAAGTGACATTATATTCAGTTTAATCACACCATCTGTGTTCAGGAATTGAGTTCTAAATAGCTTTTTTACCTCATCCTAGGCTGAAGGGAATTCTTGTGGTGGAACATTCTGGAAAGCCGCCCTCAATGTTGGACGCAAAAAAGGTTCTCTTCACGAGACTGGGTTAGAAATAGCAAGCTGTAGGCACTGTATTGGTCAAAAAGCTGTTAACATGTTTCAAGGAGAGATTTTTGGCTATGCCCTCTACATTCACAAATCCTTTATTGCCCCAAATGAAGTAAAGTTTATGTGGTCAGATGTTATTTGCCGATATTGGCCTTGGGTAAAAAAGAATGCACCAGAATTAGCTGAGAAAGTTTTGCCTGCTCTTTCAGTGATGCATGCAAAAGGACACGGATCCTATTGTCAGGTATAGCTTTCGTTCATGTGCATGTTTTTTTTTGTAACTGAATTCTGAATTCTAATTCTTTTGATTTTTTTACTTTGTTTTCTAATTTATACTTAATGATAGTTTTCTGAAAGCTTGACTTCTGGACTTGGTTTGAAATCTTCCCAATCAGCTGACAACTCTTTGCATTAATATGGTATTTTGTGTTTCTGTACTATTGTCCACTGTGATAAGATAAATATATCTTTTTGGAGGCATTGATTGCCTTTTAGCAAATCTCTCATAATAAGGGCATGGAGACATCAATGATAATTTGAAAGGTTAAAGTAATTTACTGTCACATAGGCAAGCCATTTACAATTTTTGTGGCAAATTTAGTGATTTTGTTTTGGAAATTCACTGTATAACACAACTTTTTAATATTTCTCTTGCAAAATGCAGTGCTAATTACTGTTCTTAAGAACTGGGTAGGTCTTAATTTCATCTTTTGAAACATAGGTCGTTTGGGATGGAGAATGGCAGACTGGTGCTGCAAGAACTACTGGTGAAGAGGTAGAGCAAGTGAACAGCTATTTGTCTAGACTTGGAAGCACAACAAAACACATGTTACCAGAAAGTAAGTCTTATATACACTTAGGGGACTTAAGTATTGATACACTTGATTGAAAATGTCAGCAAACAAAACAGTCCCAGTTCTGAGTTAGAAAACAGGCACAATAGTTCAGATGCTTCAATTTACTTGGTTGAAAATTTTCTTATTAGAGAATTCCTTAAAAGATGATGTTGGGCGGATTTGAATATCATTTATTCATTTGCATTTAAATTTTGAATTTCTGTGTTCATGTGAATTTCTGAAAATCAATGTAAATTCTGTAATTATAGTTAAATGTTCCCCGATGCCAAATTTCAAAATCTAATCAATCTTCTTTGAAAGTACACTTTGAGCGAGGAAGCAGACGGCGAAAAATTGCGAACTATTCCACTATTCCAAAGAAAAGTCAGAACTAACTATTCCACTATTCCAAAGAAATATCAAGAAGGGTGGTTGTTCTGTCGCTGCTTTTGTCAAGAGATCTTTGAATATTTTCGTCACCTGCTTTCTCGCTCTAAGTGTAATTTTGGGAAGCCGCTTTTTCAAAGTTTTGCTATAAATTGTTCACTTTTTCTTCAAAAATGATGAATGTGTGAACATTTTTGCACTTTCAACAAGTTCAGTGAAGCCCCAGAACGATGACGGCTTTGTTGTGTAATGTTTGTTTGCTTTGTGTCTCGAATGGTTGGCTGCCACTTTGCGTTAAAATCTTGTTGAAGAAGAGTTTTTTGGAGGGATCATGTACTGTTGCTAATGAGATTCAGTCAGCCTATCGACAAATTTTGCTACGTAATTTTCGATGGACATTTTGATATGTGTTACATTTATATTGCAGACAGAGAAGATTCTTTGACAGAACACATGATGAGCTGGAACAAAAGAAAAATTGAGAACATTGCTGGTGATCTATGTAAAAGATACCTAAGGGTATGTGGGTCATCCTTTTTGTTGCTCGCTTGTTGGTATGAATTACTGTATCTGCTGGATATTTTTCTGCTCTGGTATTTATTGTCGTACAAAGAATACAGGGTTGTTATTCAAGGAAGTCTTCGAATATGTTTTAATATGTTAATTACTTTTTTCGCAATACGAAACTACTTTTTACAATCCACAGATGGAAAGATTACTTGAGGCAACAAAACAGAGCTTAGAGGCTAAAATAAACGAGTTCGGAATTGCTGACCAATCGCAATCTATCGCAAATTGGATTACAGAATTGAAAATGCATGCACAGGGTATACTGTTTTTTCGCAAATGTTTCAGACATCAATTATTTTATTTTGAGACAAATGCTTTATTGTAGCATCACGAATTGATAACTTTTTCTTTTCTATTCAGTTGTGAAAGATGCAGAAAGTGGACAACAACTAAATGAAAAGGAGGAATTAATTTTCTTGTATTCAGTCTTGCTTGAGCAGAATGCTCTTCCTCTTACCGATTTACAGAAATATGCTGGTTTGGCAATCCCCTCCACTTTTGGTTTGAAGTTTTTGAAGACACCTGTGCGATTAGACTTGCAAAAAACAAGGCTTGTTAAATTGGTTAACAAGTATGGCGATACTGTACCTTCTTTGATGGATGCGAGACATAGTCTTCTTGAAATCTCTATTAAGCAACAACAAAAGCTGATTGAACAAAGCTGCTTTAAAATGGCTCACAACACCTACATGGTCAATAAACTGGCAGGTAATGTTTTTTATCAATCTTTTTCCCTTTACAGAGCGTCTTCTAAAAATTGTTAGCACTGCTTTAGTATATTTCTTCACGCACTCGTCTTAGTATTTGTGATGTGAATACTGTATTCGCTCTGCATCAAGTTAAACATCTTTTATTGCTTGAAACTTCGTGCAATAAATTGATGCGTCATTCCAGAATGCTTTTCATAACCTTGTTACATTCACGTGTATATAACAGCCTCCGTTAATTGAGTTTTGTGGAACTGATGTTGTATTAAGTCTGTGAGGAATTACTGTGATGATCTTTAATATCTATATCATATTACTTTGTTCATAGTTTGATGATCATAGCAATGGCGAAGTTTTTGAATAACTTCTGTTAGAATTGATGTATATTTACGATTATGCAGTAAAGAAGCAAACCTTTCACTCTGAGTTGTAGTGAGGTTATTTGTTCGCAGAAAATGTTATGCCACAAGTTGTTTAGGTGATAAGAATAATGAATGCAACTTGATGACTTGATAATCTTGAAAGGCATACAACCTAATAATGTAAATGGTTAAACTTCAAGTTCTTTTTTTCGTTACCTTTTATGATGTTTAAATTTGAGAAAATTCCATCCCCTTTTTTAGAGACGAGCAAAAGACGACATGCCCTCAGAAAAATGGTTACAAAAGAGAAAGAACACTTCCAGTGTCTCTGTCAAGCGTACAGGCAAATCATTGAAGGACAGCCATTGCATAAGAAATGTCCATCCAGCATGGAACAACTTTGCAAAGAAGGAAATTTCCTTGGAACAATGATTCAAAAGATGATAAAGGTAAGCTCACAATCATTCAAGTCATCACAATCATACAATATATGCTTGCAAAGTTTGCTATGCAAACCATGAGAATGAAGATAACATTGATTCCTTGTAGTTACATTGGAGATGAAGCGGCAGTTATCACAGCTGTACGTACGCAAAGTTCGCATAATTGAAGAGATGAATCTGCTTCCAATAGAAATGCAAAGACTTTTGCATTTCTTTACAGCAAATCGTATTCAGTCCTTGGAATCATCGCGTGAATATCTTGAAAAAATACTCCGTAAGGGTATGTGTTGCATGACCATAAATGTCCTTCATTTTGAAAAAAATTGCTTTGTTATGTCAATACTGGTATATTCATTCTTATATGTCTTATTTTTAGATGATGACATTGCAAGCATTTGTCCCCGTCCACCCATGTATGATGATTGTCAGACGAAAAGCACTGTTGTAAGATTGTGTTATGCATTTTATACATGCTTTTTTCTTTGGGCATGTATGGTAGTAGCTATTTAGTGCTGGACAAATGACCAAACATTTTTCGCTTTCCATTTTCTATTTGCCGTGTCTGATTATCAATGTTTTGTGTTATGCTCAAACGACCAAACATTTTCTTTGTTAAGCAGTTTCCATCGTTTTACGATTAATATTTCTTTATTTTGTAAAGGCCCCGAAATGTGTATAAAAAAAGTTCCACTCTTGTAGTATAGGATAAGAAGAGTTCCTGCTCAACCAATTACTTTTTCCACAGGAGAGATACTCGACTCAAAGTTCTGATCCGTTGGTCGTAGCTGGGAAAATTTCAGTTATCAACGAAGGAATCCGCTATTTTGTGAAGAATATTGAAAACGCCATCTCTCGGTTTAAGAGTACACTAAAAGATGAAATTCGCGTTCAATTGCCATTGCATTTAGCAGATGCTCCCGATGATAATCTTGATTATGCAGAAGTTTTGTTTGATGAGAAAGACGGAAGTTTTACATCGGATGACTCAAGTGATAGTGAGACGGACGAGGACGATGACATTATAACAGCAGAATTGCTAGAAGATGATTTTCCTGACATTCTTTTTTAAGTAATAAATGTATTTTGTAGCGTAACAATAACATTATCAATAGCGTTGACCATAATATTCCATGACAATGCCCGATAATATTTATAGGTCGAGATAAAGCCGGTTTTCAACTAGGCTAAACTTTCTGCGCGTAGCGGAGCGGCTATTTTTTTGAAGCAATACACGCATTGAAATATATTTTCAATTTCCACTAGGAATCAGGCACATACAGCTCCAGTTAGATTAATGACTTTAAGTAAAAAGCTTTCGAGCAATTTCATTGGCAGGCGCCCTCGCACACTTCGGAAAAGTTGAAGTCAATCCGACTTTCAAAAAAGCGCGTAGCGGGGCTTTCAGAAGCAACCATTGTTAGAAATAAAAATGCATATGCAATGGCCGCTCCGCTGCGCGAGGAAAAATCAGCCTAGTGAAAAAACCGGGTTAAAGGAATCTGTAATTATTGTTATAATAATAATGCATTCAATGGAGCTCATTCGGGGCATAACCCTTCCCCCAGTTTTTAATATTAATGGGATAAAAATTAAAATCGTGAATTCTTATCGAAGCACCTGGAAGATTAACATTGGAATCAAAATATTTTTACAAAAGTGATTTGCAATTGTTGAACTAAGATACCCCATTGATAACCTTGAAATATTCTTGTGTGCTTTACTTTTAACGAGTTCAGAAATATACTACAAGTCTTTCACGTTTTGTTCTGCTTGTGAATTTATCAGCAATATCCAGTTGTTTGTAGATGATCTACATTCTGTGAAAGTTTTCATACTAACAAATTAAGATAGATTTGCAGTCAAATATTGTATACTGTGTGGAAGTTGGAATCCATATCTCTTTCTCCATCTTGCCTCCCTTACACTAAAATCAATCAGCGCAAGCCTACTAGGGTATATCCTATGCTCTTTATTCCGCCCGAGAATAACGTCAAATTACAGAAGGGCATGATTTTTTTATTTTTCGAAATTGCTCAATAAAATTTCCCGACTATATGTGATTTAGGGTAAAATCAATCAGCGCAAGCCTACTAGGGTATATCCTATGCTCTTTATTCCGCCCGAGAATAACGTCAAATTACAGAAGGGCATGATTTTTTTATTTTTCAAAATTACTCAATAAAATTTCCCGACTATATGTGATTTAGGGTTAAATCAATCAGCGCAAGCCTACTAGGGTATATCCTATGCTCTTTATTCCGCCTGAGAATAACGTCAAATTACAGAAGGGCATGATTTTTTATTTTCAAAATTACTCAATAAAATTTCCCGACTATATGTGATTTAGGGTTAAATCAATCAGCGCAAGCCTACTAGGGTATATCCTATGCTCTTTATTCCGCCTGAGAATAACGTCAAATTACAGAAGGGCATGATTTTTTTATTTTTCAAAATTACTCAATAAAATTTCCCGACTATATGTGATTTAGGGTTAAATCAATCAGCGCAAGCCTACTAGGGTATATCCTATGCTCTTTATTCCGCCCGAGAATAACGTCAAATTACAGAAGGGCATGATTTTTTTATTTTTCGAAATTGCTCGATAAAATTTCCCGACTATATGTGATTTAGCGTAAAATCAATCAGCGCAAGCCTGCTAGGGTATATCCTATGCTCTTTATTCCGCCCGAGAATAACGTCAAATTACAGAAGGGCATGACTTTTTTATTTTTCGAAATTGCTCAATAAAATTTCCCGACTATATGTGATTTAGGGTAAAATTAATCAGCGCAAGCCTACTAGGGTATATCCTATGCTCTTTATTCCGCCCGAGAATAACGTCAAATTACAGAAGGGCATGATTTTTTTATTTTTCGAAATTGCTCGATAAAATTTCCCGACTATATGTGATTTAGCGTAAAATCAATCAGCGCAAGCCTGCTAGGGTATATCCTATGCTCTTTATTCCGCCCGAGAATAACGTCAAATTACAGAAGGGCATGACTTTTTTATTTTTCGAAATTGCTCAATAAAATTTCCCGACTATATGTGATTTAGGGTAAAATCAATCAGCGCAAGCCTACTAGGGTATATCCTATGCTCTTTATTCCGCCCGAGAATAACGTCAAATTACAGAAGGGCATGATTTTTTATTTTCAAAATTACTCAATAAAATTTCCCGACTATATGTGATTTAGGGTAAAATCAATCAGCGCAAGCCTACTAGGGTATATCCTATGCTCTTTATTCCGCCGAGAATAACGTCAAATTACAGAAGGGCATGATTTTTTATTTTCAAAATTACTCAATAAAATTTCCCGACTATATGTGATTTAGGTAAAATCAATCAGCGCAAGCCTACTAGGGTATATCCTATGCTCTTTATTCCGCCTGAGAATAACGTCAAATTACAGAAGGGCATGATTTTTTATTTTTCAAAATTACTCAATAAAATTTCCCGACTATATGTGATTTAGGTAAAATCAACCAGCGCAAGCCTACTAGGGTATATCCTATGCTCTTTATTCCGCCCGAGAATAACGTCAAATTACAGAAGGGCATGATTTTTTTATTTTTCAAAATTACTCAATAAAATTTCCCGACTATATGTGATTTAGGGTAAAATCAATCAGCGCAAGCCTACTAGGGTATATCCTATGCTCTTTATTCCGCCCGAGAATAACGTCAAATTACAGAAGGGCATGATTTTTTATTTTCAAAATTACTCAATAAAATTTCCCGACTATATGTGATTTAGGGTAAAATCAATCAGCGCAAGCCTACTAGGGTATATCCTATGCTCTTTATTCCGCCCGAGAATAACGTCAAATTACAGAAGGGCATGATTTTTTTATTTTTCGAAATTACACAAAAGGAATCAGTTTATATTGTGCAAGAGTAAAAAAAAGATGAAGGAATATCATCAGTTACACAATAAATCGTGTATGCATTTATTTTGAGCGTTAATTGAAGGAAGGCACTTAATCGGAAATTGACATGCAAGGATGTTAGTATACATGATTTCTTTACACGTTCTATGTAACAAGTGATGAAAACAACATTTAAAAAACATGAATAAAATACCATGTACACTGTATTTAGAAAAACTATTGATATTGTATGTCGTCCAGAGAACTTTAATATGTTACAAAAATATGTCATCTATGTCATACAAAACATCTTTAAATGACAAGGGTTCAAGGGTATCTATGTTCTACTTTATTCAATGAATGTAAACAAGATTCAACAAAAAATCATTTATAGTAAATGAATTTTAAATTATATTTAAATAACTACAAACCATTGAAGATGAACTCTATGCATTATGTTTTCCAATTTCTAGTTAAATAGGTACAAGTTAATATTTACGTTTTAAGCATTTTATGTGCTCGATGACCGCGATGACCATGTCCAGAATATTTCGAAATAAAGATAAATTTTTGTTTTCGGCGATGAAGCGAAATTGTAGACATAATTACATAGAATAAAATTTAATAAAAAGGATTCAATACCAAGAAAGAAGACAAATATTAAAGACGCTTGCTTCTGGCATAAAGGGAAAGGGTAATGCCCGAAACGTCGTCAAAATTCGTCTTTTTTCTTTGTACTGAATCCTTTTATTAAATTTTATTCTATGTAAGTTATTCGATGGTACCTCACGCTATACTCCAGTTTATACTTACATTACATATTACATAGAAAACGTCCTGTTTTAAATATAGACAATATTCTATCTTAATACTAGAGATAACATACGAATTGAACATTATTGAAGTAAATAATGTTCTTCTTGAAATTCAAACGCTTGAAAAGTACAAACAACGATTTCTTTCATACAAACAATATTACTTTAAAAATTCAGCCTACTCCAACTTATCAGCCTCGTAGACATGCGAGTAGATTAGCCATGCTTGGTGATTTTTCTCACAGAAAAGACACTCAAATTCATAAATTCCGCGATGGAACATTGACAGGCTAAATCCTGGACTGGTAATTGATCTAAGAAAATAATATTCTTCTTCCCTTGACTGTATCATTTTTTGAATTCCAAATTGTTGTCTAAGATTTAAAGACAAATATCCTTCATGGTACACAAGGTTTTCATTATGTCCCTTGAAGATTCCTCGTGGATCACATTCAAAGTGATATATCCTATACTTAGGATACTCGTCTGATTTCATGGTGTTTGAAAAGCTGCCATCTTTTAGCCATGTGCGTATAAACCAGACTGTAAAAGAAGACAAGTGGGGTTTTTAACTTGTAAGTGATAAGTTGTTAACTGGATTTAATTGGGTCATCTTCCAATCATTTTTCACAAATAATACAAAAAAAAACTAGCAACAAAACACAATTTATCAAGGGTTTTAACAAGCATCAACAAACAATCAGTATTAACATGTATAAAACAGCTGACAAAAATGACCAAAGCTGACCAAACAGTTTCATTTCATGCTATGTGTTGTTTCTTCACAATTATAGAAAAACCTCCATCTGGGAGACATGAAATATACCAATTGATAAGATTTGAAACTGTGAGCATAAAATGAACATTGCTGCAAATATTTTCAGTGTGTACTTGTCTGGTATGACTGTCTGCTCTAATAAAAAAGAAACACAAATCTGAATATAGTTTTCACATTTTTCTTCATCTTTCAAGGGCCAAAAGCCATATCTCTCGTCAAGTTTTTGTATTGGACATCCCGCAATTGGTTTATCTAAAAAATAAAAGGATATTGCTCATTCCCCTTCACCCTCTCCTCAAATGTTTGGGAAGAGAATTGTAATTGGCATAATTGTTCAATACTTAGATTTCAAGACCAAAAGGTGAATCATATTGCAGGCAATGGAGGAAAATGCAGGGGAGTTAGTGCTCCATCCAATCAAAATTTTTATGACAACACAACTAGACATTTAAGGACATGCTACCTTTTCAACAATGAACCTATTGAACTACTGAGTTTTCTAGCTGCTTTCAGCACTCATTAATCCCATGCACACAGCAATCATTTGGCTGTGAACACAGTGACATATAAGGTTGTGATAACTTGCAACATGCATCGGTCTCATATTGAGGTTGAAGTTGTCCTCAGCGAGAAGTACCAATTGAATTAAATGCTTCTTTTAGTGCGTACTATCTTTTTTAGACAGGAAACAATTAATGTTACCTGGAAGATCCGAGAATTCTCCAATGTCTGGTTTCTCATAATATACTTTTCACCAGGCATTAAGATTGATAGGTCTGGGGCATGGTTTGGGGTGTTGTATGTCACATTTACAACTGGAAACATTCTATAAGAGAAAAAATCATTTTCCATTGATTACTGTTAATGAACAAAGAGGCCATGGAAGCAAGGCAGAAGGGCAGCAAGTGGGGAAAAACGGGAAAGTAACACAATCACAGAATTTCAAAATTTTAAGACTGATGGTCCCTGTAATTTTTTTGTTCGATTCTTATGACACATGAAAGTTATTCTACCTTGTGATAAAAATATGACAACAACTAGTACAAGAGACAGTATAAATATGCAATATGCACACCCCCAGGTCAAAATCTGGTCACTACCCCCTAAAAAGTACAGAACTCTTGGAAGTCTCAGAGCACAGAAACCCTTGTTCCAAGATCTCCAAGAGTTTTGTTTTTTGAGTAGTTTGGTATAGGCCATACTTGAAAACACAGACATCTTAGTATTCTTGGAAAACTCTGAAGGAGGGTTCTGTTTTGTGTTCCTGCCAGGCAAAGACCAAGGCTGTTATGAAAGCTGAAAGAGGAGGATGTCATTGATCTACAGTATATGTATCAATTTCGCCTTGTCTCCCTCACAAAAAAACTTTAGATAGGAAAACTTACCGGTTATAATCACTCTTCTCTAAATTATGCTGCGATCTGAGATGCTGGGCAAGACTTCTGCACGGTTGCCCAAAATTTCTGCAGCCCTTAACATAACAGTGTTCAATTTTCCGTAACTCATATAATGTTTCTCATATACTTTGTCCAAATAGTCTGCTTCACTAGGAGTGGGTAGCCATTGGTGCTCTCGAAAAGACATGGAACGATGCTGCTCTTTCACATGTCGACGAATGTTTTTCATGAATCTACCATAGCTTCTGCAATATTTTACCCTGCATACCCCTGCAGTTGTTTCTTGCCTGCTCTTCTGCTTAACAAAAAAAGAGAGGCATTGACAGTTAGCATAGCCATAGTACCAGTTAACAGGAGATTGCAAACATGTCTCCTAGGCAAGTTTCCAGGTGCTTTTTTTGTGTAAAAGATTAAAATACCGTAATATATTAAAATACAATTTCACTTGACCTGCTTCAAAATGCGACAGATTTGGATTGGAAGGGTATAAAGTTTAGCTTGCGTTGGCAATTGAGGATTTTTGGCATAGATAGCAAGTAACTTGCTGTGTTGATTATTTTTAGACTTCCATAAGCCTCGCGTCTTGCACCTTAGTTTCTTTCGTTTTCCCTTTATTGGAGAAACATGCTTTCAAGCAATGCTCAGTATCTGCATTTAAGCTCAAATTTGAAGTTAACGAGCCGCCCAGCAGGAACCACTAAACAGTGAAGGCCTGAAGGGGAGTTGAGGTGGATGGCCTATCTCCAAAAGTGGGAATGACAGAGGGTGTCTGCTGTGCATGACAGGCAGCAAGATACGAAATTCCTGTGCTTCTAAATTTTATTCCATACCTTTTCGTTCCGTGAGCGGGACAACATTTTATTGTGAGTCCAAACCAAATGAAAGTAAACAGCAGAACGTAACATGCAAAGAACAGCACACATGAACTGATGACTTTTTGGCGCCAAAAACTATAGACGGAGGCACCGATATTTCGCGCCAAACCGTACATGTGGTGGGGAAGTTTGGCGCCAAAAGAAAGGAAAGAAGCTAATCCAATAAAAGATCTTATGTTAAAAGCATCATGTTTTGATGATGCCTAAAATCTTATAAGGCATCATCAAAACATGGTTTGGATGTAACATTTTAGTGTTTCAGGTAATTTTTATTATTAATTCTAATAGCGTTAAACACTTAAGCGCTCCAAGTTCTATGAGGGCTTCGACTGCCTTATAAGTGATTGATTGGGGAGCAATAACCCCTCGGAGGGAGGGGGTTCATGACCTATGTATGGATGGATTGGGGATGTGCCGCCGAGATTTTACAGACAAACCCACAAATGATGTAAATAAGAAGGGGAATGCACTACGGACATTTTCGATGCAATTTCAACACTGTTGTATTCACATAAGATAAATGTCTTTTTTATTCATTTCATTCTTTAAAATCACGGTATAAACTGAAAAACAATTACAACAATTAGAATTTAAAAAAAAACTAAAACTATCTGACAAATTTGTGAAATAAGAAAGTAAAAACCTAATAAAAAACCTCTGAATAAAATCCCTACTTGAAATACCCTAAAAAAACCTAAAAAACTGTATCAAAAACTGTTTGTGAACCTCTTACAAACAGCAGTGGTGACCTAACCAGGCTAAAAGATATTTTGTTTTTTATTTTGGTCATTATTTCACTGTATTTTTTGTCTGTCTTAAGTGCAATCTTTTACATTGAAATTTCATAGGATGAAATTTCAGAAGAATTTCCTAAAATGAAATTGATTAGTTTTCTTAAATTCCTGACCCTGTTATATTTATATGGGGATTTGGCCAAAATCGTGTTTGGAGAATTGTAGGGTGCAAAACCCATCCAAATTTTCAAACTCTTACAATTGGAATGCCAAACCGTGGTGAGTTGGCCCCAAAAGTTGACTGGAACACATTTTGGGACATGTAGGAAGTTAACCAGGAATCATCCTGGGGCCATTTGTCTAAAAGTTTTATGTGCGTGTGCAAGGTATTTTAATTAGAGGTAACCCTGTTTCCAAGGGGAAGATAGATAAATCTCACTTATCTGTGATAATAAGAGAAAAAAGACAGAAATGAAAGTAATTCTATGTTTATCTTCATAAAGACTTTAAATAAGCAGCAAAAGCAAAGAATAATTGCTAAACATAGAAGCTGTTCAGTATTGAAAGTATTTCTTCCTCTCTGTTTCAGCGAGAATAAGCTCTTTCTTTTTATTTTACTTGACAAGAAATAAGGCTTTTCATTCCTTGTGATGATAGATTGATGCTCTATTCTGTCTTCTGAGCCAAGAATGTATTTGTTGCCTTCAACTAAATTCAGCCATGTTCCTGAATAACTGTTCTTACCCAACTGCCTTTTTACAAGAAAAAGCCAAAACGCTCCTGTTCACCAATGGTACATACAGGCACTATACTTCCCTTTTTAGCCTTCACCCCTGTGAACAAGATATGGTTCAACAATAAAAAGTATACAGATTCTTTGCTAATAATAAAAAGAATAATGGAGAAATTTTTCGAATTCATAAACTAAAAATGGCAATAAAAGCACAAAGCTTGAGCTTTTGTGTACACACACACTGATCTCAATATGTAGCTTTCACATGACGACAATCAACAAGAACTGTGGCAAGATCTGTTAAAAGTGAGATGAGACAAGTTGTTTTGACTGTTATTTCATAAGACATTACCTTTAATCTTTTGTTTTCTTTGTGGACTCTCTTCCATGTTTGAAGGAGCTGGTGTATTCTTGGCTCTCATCTCCAAGACTAGTTTAAAAAATATAATATAATTTGTCATACAGTTTGCTCTCTTATGAATTTAGTCCTCTGTTGCCACAAAGTTAATGCAGCTATTCTGTCTGTAGAATTATGTTCACATTTGAATCATATTGCTTTTTTAAATTATTCAAGTGTGAAATATACATAAAGAATAGCTGCTTTAACTTTGAGGCAACAGAGGACTAAATTTTCAAAGGAGCACAATGTATGTTACATGAAGAATGCACCATTCCTCCAAGAAATTATGCAGTAACATTTGATCAATCATACCTGAGTTTTCAGTAGCTGTAGTTGAATCCATAATAGTGAACCCCTCAAACATTGAATGTTCTTGCACTTCTGGCAAACTACCTGTAAAATCTGAAAGATAAACCGAAACAACAACTGAATGGAGATAAAATTTGGTTGAAATTCCAGAAACCCTTAACCAGAATTATCTCACACACAGACATCCATTATGTATCTACAACAAATTTTATTTTTAAAGCCACAACAAAGACTTTGACAACAGTAAAATTCCTAATAATGTTGAATGCAAAGATTTGCCACAATAGGCAAAGAGCGCAAAGGGTCAAGAAATAGCATTAGAGTGCAAGAAGCAATATAATGTAATCATAGTACGAAAAGTTTAAAAACAACATTATACCTGGCACTGTCTCAAGAGTTCCTGTGTTTCTTCCATCAGGATCAGGTTGACAATCATTGAAAACCTCCACTGTTAATTAAGGAGATTGAAAACAAATGTGAGAAGGAATTGCTTAGAAAAGTTGAAGAGCATTAAGAAGATTTCAATTCCAGTTGCAGCTTCCTGAATGTATATCAAATTATGCACTTCACTTTATTATGGAAAAGATCAGTTATGATATGATCTGAAAAGTTTTTAATGCAAACATTTCAATCTGTGATTTTCAACAAGTAAGTGTACTTCCAATTCTATTCATGTGCACGTCCACACTTTGCATTCAGAAATCTGAACTCTGATGTATTGGTTTAAATATTCTATCTGAAAGTCCTTGTTATGCTGAGTGAAATTCATTATACACATATCAGTGGTTCTATGTATTACACTCTTAGGACAATATTTCAATACTTCATATATCAACAATATTTTACGATATTGTACATACTGTTTAGAATATCTGAATTTGTTGTTACATCTTCTCTTGTTCCACATGCATTTTCTGCAATGTTGTCTGGCTCCTCTTTCAAAAAAGGTAAAAAAATGTTAACATAAAATGCAACCAGCAACACATAAAAAACACTCTGATGATGACACAAGTCTGAAAGGCCTTGGTGTGCTTTAAGATTATTTCAAGGAAATTTGAAGTTTTTTTAGTTCAGATTTCTTATTTCATTATTTGCACCTGATCTTTATTACCTTAATCACAAAAAATATCAATATATTTTAGCATTGCTTATAGAATGCAAATGTCACCTGTTGTTTGTTCCATGGCGGTCTGATTACGTTCATCTTCTCCACCTCCACCTTCTTCTGGATGTTTACGACACCAGTCTAACAAACAAATTCAAAGAAGGAATGTTAGTATCCATTTTTGATAGCAAAGTTAGGAAACCTTTTGAATGTACAGCTTTCAGTCAAAAGAATAATGAGCAAGGAGAGAATTCCTGAAAATTTTTTCTGTGTGCCCAAGAGTGGAGCCATAGACCTTTTCTTAGTTATCTGGGTTTGTGGGACCCATTTCAGGAAGATGACAACATTTTGAGTGAGGGGATCCTTTCCATGTGCAATAACCATGATTGTAATTACTCTAGGGTAGGGAGTTCAGAAAATCTTTCTTTAAATCCCCCATCTTTGAGAAAAATATCATCGTTTTATCTTTATTAAGCTAAAATTACTCTGACAAATAACTATACAATGTTTTGAAATAAAAACCTTGAAAATATGTTTTTGCCATATCCATGACAAGTCTTCCACTCTCTGGTCTATTTTTAGGATCTGCACCAATGAACTCTTTACCAAACCCATTAGTGCACATCGATTCTACAGTTATACCATTCCCATGTTTTTTTGTCATCAGGATGACAAAATTCAAGTTGCACAAACGGCAAAGCTCATTTATCTACAAAACAAAAACTCCTCTTTCATGCTGGTTCTTATATATATGAATCATATCCTTTTCAATAAGTTTTTATTGAGAAGTGAAAATTTTTCTGCAGTTTTTCTCTCCTGGCAAGATTTTGAAACTCAAAAAAAATAGTTACTACACAGTATCTATGTATCTTACATCATCTTCATTGGTTTCTATGCATTACAAAAATTGTTACACAATATTAACACTGCAAAAATATTCATTTTACCCTGTCTTGTATAATTCTTTTCTGGATTGTTGCATTTGGCTTTTGTTGAGCTTCAGTCTTTTTTATTAATTTGCTCAATTCTACTTTGCATTGAAAACATTTTTTTTTCAGATTGGGTTCATGGCATTGCAGCACTTGCAAACCTAAAATAAATAAGCAATAAAATTTCTGCTACACCATGCTCAGCTGTGGTGCTCATTTGCCCTTTTCAGACCATTAGGAAACTCTTCCAGACCAGCTCACTCCAAAAGACATAAAACCATTTTTGCTTCAAAATCTTTCCATGTATTCTTACAGTTTCATAATTTAAATTTTTGTCAATTTTGACAGTATCAGCATACATAATGTAATAGCAAAATATGGTAATGTTTAACAATTCCAAAAATTCCAATAATCAGTTCAGGGTATTTTGATTGTTGACCCAAGGTTATTGTTCATAAGGGATTCGTCTTGGGGGATCAAGTCATGAGGTCAAATTAGGCAGTTTTGAATATCTTATACAGTACTATCTATAACAGTTTTATAACAGTACTATCCAAGCATATTCCTTTTCCCAATATGCTTTCCATACCCCTTTATCCCTAGAGGTAACAATGCCCTTTAGTTAAAAATGTATCTTGAGCTAAAATATCCTATTTACCATTTTTTCTCTAGGGTTATTTCACATCAGCTGAACTGTATAGCTGCATGAAACCCCAGGCTACATTGGACTAATTGCTTGACTTGACAATGGCAACATAGATGATAATAAAAACTTACTTTACCAATCCCGCTTCTTCTTGTTATGTTGCTTAAATCCATGCCTGTTAAAAATAACGTAAAAATTTTAGCCTAATTTCATCTCGTAGGTTTATTTTATGTCATGAATCATCAAGAGATTGCTTGTTTGGCACCCTTTGCAGCCTCCTAAAGGAAACTCTTATACTATTTTAGAATATAACCTTACTTCAAGTCATTTTTTGGACAAGATGGAAAAGGTGCACCTACCTACACCCCAGTCGGGAATCTAAAGGCTGTACACCGGACATGTCCAGCATACACAATTGATTTTTGGCGTACACTTTGGTGTATCTTTTGCTTAATTCACCGACTGGCGTACAAATATATTCAGTGTGATAAAAATTTTGATTTTTGTGAACAATGAATATGAAAACAGGCTTCTCTGAGACTAAGAAGAGGCTTCAATTTTCAAAATTTTCTAGGGGGCATACCCCTAGACCCCCCTAGAATGGTGCACCTCGCCACACTGCCCATATGACTGGCGTACATGGAGAACCTCAGATTTTGTTGTCCGGCGTACAAGTTTTATACATTCCAGACTGGCCTACGCCTACGTCAATTTTAGTTCAATTCAAAATGGGGGAGGGGGTGTGGACCCAAGTAAATTCAATGAATCATTGAAATACGTCACAGGTAGTAGTAGGCCTAAAAGGCTTCAATCAAGGCTCAGAGCAAATATAATTCATGTAATAATTGAAATATACATAATATAGACTAGAAGGCTAGGCCCATTTACCATTAAAATGGCGGTCACCAGTAGAAGTGTATGTAGGCCTAAAACTAAAACGCTTCAAAGTATTTGGTTTACGAACCTACCTGCTATAATAAAACATAAACAAGCAAATTCATTAAAACTACCTTGATCTATTGATCTTGATGTTTCTTCTTCATGTTCCTGATGGTTTTCGGATACAATTTCTGAAGTTGTATGGGACGCCATTGTATGAAAAAAATGGTAACGTAACTGTGCGCAAAGCCAGTTGAATTTGTTGATGGTACTACGCATACGCTTGTTTTATGCATTTCACATAATTGTAGGAATTATGTCATATACATAAATACTGGTCTGAGGCCATGTTGTGCTGACAGTTGGGAATTGTTCGCACAAAATAGGTCGTCTTGTGTTGGCATCCAGCTACAAAATAGGTATATGCTGCTTGTGGTTGAAGGGCTCCAATTTTCGACAAAGCGTGATCTCCTCGACCCATTCCGTAACTTTTGATCTTAAGTGTTGCATTTGCATACGGAATTCGTCACTCCCTATCGACGCTCCTATATGTTGTGACCTTCAGATGAAACTTTGACGTTAGAACCTTCAAATATACTTCTAGCTTGATCTAGCATTTCCGGTTTGACAATAGGTAACCAATCTTTGGTCACATCTTGATCAATGTATCCAACCACGTTTTTAAGATTTCAATTTTACCAGCAATTGTAATATCATCCGCAAAGGCAACCTCTTTTTGACTTCTATCACCAGTTGATTTTTTCATTGCTTCAAGAAGGGGTGTTGTTCCTATTGCATAAATTACCATTCCGAGTGGATCTCTCTTTGTAGTGCCTTCTTTTGAACTGATTTCCTTTCCAACAATAACAAAAAGACGTGCTGGAACAGAATAGCAGTTTCGGACATATGTTGCAATCACAGGACAGTTGACAACAATGTTATGGAGAAACAACTTCCTGTTTAAACTGTTGAAAGCATTTGCAGCGTCAACAAGGAGAACTGCATCCGTGTCGTCGTTTTCAAACATCTTTTTCATTGCATGGATTGCTGCTTCTAAACCTTCATTGCATGGATTACTGCATGAAGTCACAACGTCACTTTTGAAAACAGCCACATCAGCTTTCCCCGTTATTCTCCTCAGAACCTCACCAACACAGATATTGACATATCATCTACTTTGCAAGTGAACATTGTGCAAATAACTAATGCGAAGGCAACACGAAAATCATCACCAGTTCTTCCATGGTCCCTTAATGCCAATATTCTCCGCCAGCCGTCAGCGTCCATTCCTGACGGACCAGACCCTCCTTTTGTCAATTGAGCAGCTGCTATTACCATTTTCTCGTCCATGACGGGAAATTCTATCGGTTCAACGGTTGACTCTGGACTGACGAAGCGTCTTCAGATGTATCCACACTTTCAGGATGATTCATTTTTAGCTGATCGATAGTGTCATCATTCAACAGTAACAAACCACCTTGCATATTGTTTATCAACTTAGTTGCACCATTGACTATGACGTTGTTACAGTACGCCTGTTTTTAGCAAACAGAGACAGATGCGGAAAATAACCCTAATTATTTCTCAAAAGACTAGAGATGTAATATGTTTTTCCTTTAGCTACTAGAGTATTTCCTAGTTATTCAGATAGCCATTCAAACTTTAGAGGTGTAACTGTAACAGTTTTTTAATGGGCATTGCGAGTAGGATCAAAATCCGATGACACAGTATTTGACGTTTTCATAGATTGAAGGTTATTCATCATCGGATTATCAAGAGGTAAAATTTTAAGTCCAGTGTCTCTAGTTCAATGTCTAACTTTCCTTCCAGGAAGTTCCTATCACGTTCCAGGCCCAATTACCCACCTGAGGCCCACGATTACAGTAACTTCCGACTCGAGTCCCACGTCCCACCTGCGTCCTGCATCGTCAAATTTCGGATTGCCACAAATTGTGGCACACAATAAGGAGGGGCTAATTTCTCAGCAAAAATCGCCCGAACGCGTGACAGTTGTGCCAGGTAAAGAAACACGACATGTACATCAAAATTGAGAATCTTTGCACCTAAGTCAATAAGATGTTTCCAGTACTTTGCACCTTCTCAACATATGCGCGAAAATATCCTCGAAAATTGGTGGTGAAGTTGTAGTGTTTAATGTTTACCATATATTAGCATATACTCCTTCATTTCCATATTTAATTTTCTCATAATAATCTTTAGCTTCTCACAAATTTTAGGTAATATCTTTAGCTAGCATCGCGTGCATAGGTATGCTGCAGTACATAGCTACTACCAGTCTCAGTCATTTCACATTCAGCTGAGCATTACTTAATTTGTCCCAAGTTACTAAGCCTTGGTCGCTCTGACATACCTCATTCGTGCTATAGCTAAGTTTTCTCCGCAAAGTTTATGGCGTATTTTTTTGGTCACATTCTGTTTTCAGCAGACACCTTCTCTTTTCGGCAGACGTCGAAATGTATTTTTGGTACAGTCTTCTGAAAACGGCAGGCTTCGCGGGCCTCCGAAACCTTCTGTCCCTGAAGCTGGAAGGTTTCGCAGACTTCGCAAGGAATATCGTTCTCACTTTAAAATGAATGGTTTTGTTCGAGTTTATGATCAGCCTACGGTTTTCAGTAGCTGTATTTTTTGGTACAGGGAACTTTTTCCTGCTGAGTCTACCGTTCTCAGAAACTCTGCCAAAAACCGAAGGTTATCAAAAAATACGCCCTTAGCAATTCACAAATATACAGAAATTTCTCAGAGTGTCTCTCACAAGCTGCGTCTAGCGAACAGAAGTTTTGTCTAATTGGCAAATCGTAGCAAAACCAAGGTTTTGCCACAAACTAAGGTGCAAAAGGTAAACAAAAGACACGCAGACGATATACTGTACTATTATATGACCAAAGAACAAATCAAATCAATGAAACAAGATATAGATACGTTAGAATACAATTCGAACATGCATGAGTAGATTACAAATAATTCATTCGCGTTACAAAACTGTCCTATTGATGAAACGGGCACTGACAACTATTGCTGTTCAAAAATGATAAGGACGGAATCATAGACTGAAAGGTCCGAGAAAATTGTCTATATCCTTGAATTATTCTTCAATATAACTTAGAAGTTGGTTTTTTTTTAACTGCAGTGGCATATAGTGCGTATTATATCAAATTTTAACTGCGGGACACTCTTAAAACCACTTCAGTAGGTCTTCCTGTCTTAACTGCATAGCTCATGTAAACGACCAATAAAGACGATACTGACACCAACATACTGGAACAAGTTTCTAATATACAGCAAATTTAACAAAACATAAAAAAACAGTCAGAAAAAAATACAATGGGACACAAGTGAACCCAGTTGTTACTAACAAGTCAGTAATTCGTTGCGCCCAGCACAAAGATCCCCCTACATATCAACACATACTATGAATGGAAAAATCAGTAAAAATGCTATATTCAACAATGTTGAGCGGACTATAAATTACATCATTGCAAAACCTGACACGTAATTACCGCATAATGCCTCTTTCTGAAATAAAACTCCGCATAGGATTAACGACGAATAAGTGAGAACCCGAAAGGGATTTATAATTTTATCAAGAAAGAAAAGAAGAAAACTAAATAACATATCTCCCTGGGTATAAGCGAAACAAAGACACCGAATCTGCCTTATACTTTTATACCTTATACTTATCAAAGTTTTTATTCAAAGATAATAAGGGTATGGAGATTTCAAAATTTGATCTGATAGCGCAAGAGTCTTACTTCAAAGAGTGGCCCTCTAATACCAATTTCCAATAAAATCTGGATAATATATTACAAAAACGTTATTGAGATCAACTTTTCATTATTATACAATAATTCTGCAATTTACATGCGAAATTAACGCTTTTTAAACTGATAAGATTTAATTCTGATACTGGCTCTAATTAATATTCTGGATAAATAACCGTTATCTAAAAAATCTATTGCATGCTACTCCATAAGACGTAATCTCTGAAAACGTCCCCTATCGGAAAATGGTTCATTGGTGTGATGGATTAAAAAGGATCAATGCCCCGAAAATTCGTCAAAGAATTCTGTCATCCCTTTTATTCTTCGTACATTGATTATGTTTTCAGTTCCATACCAACAGAGAGCTAGTCAGCATCTAGTAGCTAAGACCCAATAAAATAATGCCCTCTAAATAATAAAGAAACAAATGCTACCAAATAGACTGATCTCCCTCTATTCTTGAACGCTTTGCACCCGATCCTTGCGTATGGTCGTCTTTTTGGTGAATGAAACTTGGCGGCCTCGGCGAAACAGAATGAGCTCTTGCAGGTGACGTCATCTCTCGATGGAAATCAGAGGGTTCGATTTTCACATTAACTGACTTTGGCAGGGGAACACCAATACCCGACCTGGAAATAGAAACAACATGAAAGATCATAATCTAGGTAGTGAAATTACTTAACTCTCATCAGAACAGAAAACGTAGGAGCAACAGCTTCACTCCTTTTATTAATTAGATTTTTACTGCACAATGGAAATTTTGCTGGGGCCATATAATGGGAATAATGAATAAAACCTTCTAACCGCTTGCGATACCAACTATTTGAATCAAATAATTTTTATACTCCCAGAACAAAATTCTTCTGTTTTTCGCGTCATTTTCCATTTTAGATTCGCTATGATGTGTCTTAGTTAAAAAAATTTTCAAAACGAAAAAGCGCACTAAAGTAGCATGAAAAGACACCTTGGAATGAGTTATATTAAAAAAAGACAACATAACTACAGTATATTTTACCTATGTAGCTGGTTCTGCTGCTGCGAATAAAGTGCATTCAAGGTAGACAGTTGCATTAGTTTCATAGCTTCAGCACTGTCCATATTATAATCACCAGGATAAGCTGTTGGTAGACTTGAAGGAAAGGCAGATGACATCGACGGTGGCAAACTAGGAGTAGCAAGGGAAATCACTGGAGTTGCTAATGTATCATTACCAGGTACATTCATATGAACAAGTGGTGTTGATAGGCTTGTTGTATTGTTATCCTGAATGCTAGAGTGTTGCTAGAAAAAAACAAACAAAACGTATTTAAAACATAAATAGATATTCACTGCTACATGCACTTCTTACAAGGAATTCGTTCAAAAGGAACGCAGTACTGGGCAAGGCGAAACCTCATGATATTTAACATCTGACTGAAAAGTGTTCAGGAATATAAAAATTTCTTTTAATTTTCTGCCTTCTCTGTTTGTTAATAAATAAATAACCGATGCAAAAAGTTCAAGCAGTACTTTTTCAAATATAGAATTCTGGTATCTTTGCGACCCGTTTTTAGATTCAATGTAGCACAGTCAATAGAATTCAGTTGTATTCTAAGAAATACGAAGCAAAAGTTAAGAAACTGTCAAGGAATCCTCATTGACCGCCAGATTCGGCACAGAAAACGCTTTGGTCTTAAGGCTCAATTCAGACCTAACTCTCTTCGTGCGTGTGCCTTATTAAATACAATGAAGAGCAGCAGTCAAACCACTCTGTGGAGACCTCGAGTCAGAATGCATTTCCAGTTATTATAATCACGTCATTCCTGTTATTTCTCTCCTTTCTACTTTGGCGATCAACAATGGAAACGACACGAAAGGTACAAATTGCCAGCAACTTTGAGAATCGGAAATAACATTGTGCTTTCCTAGTCAGGCTTTTTTCAATTTATTACAAAATTAGATTCGGCGAATGAAAAGAGGGACGTTTGACTGGAAGTCGCTCAAAAGTAGCATTATGCGACTCGTCCTGCCACTGCAAATCCACACTGAAGCTCTAAATTCATTCTGTTGCACTTAATCTATTCTGCTAGACTCGACTGAATCAAACGTGGAACTTTTCATGTACCTAAGTATGCCTGCCTCTACTCAAAAATTAATATTTCTTTTCAATTTACCAGAAATAAAATATTTTGGAGAAAGACAGGAATAACTTTACCTGACGAGATGAGGATGCTGGAATAACGACTTTTAATCCTGGGTGGTTCTTGCTTTGACTTGTTGCAGCTATAGGAGATGGACTGTGAGAGAGACCTCCGCCAGCAAACTCTCTCGGACTTCTTGAATCATGCTGATGTCTTGGAGATGGCGAGCTCATTCCATGATGGCGAGAGTCTAAAGCAAAAAAAACAAACATGTACTCATAAAACTTAGAAGGTTTGAAAAATGGCTAATTCACAGTATTAGCATCGAGAAATCGTATTCCGACTTGGTCAAATGCCTGATTAATAGGTGGACGTTCTTGTAGCTTTTTTCCAGTTAATTTTCCTAGATGCCGACATGACAAACAACATCTATATATACTCAAGGGGCATTACCGGTATCTTGATATCCAGCCCGTAATACTAGCATACTTTCGAAATATTTTAATTCAGACTTCAAATGTATTGATCTGCATTTCTGTTGACCATTCTGTATCTTAATGTGACAAAAGTTGAAAATTCGCCGCTACAGTCTCTAAGGTATCACAGGTAACCCAACCGGTTAAATATTGCAAAGAAATTAAAATCTTTTTTGTAGAATTATACAGCTGAAATTTCTTTGGCAGTTATTGTGACTTTATCAAAATTAATCGTCTTAGCAAAAATGATACCCCCAAGTTTTTAATTTAGCAAATTTGATACCTCAAAATATATTTAACACCCTTAAAAAGGTACCTCAAAAAATGGCACACCCCGCACCCATACAAATGGGTGTTACGAAACTGGCATCTTTATATACAGAACAAACCCATTTTTTGAATGTTGATTGCTATAAGAAGGTCGATAAGATCACTGGCATCATTTCACGTGACCACAGGACATGTTTTGAAGCTTAAAAATGCAGCGTTTCTTTTAACGTTGTGGATGATCATTATAAATTGAATTATGTTTTTATTACTTGTAGTTAAAACGGTTCAGGTTAGATAAGCCTTCCTTTTCCTGGATCGTATAGGATAGCTATCATTGCAATTTGTATGAATTTGTATTTTAGTTATATCCTGTGAATAATTTGAATTGATTGATTCGTTTTGACTTTTTAAAAACGAACACGATGCACTCTTGTTTCATTTTATAAATAAACAGCGTTCCAGCATAATATTTACCATGTGAAAGCAGACCATCTGATAATAAATTGCCTTATTGGGCGTTCTTTTTAGCAACAGCAATTCAGAGTACAACACCTGTTTCTGTAAAACACATACACAGGCCTGCTGTTCAGTTATACTGCCTATATTAACAAGATTGGGAGAGGCAAACTCTCAACAGGCAATTGTATGAACGCAACTATTTAAAATCATCTGAATAGCTATTTTGTTTCTACTTTTTCTCTGTTTCCCTCTTTTAATTATGTTGCCATTTTACATTTTCCCCGTTGTCTTTTTAAGCTATAATATAACTTCTTTTAATACTTAACACTTAATAAAATCTGTCATTTTTCTTGTGCACTTTCTTACAAATGTGCTGCTGAATCTAATACTTTATGCTCCTTAAGCCTTTAGTTCATTTCTGCTACTTCTACATACAATAAAAAGTGAAAAACTTGATTTGCTTTAATTCAATTTGATTGTACTCTTCTAAATACAAAGAAAGGAATGTTTGACAGCATAGAAACTTACTCATTGGTGGCATTGGACTTGATGAATGTCTGTTATTCTTTGAAGGTGGCATCATTACTGGTAATTGTGGTCTTCTTAATGGTGGTGATGGAACTTCATCTGGTGTAGACCCACTGACAGGCACACTGACTGGCATTGTGTGGCCATGATGGTATCCATGAGTGTTTGTCTTAAGGAAAAATATTGATTATCAAATTAATAACTGTCAACAATTACTCATCATATATCAGTGAATGTAATTCATTAATCATAGATCATATGAAATTCAAGATCATGTCCCAGAAGATGTAGGAATTACAATCAGTCACATACATTTTGGGAAAGAGCGAAGAGGCAGCAATCAAAACTTAATATCTCTGAGCCTAGTTAATCCCATTAGCTCTACTAGAAGCAGCAAGCTCTGCTATATCATATATTTTCTCTGACTCACAAAGAAACAAAATTTACCTACCATTTGGTTTTGTTTCATCATTTGATCGAATTCTTCATTTATTTTGTTGAATTTCAGCTCTGTTCGTGGTGTGAGCACAAACTAAAAACAAATAACTCATTTGTCAACTAGTCACTTTGAAATTACTCATAATCATTTCATCTAATGTTTAAATGAATGTTGGCGGACCAATTTTGTTTAGCAGCCAGCTAGAACCCAATAGCAGATGAGGGACAATAGTTAAATGATTACACTATTAGTGATTTGCCTATATTTTGCCCTGGTCTACGGGTCTTCTTCAGAGGTCATCTGATATCCTTTACAGCAGTTGGATGGCTAAGGTGAAGGTGAAGGCAAAATGGTGTTTTAGCACCAGCCGCTAGGATCTCAGTAGTAGGTTTACTAATAGAGACCTCGACCCTGGCTGTGACACTACTGTGGCTGGGCTCGAATCATGCCACATTGAGCTTCTGACACCAAGAGTCAGCTGGATTACACCACGACACAACGGCTTCTTATAAAACAGACAGAAGGCAGCAAACCAAAGAGCATGGACAAAAGACCAAAAATAGAAAACAAAGACACCGAACCATAACTGGATAAAAAAGACAATATTCAAAATACAGTGCCAATAGATTTTTCTGTGGCAAATTATTATAAGGGCAGAACAGGTGTTGTTTTACCTTTTGTTTTGCGAATTTGCCCCTCAGTCTGCAGAGGAACAATTCATGAACAATTGATAATGCCACACAATGACAGTGAGAAAGGAAGACACCTGATAATGCATAATTCTAATGCATTAAGCAATATAATTGTGTATGCCTTTGCAAGCATAATTGATGGAAGACCCCAAAAGAAGAGGCCTTTGTTTTTTCAGGCCATACCAGGAAAAGTATGAAAGGGTGCGATAATATGAATCTCTTTGAGAGATGATGGAGTGTGATGGCAAGTTTATAATTTCTGGGTTCTGGACTGAAGGTGTACCATAGAGCTCTTGAATATTTTGGATAATACAATAATATGAGGACTAAGATAGTTTGTCAAAACCCTATGAAAGCTTATGACATATTTATGGATTCCTTTATGAGATTAGCACAATAATTAAGATAAATGCTACAAGATAACGACAACAATTTCTGCAAGTAGGTAATGAAATTAACTGGGCTGGAAGAAATATCTGCTTTTGAAATAATGATGGAGGCAGAAGATGTTAAATGTGCCTTCTACAGACTTTTTCATCTCAATGACTTTCGAGTACTGTGAAAATAAATGCTCATAAACTTATGAGTCATAATTTCCGTATGCAGCAGTCTAATGAAGCCTGTAATAAACCGCACTCTTTGGAAAGAAAGAAATGTGTGCCAAGGCATCAGGAATGGCCGGCTTTTGGTCTAAAGTTTAGATACAGAAACTCAGTCTCAAGTTAAACAAACTTACACTAGCAGCACTTTCTCCTTCTTCAGGTGAATTGCACTGCTTGTTTTCCTTGCGAGAGATTGCCTGCAATTGAAACAAATTTTAATCAGACCAAGCTTGCGCTAACCAAGAAGATCTTGTGTAAATCAACCTAAACCCTATGCATGGAGATGCATCTTTTTGTGGCAAGTCTGACACGCAATCTTTGGCTGTGTGTTTGATTTCAGCTAGAGTCAAGCTATCTGTAATTCCCAGCAAAGGCAAAAGGAATCAAGAGTTGTGGTCACATCAAGAGGAAAGACTTGGGTTGGACTGCTTAGGTTAGCCCTGGGTTATTCAGTGGTCATGTGTTGTCCCATCACTCAGTTAATCAAGGTTAATTTAACATATCTAACCTTGAAATGCCTATTCATCTATTATCATTTCATACAATATACAGGGTGGCCCAAAAAAGGGACCCCCTAGCTAAATAATTTATTAATAATTCATTCTCAAGTTGGAATTTCATGAAATTAATACTACATGATATTCGACTCAAGTGATATATCGTATAAATATCATGATGATATGGGTTAGTATCTCTGAATAAATTGACTTTAAAACTTAATGGTCGAAAAACGTACTGTAACAAAATATGCAACTTTATACCCTTACGTAAGCCTGACGCAACAAAACAGAAAATTCAATAACTCATTTTTTCAGTCAAATGATCTTCAAAATGTCCTCAATCCTGCTCAAAACACTTCACTATAATATGACTGACAATACATTAATGGTCGTGACAATTTTACTCTGGGATAATGATTCTCCTTCACACATGATTGCAGTACAGTACGCAATGATGGAATATAAACAGCTGATTTTTGGACATCGTGAATTTAATGTCCCATTGCGCCAAGATGGAAGCTCTTATGACCAACATATTTCAGAGGCGGATCTAGTAGAAAATCTGACTGTAGCAGAAAATTGGGGGTCTGGGAGCAAAGCCCCCAGAAAATTTTTTGCTGACCACGCCCTTCAGTCTCGGAGAATGAAGGCCACGCCCTTTTTTCTGATTTCTTAATTACCATTGATATCTTAACAATATAGGTATTTTACTACACTTCTAGAAAAATCCAGCTCAGAATGCACACTTACTATAAATTAGTTGGATGTTTAGAGTAGATATAATATTTCTAGCACCTACATACAAATCCAAATTGTCTATTATATTAACTTAGGGTGGAGTTTGCCTATCCAGTAAGCATACGAGGCCCTAGATATATCTATAGATAGAGGTATCCCTGCCTGTTTAAACCTGCCAACATTAGAAATAGTTTGATATAGTTATAAGAAAGTGAAATATGAAAAGATTGTTATGCTTACTGCATAGGTTCCTAGTTTCGCCATCTTGGCTTCAAGTGTTTGAGGAATTGCAAAGATGAAAATTTGCATAAGTGAACATTTTGGTTGATTCCTTTACTTTTAACCATTTTTTGAATTCTTATTACACATCTTTGTTTTATTTCTTCAACCTGAAGATATTTGGAATCATCGTTTTCACAGAATAACCAGGGAAGTTGGTTCAACCATACGTTCTCTGACTCAAGTTCGGTACTGGCATTCGCCATGTTGGTTATTGGGAAATTCTTTGCCTTGTACCCTTGCGTGAAATGATTGACAGCACGGAGTTGACAGATCGAGATTTCGACTTTCCTGATTGGCTTGCTACAGTCAAGCCCTTTCGTGATTGGTTTGCTACACTCATCAAAATTTGCGCATTATGTGAGCAGTGATAACAACAGCGCGATTGTTCTACTGCGAAATTCTAATTGGCTTGCTACGGTTGAAGCATTTATTTCATTGGTTTGCTACGGTCTAATTTAAATTCACTATCATTCCCGCAACTTTTGGTACACAAGCCGCAAAGTTATATTGGACGGTTACCGGCTTGCGTTTGGAGGCTAGAAAAGGACCAGCTGTTTGTCACGAGCCCAGCAGTTTAGCCTTGTACCCTCATTCCGCTTGGTTTGAAAAAGTTGCTTGTCGATCAACGGAATGACGAGAAGAGAAAATGGGACATTTTATGGCTTCAAAATTTAAGTAAAGGCTTCCAAAAAAGTAGATATATTTTACTTATTACAGACTTCTAACAGCAACTTATCCAAAGCAGTATGAAAATTTTACTCTTGAAAATCTGACTGTAGCATCTGCTACGGTTGCTACTATCTGGATCCGCCTCTGCATTTCTACACGATAGCGCACTTGGCTTGAATATTACCTGGTATAAATTTGATAAAATTCCTCCTTGAGAAAATTTATACAGAAATTATTCACCTAAGGGGGTCCCTTTTTTTTGGGCCACCCTGTATATGCAATTCACGATTTTTCAATTAGAGTGATTGTGTCTCTTTGTTTACATCAAGAGAATATCCTTATTTGCAGAATAAAAGAACAGCAAAATCTTATATTTGCAGAATACAAGATCAGAGATGGGACCACAGGGGACCAGTGAATAACCCAGGGCTAAGCAGTGCAAATGAATGAACCAGTTGGTTATCTGTAAGATCAGTGCTAGTGCTGTGGCAGTTAAGTTAGGGCCGTCGAGAGGCAGAGAAGACCCCAGGGTAATGTAATTGTACCAGGCTTTAAGGAAGTTTCATAAGGGAAAAGTTTAGACAATTTCGATTTCTCAAGCCTGTTCAAACCCTAGGTCCCGGACCATTTAAATTAAGGAAGAAAGGGAAGTTTTGAAGAGCAACTTATCAATTTAATATGCAACAATTTAATATGCAACAATCGTACCTCAACGATGTCAGCATTTGTTCTACTTTCATGAGGCTCATTGTATTCAGTATATCTAAGCAAGATTTTATCCATATCTGTACTTGCATATTGGAAGAGCTTATTTCCAGAATTGAAGATGATAAGTGCAATTTCACAGTCACAAAGGATGCTAAGCTCATACGCTTTCTTCATCAATCCAAACTTCCTCTTTGTGAATGTCACCTGTAACAAATACAGATTATAGCTGCAATTATAGCAATTAATTTCATGCAAATAACCATGAGCATATGCTATAAGGCACTTTGTCCTTATTTGAGAAATTTCACAATAAAACTTGTTATTAATCTTTTTTGATTTTTATCTTTTAGTGATAATTGCACAAAATGATTTGGGACATTTTCAGAATTAAAGCAGCACTAAATGATGTTCAGAAAAAATGTAAACTGTCCTCGATTATAAGCCACACCATTAAAACATGTTACTCAATGCAGAGATTCTAAATTTGAAAGACAATAAGCCTAAGTAGGGTAAAGTGTCTTTAAGCATGCAAACACCTGTCTTCAATACATCCAATACATCAAACTCACAGGAAACAGTTTATTTTGATCTTTCCTGTTTTAATTTAAGTGTTATGATGGTTTGACTTCTTGGATAAAATAATGTAGGTTGCCCTTGTTAAAAAGCTGCCCTTGATTATAAGCCACAAAAAATGTGCAAAAAACTTAAAAGCAGCTTACCATCAAAAAAATACAGTAAGCATGGCTATATTATTATGCAAAACTGTTCTTTAACAACCTTATCACCCTTAACCCTTCTTATAATCCCTAACTGAAGGGATGCATTCCCCCTATCAAAAATTGCATGTAGCATTAAAATGATAATGTTCTTGAAGGTGAAACTGACTGACTTTTACTAAATTCCATTTAGGGTGAAACCTGGTGACTTTTACTAAAATTTCCATCCCTGATGATGACATAAATTTTTGCTATGCCCTGAATAGGATGCACACATTGTAAGGCAGTCAAAAAAGAATTGAGTTTGCTGTCCATGTATAATTCTCAATTACAAAACCAAACAGAACATAACATACATCAATGAGCCTTTTGTCTAATGCTGAACAATGCCCATCAATGCATTTGTTTTGCACCAATGCCATTTTTTCACTATAACTATGAGGACATATAGCAATAATTCTGATGGAATTGTTATTGGTAAAAATTTCCAAAGGAAAGCATTCTTTTAGAAGAATGAACAGCTGGCCATAATACAATTATGGATATTTGGTTGGATATTTCATGGAAATAATAAGGATGGATTTAAAGTACACTCAGTGAGAAGTGAAAAATTTAATTATTGCAATTTCCTCTGATTTCTTAAAATTGGCAAGTACAATATTTTGAACTTTTTGAAGTGATATTTTTCCATAACAACAGTCTTTTTATGAAAAGATACTTTTCATAAAGCATCACAAAAAAGGCTTGGCCTGCAAAATATCTCTAACGGAAAATAACTGTGCTAAGTTTGGTTGTCATAACTCATATACACACATATTTTTTATAAGAAACTAAAAAATTTATCCAGTACTGAAGGTTTCTTAATATTCTGAGTACTGGAAGTTTCTTAAGAGTCTCTTGAATATCCATATTGGCAACATAGTTATTCTATCTGATTGATGTTCCAAACCCATTTTTCGATCATATTTGAATGCATCTGGGTTTCCTGTTTGTCTGCTTCTCGCAATACTGGAATTGCTTAAATTTGTGGCCATTTGAGAGTCTGGTTTTCTTATAAAGAGTTTCTTATTGAACAAATGTGCACATGCAAGAAGAAAAAATCTTAACCATACCACAGACAGGTCAATGTTTCATTTGAAAGGTTATTTTTTAAAAAATGTGTAAAATCTGAAAATTTTGAGAATTTCTAATTTTTGCTACACAATAAAAACAATCAAAAAAATCAAATTTATTGAGGCACAGAATTCTGAATATGGGGCATTTGGGAGAAAAATTTGGCACATGCTTCCAAGACTTCATTCAGTTGGAAAGGTGATCCCACAGTGTAAACTTAATCTAAACCAGAAACAATGTTAGAATTCTATTTATAGCAAGCATTGACAAATATAGCACATCCCAGATTCAAAAATAGAATCAGGAATTCCTTTTGTGTTTTAGTCACCTGAAACACAGAATTAACAAAGAATTTTATTTCAGTTCAGCTGAAGTGTGAATAAAATTTTACTTGAGTTTTCTTTTCCCAGAAAAGATTAGGTGTTGTCCTTGAAAAGTTAGGGGCCGATTATATGAGAGTTTTCAGCCCGGGCTGGAATTTCAGCCCGGTTAAACGGGCTGCAAACTCAGCCCTCCTCTCCAGTCAATTCTCTGCAAAATTGATTTTGTGATTACATGAGATAATTTCAGCCCGGGCTGAAAACCCAGCCCGGGCTGGAATTCCAGCCCTCCTTCAGCTAGGCGGGCTAGGATTTCCAGCCCGCTTGAACGAGCTGAAATTTCTCATGTAATCGCAAATTTTTTCCAGCCCGGGCTAAGAACTCTCTTTGCGCAAGCCCAGTTTGACTGTGGTTTTAGTTTCGTGTCAATACGTGTCAATTTTGGCGTCATTTGTCTTAGGTATTCGATTTCAGCCCGGCTGGAAACGTTCATATAATCGCACGCCAATTCCAACCCGGCTAACCGAGCTGAAATTCTAGCCCGGGCTGAAAACTCTCATATAATCAGCCCCTTAGAAACTGTTATCTAATAGGAGTGAGCAATTACCCAACAAAAAGCGACACAAATAAGGAAGATAACTAAAACTCTGCTACAAACCTGTCTATTTCTTTCATCATTGATCCTTGAGATTTGGATTTTCTTACGGCCCATTTTTTGATGTTCGAAGCCGAGAGTCTGTGGCAGGACTCGTGGAGCCAAGGGTTTGTCTTTTGAGAGTTCAGAAGCCAGTTTGATTTTGGGAACAATGAAACCAGGCGCACTGCAAGATAAAATAACAGCAAACGGAAATTACTCATCAGTAACCGAGCTTCATGCTGAGCTGTATTTGCAAAGATAAATTAAATAACACCCGTGATTAAAGAGTTTCGATTTTCCAAACTTCCAAACTTTACGACGACTCACTTAATTAATTATTACCTCGTGTTATTTGCCAGGGTCCTTCCCGTCCGTTTCAACCAACAAAAACAAAACCAAGAAAAGTTAAAAGCTGTAGTACCGTATGTTTTGCATATTGAGAGGGCTGAACAAGGGCTAGATACCTGCAGAAGTGAATGATCTTATTAGGATTCTGGTGGCAAAAAGAATAGCTAGATTGCAGTGATACTTCAGCTGGTATGTCGTGTTATGATATAAGAACACCTCGGGTCAAGCATTTTCACTCTGCATTCCGTCGTGAAAAATATTTCGCTTTGTTGTTGCATCCTGAAAGCATGGCGCCGCTTGGTCTGCTATCCTTGTAGAAATCTGAAGTGTCATTTCTGGTGCAGTATATCGAGCGGGACTGTGATTTATCATAAACAATAGTATAACATGTCATTAGCGAGATTTATAAAGGAAGTTCAAGTATTCATTTGTCGGAATTGAGCAAATATTGGCAAAAATGAATTGAATGTATTGATAATATCGGAAAAAATTCAGAATCTTGCTGTTTGGAATCTTGCTGTTGGAGTGCAAACATTCGTCCTTCATATAGACTACATCCACAGCCCTCGAAGGTACCCTAAATATCTATACTTTATGCAAGAGATGGAGGGCAAGCTATTATAGCGACCAATCTAGACTATCTTTATCAAATCCAAAAAAACTTAGAAAAAGAATTAATTTCCTATTTCTACCTTTTAGTTTAGTTAGACAAGATATTAGAATGTCTGCAAAAATGTTGTTTCAAATCACAACATGGTTAGGTAGCTCAGGCCATTCCATTTCAAGATGGCCACGTTCATTTCATCAAAGAGAAATACACAGCACTTACCATGATACACGGCCGAGTTTAAATCTGAAAAAATAGACAACCCCACTTTGCGTTTCAACATATTCGCTATTTCGCATTCAGGCATAACTAACGAACGTTCAAAGTTTTCTTTACAAATTGTTAACTAAAATATCTGGGGATCTGGCTACACGAGAAGAAAAATCAGCAATCTATCTTCAGATTTTGGTTGCGGCTTACTAACACAGGAAAACATGAGCGTCCATTGATTATCGTACGATTTAGGCCATTTATTGCTGTGCACATATCAACGTCGATGGAGCTCTACGAAAACTAAAACCAACAGATTGTCGGAAACAAAAATAAGAATAAGATCTATTTTTACCCACCAGTGATGTACGCCAAACAAGTTGCAGTGTCACACTACTTTTGGACGATGAACTATTTGTGGCAACACTTATTATGCGTAAAAGCGCATAGTATTTCCAAAGGACGAAGAGGGAGGTATCCCATGACGAGATGCTTTAGGAGAATTTATATTTTGATCAAATTCAATTCATCAATGATATTACCCTTCCATGTGCTGTAACAGGACAAACAATTTTTTTATTTTTTCCTTCTGTATAAAGTTTGATTTCTTCTACTTCTAAGGAAATTTTACCAAGAAACGTAGCAATGAAGCACATACCATTGCAGAACGGTACAATCCAATAAAAAATTGAAATAAAAATACCAACCTCATAATTCTGATCAACCACCATTATCTCCCTGGAGATCGCTTTTTGCAACTTGGCCAGATTCCATTCAACTCAATCAGGTTTTGGCAAATGCTGTCAGACAATGCTTAGAAAAGGAGGGTTAAAACTGGGATAAAGGGGTCTAATAAAGGAAAAGGAGGGAAAGCAAATGACCACTTCCCCCTCGAAGATGACAAATAATATTTCGCTTGGACTCAGATTGTCTAAAGCAAAGCAAAGGGGCACGAAGTTTCCAAGGAGTGAATGTGGAGGGGGTGATTTTTCACCAACTTACTCACACTGCTGGCAACCCCCGGGCGGGGTACTTAGTATAATTTGGGTACGGGTATGTGCCGCCCATATGGGTGGGTTTTTGGCCCTGAAATTCTCTAAATATGGGTATGATTTTAACCAAAACCCCATAAAAGTGGGTAGCAAATTGAAGAAAAGTCGAAAGTTTGACTTTAATTCGGTCAAAAAAGTGGAAAAATCGATTCAAAGATGTTCGCAATATAATATCACGCAATAATAAGGCCTAGAAAGTCTTATTATTCTTGCATTCCTATTATTTTTACTCATAAAATAGGGTATGTTTCTACAAAAGTCTACATTATAAGTGGGTGGGTTTCCGAAATCTGGGCGGCACATCCCCGTCCATTCATAAGTCATGTACCCCCCCCCCGGGTGGCAACCTCTAAAGATATAGACTACTACAGATACGTTTCCAATGGGCTCTAATTTTTCTCAATTACGAACATACAGTACGTGGAAATAAAGATACTTATCAGTTATACCAGTTATAACTTTGGACTTTTAATAGTACAATTTCTTAATCAATTATCACTAACTGAACTAGGCATCCCAAGAATCATACCATTAGAAACAATAAACATTGTTTGGCACATCTTCGATGATGAAGACGATGATGACGACAATGATGATGATGATGATGATGACGATGATGACATTGATGATGATTATGATGGTGATGATGGCCATGAAGATGACTGATAAACCCATTTATAAGAAACTCAGTACTGAGATCAATATTGGTTAAGAAACTTTCAGTACTCGACCAAAAATGGTAAGAAACTCGCAGGTCTCAAGAATCTTTAGAATTAGAAATAAAGCATCGAGAAAACAAACTTCTGTTGCACTATAAGTGTCTATTTTGACAGAAAAAACAGCTGATGTAAACGTGAATTGTATTGCTTCTTCTATTTGTAGAATTTAAGTGTCAGTTGCCCGTTTTGGCACTTTAAAATTTTGATTCTAAGAAACTGCTAAGAAACTTTCAGTACCAAATTTGCTCCAAAACTAAGAAACTTTGACTACTGACCAAAAATCTTAGTTTCTTATAAAAAAAAGAGTGTATACAAGAATCAAACTCGCAAATGATTACAATGTTGTTGTTCAACAGCTGAAAAGGTTGTGTTTCACGGCATAAGAGCTCAAATTTTCAAAATTTTTCCTGGGGAGCATGCCTCCGGACCCCTCTTACGTGTGTGTCCCCAATTTCTATATGATGTTCTATGATTCAAGCATAATATTACTGGCCTGACGGTTGAGTGCAAAGCATGGGAAACAAAAAGAAATTCGCCAACGAAAGAGCAACAGCCAAACCACACCCATCTCTAAAAAGCCACGGGAATTTTGTCGGCAAAATGCCGAGCTACACCCTCCCGGTCGTTGAGTCCCAGCAACGGCCCTGCCCACGCTACACCAATAGTTCGAACATAATGAGAGAAATGATATGTTTATCTTTAATGTGTCGCCTTTCTTCTCTCCTCCAAAAGATGCGCTTTGGAATCGCTTATCAAGCATCCGGAATGCTAATGTGAACTTAACCGTTGACCTACTCTCGCCGTGTTTTAAAAGGAGGGGTTGTCACTAATCTATCCTACTGGCCAAAGTTTTTGAAGATGATTAAAAAAGCAGATAAGTTTTTTCTTAAAAGAGTCTTAGCCTTATTCTTCAACCTACATAAATATGCGACATTATCATATCAATTATATAATTCGTTTCATATTTTGTGACCCAGACTCTGATGAGAAAGTTCATTGTGAATACTTACCACTACCCGTTATGAGAAGAAAAGGATGTCACTTTTATTGCCACCCACCACTAAACACGGCACCAATAAATTTCAATATGAATTTTTCATCTATATTTCATGAATTTTTGTATTAAAGCAAAGCAAACCACGTGTACGTCTATGGGCTCTTTTCTTTGCAAATCTTTCCTTTGCTGAAAATTTAGCAGGTCTACCAAACGTGGGGATAAAGAATGTTTTTAATAATTTTATTTTGAATAGAAATCAGAAAGCTAGGTCTTTTTTGAAGAAAAAAGAAGGTTAAAAAATGGAAAGCCGGTTAAGTGCATTCTTTGCTACTTCAAAAGGGCACTTTTGTCACTTAAGATTTTGGGCATCTAACTCTGTGGACCGCAGAACATGAGTTAGCTGACGGTTCTGTTCATAGTGAAGGACGGAAGAAGCACTTGATGGCAAAATAACCAAAAAAAATTAATTAGAAAAGAACGGTTAAAAATGGTAAGTCGGTTGGGTGCGTCTCTGCACTCTCAAAGGGCGATTTCGCCACTCTTGGGATATCTAACACTGCGCACCACGGAAGATGAGTGCTGTTCATACTGGAGAAGCGGGAGAAACACTTGATGGCAAAATAAACAAGAAAAGGAACACTTTGAATTAGAAAAAACGGTTAAAATTGGTAAGTCGGTTTAGTGCATCTACTGTTACTATCAAAGGGCATTTTGGCCACTTTAGATTCGGGCATCTAACACCGTGGACCACGGAACATGGATGCTGTTCACACTGGAGGAGCGGAAGAAACACTTGCTGGCAAAATAAATAAAACAGCGACGTTTTGAATTAGAAAAGAACGGTTAAAAATGTAAAAGTGTTTCTCTGAACTTTTAGAAAGAGAACCAGGAGCGAACTTGGCGACTTTAGGACATTAACCAAAAACACATCAGAATAATCCAAGGCAATGACTTAAACATCAAGACGAGGTTTCGTTCACCCTATCACAACCATCACAAGCACCCCTACCTTCAGCACCACAACCACCTATACCACCACCACTACATCCATACTACCACCACAATCACCCCTACCAACAAGCATCATAATCATCGTGGTCATCAACATCATCATCATAACCACCACCATTATCATCATAATCATTATCATCATCGTTGTGCATAAACATCTTTCATCATTTGACCGAAATAGCTATATTCAACCAGAGTCGTTCTTCGAACACGCCCATAGGGCCCCTATGTTTCATTCGTTCTCGAAACAAGATGTCGGATGAAGAGTTTTTCATGCTTTTTTATGATTGTTTTCTATTTGCTGGAGCAAAGCGGCCGAGGCAGAATGCAAAGAATGATGTTGGTATTATCTGCATATGTTAGACTATCACTTTTACAAATGCAACAAGCGGCATTAAGGTTCTTTATTCAACAATATTCTGAAGAGCTAAAGTCGGAGAACCCAGATTCTTAAATTTAATTCATGTCATTCACTAAATGTCGAAAATAGGCAATTTCAAAATAAATATAATTCAAGTTGATGGTGCATTGAGGGTGAAAGAAAGAAAGAATTCTTCTCAGACGTTACGGTGAACCCTATCGAATCTGTCATCAGAAGTCGAAATGATTGATAGAGACTATTTCAGGGCATCAGGAATTTATGGTCGGAACTCAATAATTAGCAAAAGCGCCCCACTGTTTGGTAGAATTTTGGCAGAATTTTAGGTCTAGTGTGCAAAGGGCCTAAAACACCATTAACTAGACAGAAATTGTTCTGCATTTTTATTTGCATTATGAGTTCTTCAACACGAACAGTTACTTTGCAACGTTTGTTACGAAAGCATATATAAGATATATTTAAAAAAGACAAAGAGCGCAAACTAAATTCCATCCTTACCGAGTCGCTGGTCAAAAAACAAACAAACAATTCGTAAATCCATGATAAGTGGTGACTATCATGTCTAATTCGATGAATTCGTAAAATTTTAAAAAATTCCCGACAAGCTGGAATCTCGCAATAAACAATAAACTGCACTGTAACTGTACAATATGCTTAAAAGTAAAAATATAGCCTAACGATTACAAAATGGAAATACAGTTGACATCTGCTATCTCGAACTCTCAAGGGACACTGGAATTTGTTCGAGATAGCGAATTTTCGAAAGAACGGATGCCCCATATAAATAAAAAAGATTATAGTTTTAAGTCAGAAAAGGAACCTCGATTAACATGTAGGGTTGCTGATCCACAATTTCATCAAACAACCCAGTTATTTTTTACATAGAAATCAAAGATCATCTGCTTTCATCCGAACTTTCATCCCTACTATCGTAAGAGAACAGCTACCTTTTGCCAGGAATTTCCTGTCAAGCTTTTGTAACGATTTCTTTATGAACAAATCATCATTGATCAAGCCATTTCTTTCGATAGCAGCTCGGTATGACTCTCATACTGGCAATCCATCGAAGTTTCTGAGTTTCATCTATTGTATAAACGGGTAGCATATCACTTAGCTGCTGCCATTCCCGCTAAGCGAACTTATACATATTTTCAGCTTGTCTCTTTATCCAGTTCAGCAGAAAATTTGGCAAAGTTCGAGATAAAGAGCAGGTTTTCCTCCATGAGAAATCGAAAATGGTTCGAGACAGCGAATGTTCGAGATAACAGGGTTCGAGATAGCGGATGATTTTTCTATACAAACCCTTATACCAAAACGAGGGGAAATGGAAAATCGTTCGAGATAGCGAATGTTCGAGATAGAGGATGTCAACTGTACTTGATATTTTTGAGACAAGAATGTTTTGAAGAGATCATATAGGTATACGTAAAACTTGGGAAAACATTTTAGACTTTTTCTTTCGAAATCCATCAACGCTCCAAAAACTTCCAAGGTGTTTAGGGACATGATATGCTCAGGTTAGGCTTGGCTTTATAAGTTCGAATTGATATTTAGGTTTTGAAAAAGTGGCAGCATCTCGCCGATTAAAAAATTTCAGCAAGTTTCCAGATATAACATATGATATATCTCGAGTTACACTTAGAAAACGACACATACTATCATATTGAAGAAAGAATTGGCTCGGTACTAAAACTTTCTAAAAAACCAATGTAGGTGACCTTTCGGATGAAAGACCTGTAGACGATAGATGTTTGGATCCAAGTATTCCAGTCAATGATTTTGTACAATTTATGTCGGCAGTCAAGCCGGTAGACTGTAAAAAGTATGATGCCTTGCTTGAACTTTGGCTCTATCGCTACTTCATATCCGACAGAAAAGACTGTCACTTGTTACCAATTCCTTTTGATCAAAGAAACTGGAGAATACACGAAAATGACCAGTATACACCGTTCTCACAATTCGGTTTGTAGACAGCCAAGTCGAAATACAATGCTGGGATGGTATGTTCGGTAACTAGTTGCAAGTGCAAGTTGACCACTGTCTTGCGTGAAAGGTGCTGGGTTGACTTTCAAAGATTTCGATGTACTAACTACAGATTGTTAAAAAGTATTCGCGCAATCAGCTATATTTGCATTTTTAGGAATCGATGCTTTTTATCCGCAGCATCTTTCTGATCATGTTGCAAATAAAAGGCTTTTTCCATGTTCAACGTAACAAGTTATCCTTGGGGACCGGGCCGTTCGATCCCAGCCATGATAGCGTCACAGCCATAGTAGGGTCACAGCCATGGTAGTGTCGATGTCTCAATCAGTTAACATACTGCTGAGATCCTAGCGACTGGCGCTAAAACACCATTTCACCTTAACCTTAACTTGCAATTAAATGCTTAAAAGCCAGAAGCGTGGGCATTTTTTAGACTGTCCTTTGTTAATATCAATAAATCTGGCAAAATCTGAAGTCTGGCTTTGCGATAGAATATATCCTTCGGTTCAAGATATTTTTGGTTATTACACTTAATAGAACTAGAACTACTGCAGTATGTTTAGTGGCCCCACCATTTCTCTCCAGCCTCCTCCCCAGTCATAAAAAATGACCGGTCCCTTGGCTCCCCTTGGCTGCAGAAACTGGAATTGTTCTGCAGTGAAGAAAAATGCACTAAAAATAAGATAACACGATGAATCGTCAAATTAAGATTCATCAAAACAAATTCACAACGGCGTTGATTAAGCTACTTGCTGTGAAGGCAGACATTTGATAGCGATAATTACAGAAATAAACGGATAGATTATCCAATCTAAAAGTCACGAAATTCATAAACAAACAAGTATCAATGTATTAGTCTGAGTACCATATTGTTCCAGCTATTTTGACACACTTGAATTCTTTGATTCTTAAGAATCTGCAAGAAAACACTAGAAGTATTATACCCCAATGCTTATAATAAAATGAAATAAAATATGAGCATAGCTTAAAAAAGGTTAAAATAAGTAAAAACAGCCATTTTCTTCTTTGCCATTCTTGTATAACCCTTTTTAAGCTTACCCCAGTTACAGGCTAACTGAACATGGAAGAGCAAAGATTCTTTCCTAAGGCAAAAACATAAAAAAACCAAGAATACAACTATTAATAGCCGTAAACATAATGGAGTTCTGCTCCGAGGGAAAATTCAAGCATTGCAGGAGACTGTCACGAGTATGTTGAAATGAAAAGTAGGCCCAGGCCTAAAGCAGAAACTCAGGCCGTTTTTGTACACTTCCGTTCGAAAAGTTTGGAAACGGTCGCTTAAAAATGGCCGCCAGCAGCGGCCAAGGGCCTAATTCAAAATATTTTGATTTTAAAAGTCAGTGGTCATGCGGCCATAATCTTGCTAAGAGAAGGGTTTCGTTGTTCCAAGATGGTAAATTTTGCAGTTATTTGAAGATTTTTAGCTTTTCCGTCGTAGTAAAAGTTTTCCTGAAATATCGGTTTTCACAAAGTTAATCAGGGTTAAATTTTTCATTTTTCAGGTGAGCCATTTTTAAGAGTCTTTTTCAACAACAAATGTTTTGTCAGGTATTCAACTAAAGAGGCAAGATCAAAACAATTCAAACACATTTTCGAAAACTAGAATAAATGAGCAGTATTTTGTCAAAATCTTGGAGTCATCAGTCATTTACAAGGGAGCAGAACGATATTTGAAAAAACACACTCTTCTGTCATGTTATAAGTTCACTCACCTGAAAAATGTTTCAAAAACTTTAACCATCTCAGTTTTTGTGTATTTTTCTATTATACCATCGAAATTATCTTCTCCCTTCGACTTAAAATAATGGCGAGTGCAGTGACGAACATTTTCCCGCCGAAACTTAGCAAGATAATGGCCGCATGACCTCTGATTTTTAAAATGAAAATATTTTGGATTAGGCCCTGGCCGCTGTTGGCGGCCATTTTTAAGCGACCGTTTCCAAACTTTTCGAACAGCAGTGTAGTTTGTGCATTCGAAAAAAGGCTTCCGTAGATCGCCGAAGCAACGGGCACATTTAGGATTCTCATAAATGAAATAAATATTGCTTTGAACGCTTGAATTTGAATATCTATCTTCATTTGCCTTGCTGCTTGATGTCAAATATCCTCTCACTTTTATCTTGCTTCGAGCTCGCAGCTTTGCTTCGCCTTTCACGCCATATTGTTTCAGCACAAACAGAATAGACTCGTTACACGAGTTACCATTGTGTGAGAAGTCTAGGCTACAAACACCCAAAGGAAAATCCAATTTGTGCCCGAATTACACTGTCAAATATAATGCATCTATGCAGGCGCTTCGCGCTGCTCCGCAGCAATTATTTTTTACGCTTCTTTGATATTTGGTCTTTTACTTTTATTTCTTAAATAGTCCATTTGGCATGCTGAGACCTGCAGTCTCTTGGCCTAACAGTGCTGCCCTTCTGCGTTTATCATAGATACATCCATAGCCTGTAGTTGCATATTTCGGAGCGATGATCTAGAAAAAGTCTGAATTAAAATTTCCCTATCTCTTATCGCACTGAACGAATGTTAAGGCTATCACACGAAACTGATCTTTCAATACGCCCGAAAGATTGTTTTACAACTGCAAATAGTAGTATTTAGGCTATTCACTGTATGGTAGTAATCAGGTTATTCATGTTTCCAAAATACCATAGTCTGCATACGCTTAAATGCATGCATGTTTCTTGACAGCGAAAACTGCAAATATCGAATTCTGTCTTCTACACATGCGATTTGAACCCGGCCAATACGAGACAGTTGCCATAAGGGAGATTCCCGTAAAAACCTTAAACAACAATCTGTGATTTCTTGAAACAGGCTGGAAAAGTACTTGTAAATAGGGAGCGTAACAGAAAAACAGCCAATTTAATTTGGACACGCTATTCATTATTCAAAGGTAGCTTTGTCTGGATCAAGTTGGATGAAAGATATAGCAAGAAACACCATTATCTGAATACAAAGGGAAGATAAAACACTAGGTTGCCAGAAAATGCACCTTTTGAATTTGCCGACATGTTGACATTGCTAAATCTGCTTTACATTCGACTTATTCTTATTTGCCTTTAATGCATTTGAAAGGGTCCTCAATATTTCTCTAAATTTCAGCACTTCTTAACAGTGGGCTCAAATACGATAATTATTATCAAATCGTTGTTATCGCCGCAAGTAACTAGTCATATTATATTTAGGGTAACACAACTTGAAAAAAATTGCATTCTGCTGACAGCACAACAGAGTATAACGTACATAGCTGTGGATTTTTCTTCTATATCATTGAGATAATTCTGTTGATCTTACCTCTATTTTCTATACCACGTCCTAACTGGGGAATGGCTTCTGCGAATTTTCTTTTGAAGTTGAAGTACCCCATACAACAAAGCTTCAGCTGTTGGTGGGCACCCAGGTACATATATATCGACAGGCACGATGCGATCACATCCACGAACAACAGAATAAGAATAATGATAATAACCACCACCATTAGCACAACTGCAAAGGAACATAAAAACGAATTACTTAAGAAATTCTCCAAAATACTGGTGGCTTAATAAGAATCAATATTGAGTTACATTACAAGACAAATATGACTAGCCAGACAAGCATGAAAAGTACACTCACCTTCCCATTGAAATAACCCATCTCGGCTCAGGCATCTGATCATAGACCTTCAAGAAAAATACAATTAAAAGCCGACTAAAATTAGTATTTATCTGCTTATACAGCGTCTCTATCGTCTTTTTTGCATGGTAAGCCCACAGGAGGCCCGAAAGCATAAAAACCATGATTGATGCACCCTAATTTGTGCTGTTTTCTACCTAGAACATCCTGTAAATAACTTATTTATTGATAACGCTTTTATAATTTGGCGTTTTTCAAGCAACAACAGCAACAATATATCTGTATTGAATACAGGATGTTCTAGGCAGAAAACAACAAAAAATAGGAAACATCAATCATGAAAATTAATGCCATTGAGCTTCCTGTGGTTAGCCGCCATTTCAAATCTCTTAAACTTACGGAACGTATGCATATGATATGAATGAGTTTCTTTCCCTACCCTCTCACTCACATTGCAGGGAAACGAGCATGCAAACAATGAAACATTGCAGCCCTAAAATGAGCAATTACCTTTCTCAGTGCAGGTGCCATTTTATTTGTTAACGTACCAGCCACAATCATAACATCAGCTTGCCTCTGGAAAAAAAACAAAGCGTTATTGTTTATATGTACTCAAATAATAATTCAACTAAAGCATTGGCATTTTACTAAAAGACTAAGACACAAAGCAACATGCATTTACTTTTCTCACAACCGTAAGCACCCTCGAGAGTAACCAGCTTATTAACGGTCACAATCGTATGTCTTTTATAGAATAATAAGGGACTATAATAGGAACAAAGGAAAATAAAGAGGAGCTAATGAGGTACAATACTAGGAACTATAAAAAGAACCATAACTAGTTTCTTTCTTTTCAAGATGTAGAATCTTTATGTCAAAGAGAAGATCACAAGTTAAGTCTATAAGGATATCTAGGGATAGAATCAAGAATAGAAAATTCTCAATTGCGTGAAATGTACATAAAGTTTTTTGCACACGCTTTATCTATTATTACAATTCATTATAGCATATTTTTGTGAAGATGACATATGAAAACATATCCTTTAACTCATAAGAGTTCACCAACTAAATACTCAAAACTACTGAGATATTCAAAACACTAAATGGTTTAAATCCAGATTTCATGAAAGAGCTATTTTTCACTCATACTTCAACGTAAAATCTCCGATCGTCTCATCTTGAGATAAAAAGACCTTCTACAAACAGATATGGTCTGGACACCTTAACCTACAGAGGCAGTTCTTCGTGGAATCTTATATCTAACGAAACTAAAAAAAGTAACATTGCACAAAGCTTTCAGCAATGTCTCACAAAGAATTACAGAGAGACAAATTTATGCAGCTGCAAGCTTTGCACAGATTTTATTGGCTTTGAAGCTATGGTTGGCAAATTAAAGCAATTTATAAAGCGGCTTCCTTTTCTGGAACACCCTGTAGTAGAAAAGTATTTCTGGTAAAATTTTTCAGCTATATTTCAACCTGTTCTTTGAAGTTATAATCGTAAACTATATTTCAACATCAGTAGAAGGAACATTGTTCTCCAAGAAGTAAAAAAAGAGATAGAAATAGAATCATTCAGCATGTTTGATGGACATTTGACAGAACAGAATAAAGAGAAAACATAGAAGTTGAATATTTGAAGGAGAATAGAAATCTCATTAACTTACAGGGCTTGCTCGAAACACAACACCAAATCGATCCATGTCATACCTTTGAAAGAAAGAATAATGCATTAAAAAATTTGACTCTTTAAATTATCATACCTTATAACTGATTTAGCTTTTCATCCCTTAGTACAGATATGAAATCAGCCAGAGTGAATGGTGCAAATTCCGCTCAAAGATGTGCACTGTCTGTCTCTTGGATGGGGGTCCTTCAACATTCGTTTCACAAGAGAAATTTATTCCTTCAAATAAAAATTACCACAGCGATGTATTTGTGTCACTTACCGTATTTCCTCTAATAAGCGTCGCGGCGCTAATTTTGCTCAACCATTTTAAAATGCGGCGCTAATTGGAGGGCTTCGCTTTTTAGAGAGCGGCGCTTATTTAGAAGTCGCTTATTAGATGTACTTCCATTTCAAGATAAAAAGAAAAGTATTTGTGAACTCATACAGTCTTTTCAAAATCCACTTTCTACCATTGGTTCTAATAAGCGCCGCATTTAGATGCAGCGCTTATTTCGCTCAATCAAAATCAGGTGCGGCGCTTATTAGAGGGCGGTATTTAAATGAGGGCGTTGGTGCTAATTAGAGACTTAGATTGGATAAAATAATAACTGTATCCATGTAAAGTAATAAAATGAAAGTAGCTTTTGTCGAGGAATCATCCTACAACAATGACAAAGAGAAGTTTTTTTCACTATTTGCTTACCTTGGGGCAGCAAAGTGCATCATCTCTACAGCACAACATGCCAATCCAAATGTCATCGGCCATAAAGAGCTCTAAAATGATAGAAAAAATTGTGAAGGGGAAAAAAGGTAATGGAAGGAAGAGACTGCTTTTCCAGAAAATTTCTGCGTAGACAGAAATAGTTCGTTTTCTCACTTGATCCCCTCAACTAATTTAATTGTTCATCCCGCTGTGTCCCGCAAGCTGATTGGTGTTCAAAATACAACACAAATCTAGCTTCCCTTTCTATTGGTGCATTTAGATCCGCATCTGGGTATACCATGGAAGTCAATTGTTTCGGTCTGTTTCTGACGTTTATACTGTGAGGAGGATCAGACGCAAAAAAGCTTTAAGAGTATGTCCACAGATGTTTCCGCCTTTCTCGCAATTTTGAAATTTTGTACTACTCAAAGACTAAATAGTCATTACAGAACAAGCAATAAATTTGAAGAATAGTTTTGACAGCTCTGCAAAGTCGTTATACATGGACGAACGTATAGAGACTGGTTCAGCAGAGTCGAATGTTTCATTTCTATTTAAAAGCTTCTATTAATTACTAATTTACTTCTTCCATGCAGAACCAGTGGTGATTCGAAAAGAAATCGACAAAATGGTAATTAGAAAAAAATAGAAAAAATGATTTAATATCAATTTCACCATGAATCAGAAATCAACAAAATATTTATAAAAAAATCGAAAAAAAAATTAGTTTAGATCAATTAGATCAACATGAGCTTGTAAAGACGTTGATGAAGTTTTAATATTATGTTTCAATTAAATGTTTTCCCTATATCAGGCCAAATATAATAGATTCTAGGACGTAGTGTACTCACCCTTCGTGCCCAGTTAACAAGATCATCAATCGTTGCCAATACAAACTCTAAAATGTAAACAATAGCTATAAAGCGTTAGTGTTTGAACACCAACTAAAGCGATAAAACAAAGAAAGCTTTCAGCCTTTTTTTACATGACTTAAGGCTCTCAGCAGAACGTTAACAGGACTGACGGATAAACAATTGTGTGATTAGAAAAGGAGTATTACCAGCAGCATTGTCAACTTTCATTTTTAGCTTGCTTGGAGCAGCTGTACTTTGTTCTCTATATGGCACGATACTATAAAAGGAAAAAACCTGTTTAAATAACGGTTTGACCGAAAAAGTAACCCCGCTCCAAAATACATAACTGATATAAAAAATGGCAACGTCTTACCAAACTTTAACCAGATTAACTTCAGCCAAAAAAACATCTATTGTAGAAAAATCAAAACCCTAACTATTTTGTCTCAGAGTAATACGGGTGTAACGTAACCAAGAAGGTTACTGCATCGGCAGTATCCTGCTACACGCTCAACTCTACGAAAATAATCCTCAAAGAAAATGATTCTGACCTCAATGTGGTTGCAAAAAGACCAGTGGCCAGAAAAAGCCATGGTTTAAATCTGTTTGGACAACTCAGTGGAGTAATCATTAATAAAGAAAGGCTATTCCATACGTCTAAAAGCAAAATTCGACGTGCCTAGTTTTTGCGTAACGCCACTAAGCGTGTAGTCCTTTCTGAAGAAAAAATTGGAAAGAACAACCGATGCATTTCTAAGATGCCTGAAACTTGCATAGAACAGAATGCGGGAGATTAACACCATTCCCTGCTTGTTTACTGATTTCGTTACACCTGAATTTGTGACTTCAGATTTCTTAGTTGTGATTACTTCGCATTTATAGCTGGAAGGGTTTCCAATTTTTCTACGAAATATGTTTACTACGTTAAAGTCTGCCATTGGACAGATTTAAAATAAATTACTTAATTTGTATTTGATTACTTTATTGGCCACCCGATAGATAGGACGATATTTGGTGAATTTCTTTCTCAAATTTCACATCTAGCAATCTATTCACATTCAATGCTTTTACAAAAAAGTAACAAACGTTTTACAATTGCACTGTGTCGGGGCAGCTTATAGCTGAAATCCATTGAAAATCATACTGACATTGTCATGAAGTGACGTGTCGGTCATATAAGGAAGGGCACAAGATTAAAGATGTCAACGATAGAGATGGAAATGGAAGGTAGTACATTGGATGACATTGCCCATAATCCACAGTTTGTTTCAGACTTAGAGTACACTTGAAAACACTGCTTCGCCAATATTTGAGTGATCAATCAACACTGACAAACCAGAACTATCTCATATGACTCAAAGCTGCATCTCTGAATTAAACTCAGCCAAGGTTAATTAACTTGTCTCTAAACCCTATCTGGATAGGGCTATTTCGAGCATCTTCGGACAAGAGTAAACTTATTTAGGTCCCCTGGAATCTCAAAATATAGAATAGCAGTACAAATAGCAAATAGCATTGAAGGTGCTGTTGCGTCAATAGTGTTAGAAGCTAAGGAAGGTTGAGGTAAGAGCCACATCTACAGTTGTGTCACAGCCAGGGATAAGGTCTCCAATAGTTGACCTACCACTCAGATCCTAGCGACTGGCCCTACACACACCATTTCACCTTCACCTTCATAGCAAGAGTAACTAAATTTTGGTCAAAAATCTTTCAATAAAATAATAAAGATTGGCTATGCTTGGTTGTGACATTAGGCAGATTTCTCTTGTTTAACTCTTTTCAATACTGGTCTCTAGACTTATTACCTTTGTCCCAGTTACTTATCATGAGACTGAGGCGAACACCAAAATTAGATCGCTTAAACTGGTAGTTGTAGCGGGATGTCGGCGTGGTAGAGGAACAGAAACTAACGACTCATGCAATAAGTCTAATTGGTCTAAGGCTGCAAGGGCTTATTATTGGAATTGCAAATTACCCTGCCCTCGGCCAAGGTATCAAATACCTGTGGATACAGGTCATTTCAGTTAACAGCCCAAAGCATTGGAAATTTTGGAAATTACAAGATATCGAGTTTTCGTAATATTATGAGAATTTTAAGTTCCCGATTGGGTAAAAAGCTTTCACAGCAACAAATGAAGTAGGTGAAACTCTTAGCCCAACTCGGTCAAGGCCATTATCAAATCGTAAACTTTTAACGGTTGAAAAATCGGCTCGAGTCTGATCCGGAGCCAGTTCCAAAAAGGCCCAGTAATGGGGTATCTTGGATTGGTACCTTTTCTGGCTCTGTCCAGAAGTAAAACCAGCATATCTCAGGGCCTGTTTAGATCTCGTAAATGCTTTAATCGGATCAAAAATGGTACAGATATGAAACGTTACCAAAAGTGAATGAATAAAGCCTGAAAAAACACAGCATTTTCGAAGAGAAATCGAATGATCTGCTTTATAATAACCCCAGAAGATGCTGATGCGGTAAAAAGAAGAAATTTCAACCAGTTTTTTAGCAAGAAGTGTTGCAAGGCATGCGTTAGCTAAAAAAGGTAGTCAAATATTTCTGAATCGGACCAGAGCCAATCCAGTTTCTCACGTGTAAACAAGATCTTAATGCCATTGTTGAGGAAACTATGAGGACCTACATAGTCATCAAATTATCAACATGAAAGTTAAATTTCAACTAACCTCTTGACGGAAGACCCATTCTGCAAATTTGTGCTAATTTTAGAGTCTGAGCTTGAGCTGTACATTTTACGTCCACATGTTGAGAAGCTGAAATCAAAGATGATATTTCATACAACAAATTAACAAATTACTTGAAAGCAAACAGTTGAGCCTCCATACAGTATCTTGAAAACCCAGCCAAAATAGGAATAACACATTTCAAAAACAAAGAACATAGACAAACATTTGAGACATCAAGGTGTTCAAAGTGTTTCCAGATATAAAATGATACGAGGCCTAACAGTTTTTTCCTTTTTTCTGAATAAAGTACATTCTGAGTATTATGATAACGAAAAAGTAAACACAATATAAAAAAATTGCTAGCTTTTTAGTTTTTGGGGTTTCAAAATGGAATTTCCTTAAAAAATGCTTCAGTGGTCTCGGTCGTGTGACGTTATGTGTTTGTGAAGAAGGCAAATGCGAGTAGTAGCTATGAAACGACATATGTCTTTTAAACTGACTGTTAACACAGTTAAAGTGCTGCTCAGAGGTAGAAGTGGAACCAGAATTGCATGGGAATGGAAATAAGATTCTTTTCTCATTTATGCACCTTTTATATCAAATTAACTGCTTATGGTCTTTCGGAATTTTTACGTCTATTTAATCAAATGGATACTTTGAATTCAAAGTTTATCGTCTGTTTCTTTATTTTCAAATTTATTCAAGTCTGCGTTTTCCTTACAAAAACCATATTAAGATTTGCAGTGGTTAAAATTCTTCTACACTTAACTTGAGAAGTTGGAACACATATATTTTGCAAATTTTAGTTGGGTGACGCATAACCCGGTTTGGGAGGTTGTGAGTCAAATCACCCAGGATTCTCAAAAATGAAAGAAAAATTGCTTTAACATTTAACAGTGACTTTGAATATTAATAAATGCCTTGCTGTGCTGTGCTTTGTTATACTTCTTTCCAGCTCATTGGCTTTTCACGAGAGGGGAGTGCTTAACAGTAGCAATGTAGCAGTGCAAAACTAAAAGCAACTAGCAGATGAAAACATTGAAATGAATAGCTTCTAATTTTCAAACGGGATAGTTTCAAATTTCAAACGGCCTTGTGATATTATCAACTTTGAGAAAAATTTTCTCATCGCTATTTTTAAGCTAACACATACATTCGACCAGGATGTATTCTGTTCTATTTTACTCTATAAGCTTCTCTCACTTCAATTGCAAAAATATCAGTGACATTAGGAATCCCACATTGGGATTCAAAGCAGCCCGACGTTTCCACTGTGCTAACGAGCGCAATGGAAATGTTCCAAAGAGTTCAAGGTTGAAAATCTTAATTTAATAAAAAGTGAAGAAAATTATGGGACAAAAAACAACCAAGAAGGCTCTGTGGACTAAGTAGGGTGTGAAGTTTTCAGACCACATGTGAGATTGGACTCAAAATGAGAAACAAACTTACAGAATTACATTGGCACGATTCATCAACATCTGCCCAAAGTCAATGTGCCCTGTTAAAAAAGAATAAATCAAATTTTTAAAGATTACAATGAAGCAACACAAGAAAATAGTGCATATATTTATTATCAATATAATATACATCTTTGTTATTTTATGAAAGCTTTTAGGAATTCCAAATGAGAAGATGCAATGAAATATTATCCAAAGCACAAAGACAGGAGGGACAGTGAAGGAGAAACATTACAACTGGACAGCAATTGAAATATCTGTGACCAAAATAAGGATAATACCAATGTTTAGCAATACAATGTTTTATAAATACATTTTATCAAAGTAGCTGTTTTTGGTTTGTGTCAAACTGTGCATTTTTGCACCATTTCAAAATGTTACAATACTGCAAGGAGTAGGATTTTTGTCCATACGTCAACGGTATGAATTAGAAACATTGTTGGTGCCTGAATTTTCATTTTCAAAGAGTTTTATCACTGTTTTATGCATTGGATGGTCTAAGTGAGATACCTCTATTAAGTAAACATCGGTGGAAGAAATAAAAAAGATCAATGACTGTAAAATAAAATGGAAATTTTGCAGTGTGGTGCTGAACTAGATGTTAAAAAAACATGGTCCAGCTATATATAGTCCAGCTACTAAAAGGAAAAGCTAGGAAGACTTGGTCCTATAATCCAAAAAAAATCTATTAGATTGAACCCTCTACATTATCATGGCAAACAAAAAGAAAAATGAAAGGGTTAGATTGTTAACCCTTGTATTCTTCTTGTTCCAGTCAAGCAGAAACATAGTTGGTCGTGTTAATTTATATCCCAGTAGTTTGATTGCTGTTCATCTCTTTTTATGTGTTAATGAATTTTATTAAACCTATGTTTCCACTATATTGTTTTCAATGTTTCAACTAAAACATTTCCTAACTGCTGTAATCAAATGAAAAAGATTTTGAAAACAGTATGAATTGTTTCAGTGTAAACGGGCGATAACAAAACGATATCGTTCTTGATTGGAAGGATTGCAGACAATTTTCCCAGAATGAAACCATTTCAAAGGGGCCCAAACGAAAATATGTCTACCAAGTATTAGGAAAACGTTTCACTGTAAATTCAAGGCCAAACTGGCACGTTTCATACTGTTTTATTATGAAATACTGTTTTCATTTTCAAATTTCTCAACAATCGAAAAATTTAAATTTCAATCCACTGTAACTAAATCATGTCCAAGGCCTCGGTTACATTTTTTCCGAATGATGTCAAAACTCTCGCGCCAGCCACACCAAGAAAATCATTTCTCAATGCCCAAAGCTCTTTGGGTCTAATTACATAAAATGCAGCCTGTGGACTTTAGGTATACTCTGCAAAAAAACTGGCATACAATCATGAACGGAAAAAGCAGATATTTTCATCTGAAGTCACTGACGGTGGGTACCAATGTATACAATTCAAATACCTGCACACAGACTCAGTTAGGCAGATTAAAGTCCTTAGGATAGTGGCCTTTGCTTATATAATATTTATTACTGGGCCTAATATGGCTCAGCGTCAGCGAGGCTACTTTTTGGCAATGTTATCGGCTTATAACAAATCAGTGAAACAAGCAGATGCAGAAGTTATAAAAAGTATGTGTCAATTACTGCGATTAGCTATTAAGCAATGAGAAAAACAGTATTTTTATTACCATCCTTTAGCTTCAGTCTTCTCAACGCCGCCATCGTCGCTCTTTCGACCTGACTTTCAACTAGACTTATTACATTCATCGTTGTCTACGCTCCCCCACACTCCACCACCCCGCTCCAACTACTCTGAGGAAACAGCTGTATGTTGTTGTAGTTGTTAGAAGCTGTTTCCGAAAGAGTGGGAGGAAGGTAATAAGTCTAACTTTCAACCTGCGAGTGCGCATGCACGTTGATTTCAGTACATCCTGGTCCTCCTGCATGACCCTAAAACAATCATGGCAGCTAACCTGCATTGGATGCGGCAATTTCTGAGTTTAAGTTGCAGGAAATTAAGTGAAAATAAACATCTTTTGCAAAGAGACATCCATGCAAATGTTGTCAGTTATCTAACGATCGCTAATTATAGCTCTGGTAAGTTCTCAGGAGATAGGCCTAGGTAAACACCGGTTAAGTTTTCTTAAATAAAGGCCTAGGTATCTAGGCCTAGATATCCTAAATATAGTACAGGCCAATTATTTGATGTGTTAGGTGACTGATTTCATATACATGATAGGGTACTGTACTGTAGTAAGTATTTGTTCTTAAGAGAAGAAAATCGTTGTTCGTAATTCCTTTTTGCCAACTCCCACGAGCGGGGTCAGTAACGTTACCTGACAAATACGGGCCTGACAATTACGGGCTTTTCTGGCAAATACGGGCTTTCAAAGCGGGCGCCGAATGAACAATGGATTCTTTCAAATAATAAATAACTCTTATCGTGTTTTAATTGTTTTCTATCACAATAATGCAAATAACAGTGAAACAAAATTTTAAGTTTTTTATTTAAGATTAAAATGAAAATCAAAACTTAATTTTAAGTATGTAAAAAAGACAACAAAGTATGAAAGTAATCAGCGTAAAGAGTATCAGAGTTCCATAATCCACGGAGTTCCTATACCACAGTATAACGGGAGCCCTGGCAATAACAAGCCTTACAATTACGGGCGTATGTATGATTTCAACGACAAGAACACCAAAAACGGGGTTCTGATTTTATCTTACAAATACGGGCCTTTTTTCAAAACGACAAGAACGCAAAAACGGGGTTCTGATTTTATCTTACAAATACGGGCCTTTTTTCAAAACGACAAGAACGCAAAAACGGGGTTCTGATTTTATCTTACAAATACGGGCCTTTTTCAAAACGACAAGAACGCAAAAACGGGTTCTGATTTTATCTTACAAATACGGGCCTTTTTCAAAACGACAAGAACGCAAAACGGGGTTCTGATTTTATCTTACAAATACGGGCCTTTTTTCAAAACGACAAGAACGCAAAAACGGGGTTCTGATTTTATCTTACAAATACGGGCCTTTTTCAAAACGACAAGAACGCAAAAACGGGGTTCTGATTTTATCTTACAAATACGGGCCTTTTTTCAAAACGACAAGAACGCAAAAACGGGGTTCTGATTTTATCTTACAAATACGGGCCTTTTTTCAAAACGACAAGAACGCAAAAACGGGGTTCTGATTTTATCTTACAACTACGGGCCTTTTTTCAAAACGGTCATTTCTATAATAGATTCGAACTACCCTCTTTAGGGGATTTCAGCTATTGTTATTAGTTATGAATTAATTCTGATTTCGGCAATTGTTGTTAACATGTCACATATAAATAGAAAACAATGAAACATAATACAACTCAATTGTTAGGAAGAAACCTATTGTAAATTCGGCGCCGCTTTGAAAGCCCGTATATGTCAGAAAAGCCCGTATTTGTCTGGCCCGTATTTGTCAGGTAACGTTACTAATAGGGGTGACTCCCACAGTCAATTCGCTGCACACCTGGTGAATGCACATATTCAAAAGACTACCGTCAACCGGGGTGACTTCGGACACTTTTTTGTATATTTCTATGAATATTGCAAAAACTAATCATATAATTCTTTTAACTCTTTGATAAAAGTAACAAAGGTCCAAAGCAAATTTGAAAAGTGGTGTCTGTTATTTCCTCGATCTTATCTCCTTCGAGGTAATTGAAGATAAAGTCGTCCAAGTCACCCGCCTACTCTGGGGTGACTTCGACAGACGTAATGTTTTCGCATTGAAAAATCAAGACATATTTCAAGATAAAAAGCTACAAAAAGTTGCCAAAAGAGTCAAAAAGAGAAGATTTGGCAAGAAATTTTGCAGAAGGTTCCATCTGTTCGTGAGAAAAGACATCAAAACAAATTCGCTCAATTTAGGCCCATTGCGATAAATTTGCGAGCCGAGCCGGTTCTTTGAGAGTTTCTAGACTGAGTTGATAAAGTTCCAGTCAAAGCAAGAGTTTCACCCTAGAACAACTTAAAAAAAACTTAATTCACAATTTCTTAATCTTCTCAAGTGCCACCACAAAGCAGAAAGCAGAAACAATATTTTTGTCCGAAGTCACCCAGCAGTCCGAAGTCACCCCGGTTGACGGTACTCGTTTAAAATCCGTCTAGACAGCTTTTATGAAATTTTCATGAAGAAACACTTGCCAAAGTTTTTAAAATTTGAATTTCAAATTGAGGCTAGTTGAGTACAAAGGTTTGGCAAGTTGACCAGAAAAAAGGATGGCTTGATCTGAGATGTGTGACTACTTGATCATGTTGCAAGTTAGCAGTGTGGCAAATGACCAGAAACCGCTACTAAGTAATGGAATAGTAACAAAAGAGAACATACTATTCTAAGTAAAACTGTTTCTGTTATATGTAATAAAGTGGGAAAACACACCTGTTATTTTCATCCTATCTCATTTTTTGTTTTCCTCCTTTGCTATATGTTCTCACATATTGTAGATACAAGCAAAAAGTTCAGAGAAAACAAAACACTGCAAAAACAGTTCAAATTTGGCAGCTTTTAATGAAAGAAAGCAAAGGATTTTAATGAGCTAACCTAAACTACAGTATAAGGCAACAATTTATCAAACTTTTGCTTAAAAAATGTTTGAAACAATACTTAGTCCTTATCTTCTGCTGGCAAAAAAATCTGTATAATTGATTCCCAAAATACATTTACATGTCAGTTCAACCCCACCACCAGGTCTGTCTTTCCCATAGATCTAGATACCAAAGATCCTCGAAACTTTTGAAGTGTCATAGGTATTATTGTGGGAGTGATATTTCCATTATATATGCAAGTGATGTTATCCACAAATCTCTCCAAAATGAGACAGCTGAAAACGTGGTATGATATGATAAGAATACTGCACCAATTTCCTTGATAATAAGCCATGCATATTTAATTATTAATGCAACAAGTCAATTGCAAGAGTGTTTTAAGAAGTTTCATAGCTGTGCATGGGTGTCTTGACAGTGCTGACCTGAAGAAAAATTACATCATTCAAACTCATGCATGTATTTCACTTCATTGTAAGATGCTGCAAAATGCCTCCAGAAACACCTGTTGTAGTTGAATGTTTCTCACAACCATCCACTTTACACATAAGCTTTCCTGCACTGGCTTGTCTCTTTCCTTTGCCCTTGCACTTTATTTGGTGCCTTGCATGATTGTTCCTGTATGCAAATTTTCCCTTTCTGACTGGGCTCTCAAAAGTGCTTGTGCAAGTAAGTGCTTGTGCGTGAATTAAGTATTACATGGTACTACTGCACACCTGAAAAGGGGCCCATGCAAATATTTCACTTGCTCGTAGTGAGCAAAACTGCAACATCGCATATATAAGCTCCTATAGTTGTTATGGCTTTTCTTTGCATTCTTGTTAAGTTCAGCTTTGTCCTGGGATTGTTTACTGGGTCTTTACTGCATTCACACCACAAGGTTTTCATCCCTGAATGAACCTGGATAGAGGTGACTTTTTGCTGAATCCTTCCTTTGGAAATACCTTGCTTAGTCCACTTTGCTCCCTTTCCACTGTGGCTTCCGTGGCTTCCTGTTTTTTATGTCCTGACATGAACTGGTGACAAAGAAGTATTGATTGTATACCGTCAATGACATTTGTGAAGGAGTACTAGGTGTTGCTAATTTCTTGATTCGTACTGTACTGGTACAAAATGTTTTGTCGTCATCTCTGCTTCAACTGTACTCCGAATCGCTGTCATTTTCTGTCTGCTAAACTGACTGATTATTGAACTGACTGATTGTCTGAAAAATTTTCAACATTGCGATAAAGAGCGGAAACGTCTTTGGACATATTGAAAAACTATTTTCGTCTGGCACTCTTTTTCAATATTAACGTCAGAAACAGACCAAAACAAATGACTAAGGCGGTATTTATACTCAGATGTGGATCGAAGTGCACCAATAGAAAAATGAAGCTAGAATGGGATTTTGTTAAGAACACCAATCAGCCAGCTGGATACAGTAAGATGATCAAGCAAAAGAGTCCAAGTGAGAAAACGAACTCTTTCTGTCTACACAGAATGGGTCTTTAAGCTATGATATGGAGAGATTACAAATCTATCAGCTGGTCTGCAATAAAAGCCTCTCGAAAAGCTAGATGTCACACACAGGCGACACCTCAGAAGGATACTCAAAATCAGATGTCCAGGCAGGGCATTTTTTAAGAAATTTTCACTACTGGGGAAAATTTGGAGAAAGGGCCTGAAAGCGTAAAAACCAAAAGTAAAATAGGCCTACAACATTTTGAAGATTTTCACAGTTGCCTCAAAACAAGAAATGGCAAGGGACCACGGGCGCCAATCCACAGGATTTTTCGGGGCTGGCAGGAAATGGCACCGCAAAAAGAAATCTGTAGAGCGTCGAAGGCGCAAGCATCTAGAAGGGTCCGGGGGCATGCTCCTCCGGAAAATTTTGAAAAATTGGGTAGCTAGAGTCGCTCTGTTGATCATTTCATGACTCTTTCATTAAATTTGCGCAGCCCAGTTTTTTGAAGAAAACGGAAGAAACAGATTCACCAAAACTTAACTGAATCTCTTAGAAGTTATCGCCTGACACCCATGGTAGTCTAGAAACGTATAAAATTGTCCAGAAACGACTGATGCCACTTGTCTGTGGTTTAGAATTCGGGGTGTCCACTACTGACGGTGGTATTGACTACAAATACATTGTACCGTCTTCACAAAGTCGAAATTTGTTCTTGTACGAGCTCAAACAAACAATATCTTTATCATTACTGCCAATGCCTAAAATACATAATGTACATAATTAAAGATAGCCTTTCCACTTTGAAAAAACTTCCAAGGAAATTGACAAGGGCCGAAACTACTGGGGAAATTGAATGATTTTGGCGCTCACTACTGGGGAAGGCATTGGGCCTACTGGGGAACGTTCCCCAGTAGCTACACTGTTAAAAAATGCCCTGTGTCCAGGAATGATCAGCAATAACAATTCGTACAAAATATGCAATGTTAGAAAGCTATCGGACAGACTTAGTGAATATCGTTGGCGTAATGCTTGGTCATATTTTAAGAAGTGACAGAAATACATCAGCTCAATTAGCACTTACATTTGGTTTTGAGTCTGATAAGCGTTTAATTGGTCGTGTTGGAAGACCAAGGAATAATTTGTTCACGCTACCAAAGAATGATCCGAATAAAAGAAATCTAAATACCATATAGCAGTTAGAGATATAGCAAGATGTAGCGAGCGCTGGAAGAACCTATTATAACTACAGTTTCCCTCAGGTATACGAACAAGATCATTTTATATTTATGCTCGTTTACGATAATAATAATAATATGGAAAGATTCCTAAACGCTTAATCGGAACAGTGATCTAGCTTTGCCAGTTATTTGAAAGTAAGGCCTCGCAGTATTTTCTTTGCACAGGGTGATCCATTAGATTTCGTCCTATGGCAGAATTATGCTCAAGGGTGGTTGTTGCTTGGAATAACGGGCTGGTTGCTCTCTTTGTCGAAAATTGTGCTGACGAATATTATGGGGCATATTAGTATGCCCGAAAGTGTTTCCGCTGTTTATCGCAATTTTGAAGTTTTGTACTACTCAAAAGCTATTGACGAATATTAGAAGAGACATGCTGTTTAATCCTATCTCTTTATCTCTGAGAAGTTTGATGTACATACCTGGCATCGCAACGACCCGAAAATTAAAAACAACCAAACTTTTTTTGTGTGGTAGCTCATAATCCTTCAGCAAAAACTGGCGTTGGAAGCTACAATGGCTCTCTGCACGAAGACTAATCTACCCTTTCATTGCTATATAAAATGTTCCCGTGTTGAAATCCAGATCGAAGACTTCGAAATACTGATTTCTTCTGATATTACTGTTCCTTGGCATGGCAAAATTCTGTTCTTTCAACGCTCTGACTTCAACAAGAATGTGTATGTCCTGAAGTTGACACCAAATTTAGACATATTTATGTGCTTTTTAGAATCGGAAAATTCCTAGAAATGTGGTGATATCGTGTCCCTGATTAAAGGAATTGAAAAGCCTGTTTTCACTCAGTGGTACTTCCAGAAATTGGCCTCCTGGAAATCACTACCTGGGAAACTTAGTATTTATTGCGAAGAAGTCATTTCACGAAAGTAGATAACTAGCAGACAATCTAATTTCATACAAGATTCAAGCATTTCAAGAAAGCTTAGAGAAAGCATCGTCAAATAAAACAACCACCATGCGAGTCGTTATTAGGAATTTCTGGGTTACAATGACAAGGATAAATAGAATCCAGCAGATACGTCTTTTGAAGAGTTATGTGAATCTTCTTTCTATGGTTGGGATCAAACGCACACTTTCCTATTCAACGTCTTGGGATAGATGGCCTGGATCTTTCAGACACTGCAGAAAACGATGCTGCTAATGAAGTAGAATCCAATAATTGCAATCGTCATAGGTGAACCAGATGAATCGATGCTAGAGGATTCATTCCTTTATAAGAATTCTGAAGCAAACAAAGATTCACTGTTTGAATTGTTTGAGAGAACTTAACCTTCATTGGAACAGTCAGGAGTCATAAATGACATAAACTTTTCTTTCATTTGGTTGTGGTTGATTTTTTTTCTACTTTTCCTCAAAGTTGTAAGGTCTTATGGCTTGCAGATTGTCAGTGGAACAGTACCCAGAAAAGAGACGATGCAATTTTGGATCTTTAGGTAACTGGTTTGTCAGGAAAATTGTTGAGATTTGGCAGAGAATTGAAATTTAACGCTAGTCTTTCGAAGGAAGATTCATTTTAGAAGTGGGCGTTAGGATGCATAAACAAGTTCTATCGACTTTGCCGTACTTTCTGACTCAGTATTACATAATTACGTATACCTATGAATTTACTGGATATTCGTTAGCCACTGTAACTTTATACCTTTTGAGCAGCACTATGCGAAAGCTCACTAAATAGAGTCTCTTTTTGACGTTAGGCAACGTAAGCACTTTTTAGTAGAATATATTGCAGAACTAGAACTAACGTATCGTTGTACAGTAGATATGAAAATTGGTATGTATCTCATTCGAGAAAAATTCTCGCTTTTCAAGTTTAATGTTGAAGCCATTTAGAAAATTTTCTAACGGTTAACTTTCGATAAAATAGTAAGTAAAGATGATTAAAACATGATACAGAGAATCACAATTGGCCGTTATATTTTCTCATACTTTTTTTTTAAGTCTCGTTAGTTTTAAACGATTTGACACCAGACATCAACAGGACGATCATTCCACAATTTTACGCTTTTACGATGATTTCAGTGACATTTGACGGTAGGCCAATGCAATTTTCTAAACTAACGATTACCCTAAGCGATTACCTTTTAATATAAGTGAAGCTAAACTTCTTGCTTTTAAGAGCCTTTCGAGACAAAAAGTAACTGTACACCCTGATATAATGGCGTTGCTCTTCTTAACCGTTCAAACTTTGTTAACAGAGTTGAATTTCTTCTTGCTGAATCGTCCAAATTTTCTATACTGGGCAATCACATTCTTGATTTTTCTTTAAAACGTTAAGATAAACGTGTTCATTTTTAAGATTCTTAAACAAAAATTCATCACTGATTCTTTCTATATGGCTATATGTCCTTTGGCATTCCTTATGGCTTACTTACCTAAAGCTCACAAACCTAACTGTCCCGCTCGTCCGATTCTTTCAGTCATCGACACTTCTAACTATAACCTAGCTAAATTTCTGGTTCCTATTCTTCAACCTTTGACGTATAATGAATTTTTTGTTAAAAACCCTTTCCCTTTTGTATCTGAAAGAACTGAACTGAACTTCTGTCCATTTCAATCTCAGTTAGTTTGACCGATGATGGATTTTTGACAGGCCTGATACCTTTCTGGAATTGTCACTTTAATCATCCTTTAATGGATTTATTTAATTCTTTTATGTTGTAGAAATGGCTAAGTTTTCTACAAAAAAACATGTTCTGATGTGCTAACTAAAAGCTCAAGTTTCTTCGAAATGTTATCTTTGTTTTCAAATATTTATGTTGCAGGTGAGGAGAAGTTGACATGTGATGGAGCAAACATATACAAAGATGGACAAGATCCCGTATTAAAACCGGATTCAGAATACCCTGATTGGCTTTGGAAATTAGGAACAAAAACTATTCCGTTGGAAGAACTTCCTAAAGATGATAGACTGTACTGGAGACGCCTTAGCAAAATGAAAATAAGACGTCAAAATTCACTTCGAAAACAGGGAAAATTCTAAACCTTGTAGAAAACGAAGCAGCGCAGTGTTTCAACTTATTTGCTGTCCATAGATATTGTAATTTTTATTATTAGAACTTCTCTAGAAGGATCTTTATTTCTTGAGCTCTCTCGTGGTCCCTGGCCACAGGCCTCCAGACTTTAACAATTATTTGCATGGAACCTCCTCGCTTTCGATAGGCCTGAAAATAAGAATGAACTCGAAAGGTTAGAGAATCAGGTTCTCGATACCAAGTTGATCATACATAAGTCAGAAACTGAGCAAGAAAAGTTATCAATTTGGAGGCATGAATTCTCTTTATTCCTTAATCATTTCATTCAATAGTTGCAAAATGAGATTGTTGTTTGATATCAAGGTTGGTAAATATGAAAATTATCAAAATAAGCATAACTGTCTCTTAATGGTGCCCAATCTTGAGTGCTTCCACCAAAGAAGGTTGTAAAATAAAACAAATTGATGTCAGCACCATTTGTGTTTCCTCTCCATCGCATCCTCAAATTTTCGTAAATTTTGTTGTCATTTACCCATATCTTCACCGATCCATCATACATGTTTGGAGTGTTAATTCTTATCTCCTTTTTCAACTTCAACCACTCTCCTGGTGTAATAACATAATTCAAATCATAAACTGTTCCACAGTATCTATCACCAGGGTTTCCACCATCGTCGCGATCCTGGTCATAGATGTAGAGATGCAGATTGTTTCCTGATTTCCAAACAAAACGTGAACTCCATCCGTCAGCTGTAATGTTGTTGCATCCAGTTGTGCATGTCCCACCGCATATTCCTGGCAATTTACCTTAGCAAAAGAAGATACCTTCATTTTTAAATAAAAACCGTCTATGAGAAACCAGATAAGCCTTTTTCTAAATATCAAGTACCATTTATACATGGACGAAAAAGTAAGAAAAAATTGGAAACTATTTCCGCTTTAAATTCAGAGTTCTGTTTTAGTGTTATTTGACGAAATTTTCGAAATTTCGATTTTTTATGTCGAGAAACTCTGCAAGAAACTTCTTCATATAATAAGATATCTTCATAATATAATATAAGAAGGAACTTCTTCTTTACCAATAGTGCATAAAGTTAAGAAACCCTATTATATGGCTAAGCTTCTTATAAAAATAATCAGTACACCACGTAGCTAGTTCGTTCTTTATATTAACATTCAAACGATAGAATATTCGCTATATTCATTTAATATTAAAAATCAAAATCTTTAGATCTCGAAATGCCATTCTTATTGGGGCTGTTTCCAATTTGAGTAAAAACCTGTTTTGTGTTTACTTAAAACAAATTTTATGTTTAGGGCTAGTTTCAGTTCACACGCAAAATATGAAGCAAAATAGTTATTTCTGCTCGATAAGCATAGCAAGTTTGCTTGAGTAACAGTTTTTTTGTCTGAAAATAGACTGAACTTAAGTTATGAAAATGCCTTTTGCTACATTTGTGGTAAGTTCCAAAATTTGCCTGCCTGTTTAAAGTTGTCATGCAGTTTTGATGGAGACATTGAGAAAAATTGGCTATTACTTTAAGGAAAAAAATTCGAGAAAAGTAAACTGAAGTATGAATACCTCCTTTTTTAAAGTCGAAGTCTTTTCCAAACTTCAAGTCAAATTCGAGAACATAAGAATCAGCGTTGACAAGAGAAACTTTGTACCTCACCCTGCTTTCTTTGCCAAATTTGTTTTGAAGGTACTTAACTTCAAGTGCCTTTGTCTCTCCACCTCTTAGCGAAGTTCTGACAATTTTTGTCAAATCTGGGCGATCCAGAGAGCCTTCCCACTGGCTACCGATATTCATTTGCTCAAAATTCTCGCTCCATTCGCGGTACTTCTTCGCCTCTACACTTGTTATCAGCGAAATTGTTATGAACAACGCAGCCAGCGACTTGGTCATCGTTGCTAAAAGAGATAATTTAGCGATAGTATAGTAGTGATATTTATAGCTGAGGATATTAGATGATTGCAAAAAGTAATATAGTCTTGAAATACTATTTCAAAGCAGCAAAACATTTTGAATTGTAATAAAAAGAATTACCGTGTTTTCGGATGAACATGATTCTTGAACAGAACTAAACTGTATTTTGTTGTATGTTTCATATATTAGTGTTGCTTATTGATGCAGGTGGTCGCAAGGTCTTTAATCTTTTTCAAAAGAAACAAATATTAAATCAGCTTGTGGTGGAATTAAGTTCGGTCATGTTGCATTTGAGTTCACTAGTTTCTTTATATATGATCAACATAGCTCATTCTGTAAAAGACTGAACAGCGAATCAAGGAACAGCAAATCTAGGGACTTGAAAGAGCAAGAATATATAACAGCAGGTGAAATTAGAATTTGATCACAGTTAAAGTTGTCTAGGACGTTTGGTTGGTTCCTAGGCTCCACTTCATTCCATTTAGTTCCACTTTATATATTTCTGCAATTGCTGCGCTTTGTGTGCACGGTTGTGTATTTCGTAAGTCATATTTGCTATTGTCTTGGCTGTCTCACAGGGTGGATGAACTTTGAAAATCGTTTTCATAAGCTGATATCCTGTCCATATCCTCCCCCTCATTAACGATAACATTACACTTGTAGTTACATAAAACGAAGCCAAGTGTTCTTATATAAACGTGTAGACAGAAAGACACTGACCGCTCACCCATTCTAACCTTGTCCTCTTCGCCGCCTGTCTATCCATTACCTCACTATTTTTACACTTATAACTATTATAATAATTAAGGATGTTAATTTTTTACTCCTTAACATAACAATATTTTATAATTATCAATTTTATTATCATTTCACCATTATGATTATTATCTTTATTTATATCCTCATTACCACAACATGCACATCTTCATCCCACACTTTGCCACTGCAAAGCATCAAACATACCACCAATCAGATGTCTCTTATATGAAAAATAGCTATACAATTATCTGTCTATGTGTGAATGTATTGCGCTTACTTCTGTGTGTATTGCCGAATTATCAATGGAGGATCAGCAGAAAATATAAGAATAATAATCTCTTACGGATCTCTACGGATCCTCTCTGAGAGCACTTGAAAGCCGCTCCATGAAGGCCTTACTTCAGTTGGATGCTCACTGCATGCGTATTTCTTATCTTTACAAACCGTATGACTATTTTTTATTTCTTATATTTACCCTGATTGAATTTTTGACCGTTTGAGACATTACGTCATTATGATGTCACAATGACGTCAGAAAATTCATAAGAAAGACGTAAAAACAAAAAAAATTGCTATAAAAGTTCAAAGCAATGCTTTTAAACGATTGAAAACCTTACAGAAGTCGAAAATAAAAGCATTTTGTAAATGAACGTGAAGATCGAATCTGCCTTACGTCATCATGACGTCATGCCAATTAGAGCGAGATTTCAAATTGCAAGCATCAAAATTCGTAATCTCCATAAAATTTTCTATCAATCCATACCAATTTCACAAAATTAACAGAAAAAGTTCACGGGAGCTCATTTTGTGACATTAGGACAATGAGTATAAATGATATGAAGGTTGGTAGATATGAAAATTATCAAAATAAGCATAACTGTCTTTTAATGGTGCCCAATCTTGAGTGCTTCCACCAAAGAAGGTTGTAAAATAGAACAAATTGATGTCAGCACCATTTGTGTTTCCTCTCCATCGCATCCTCAGATTTTCGTAAAGTTTGTTGTCATTGACCCATATCTTCACCGATCCATCATACTTGTTTGCAGTGTTAATTTTTATCTCCTTTTTCAACTTCAACCATTTTCCTGGTGTAATAACATAATTCAAATCGTAAAGTGTTCCACAGTATCTATCACGATCCTGATCATAAATGTAGAGATACAGATTGTTTCCCGATTTCCAAAAAAAGCGTGAGCTCCATCCGTCAGCTGTAATGTTTTTGCATCCAGTTGTGCATGTCCCACCGCATATTCCTGGCAATTTACCTTAGCAAAAGCAGAAAAACTAATTTTTTAAATAAGAAACCGTCCATAAGAAACCTGTTAAGACTTTTTCTAAAAATCAGCAAACATTTATATATGAACAAAGACGTAAGGAAAAACCCTAAGAAACAATTTCAGCTTTAAATTTCAGAGTTCTGTTTGAGTGTTATTTCACGAAATTTTCGAAATCTCAGTTTTAAGTTAAGAAAATCTGCAGGAAACTTTTAGTATGCCAATTGGCACAAAGTTAAGAAACCCTACTAGATAAATAGGAGCATATTCTCTTAAAGGAAATGAAAATTGGGATAAACAGCGGAAACATTTTCGGGCATATCTAAAAGCTTCTTTCATCTGACACTCAGGGTATAAACGCCAGAAGCATCTAAGGCAGGATTTAGCTAATCCGAGTTGTGCCTCGAACTGCACATATGAAAAGGGAAGCCGAAATAGGCATTGTGTTTTAAACACCGATCAGCTTGAAGGATTCAATAGGAAGTCGAATAGGAAATGAATTGTAGAGTCAAAGTGAGAAAACGAACTCTTTCCTTGTTCGTTCGTTCTTTCGTGCATCACGTTGTTCGTTCTTTATATTTATATTCACACGATAGAATATTCCCTATATACATTCGATATCAAAAATCAAAATCTTTAAAACTCAAAATCCAATTCTCATAAGAGCTGTTTCCAATCGGAGTAATAACCTGTTTTGTTTACTTAGAACGAATCTTTATGTTTAGAGCTAGTTTCTATTCACCTGCAAAATATGAAGCAAAGATAGCTGCTGTATTTCTGGGAGAAAACCATACCAAAATTACTAAATAACAATTCTTTGTCTAAAAATAGACCAAACTTTAGTTCTGAAAAGCTCCGAACATTTGTTGTAAGTTCAAAAATTTGCCTGTCTGCTTTAAGTTGTCACGCGGTTTTGATGGAAATAATGAGAAAAACAGGCTGTTACTATGGAAAAAATTAAAGAAAAATAAACTGAAGTATTAATACCTCCTTTTTTGAAGTCGAAGTCTTTTCCAAACTTCAAATCAAATTCGAGAACATAAGAATCAGCGTTGACGAGAGAGACTTTGTACCTAACTCGGCTTTCGTTGCCAAATTTGTTTTGAAGGTATTTAACTTCAAGTGCCTTTGTCTCTTCACCTCTTAACGAAGTTCTGACAATTTTTGTCAAATCTGGGTGATCCAGAGAGCCTTCCCACTGGCTACCTATATTCATTTGCTCAAAATTTTCGCTCCATTCGCGGTACTTCTTCGCCTCTGCACTCATTATCAGTATAATGGCTATGAACAGCGCGGCAAGCGACTTGGTCATCGTTGCTGAAAGAGATAATAGTATAGAAGATAATATTAATAACGGAATATATTAGCTAGATGTCTACAAAAAGTAATATTGCCTAGAAATATTATTTCGAAGCATCACAACATTATAAATTGTAATCAAAAGGGTTACCGTGTCTTCGGATGAACATGATTCCTGAACAGAACTAAACTGTATTTCTTATTCAGTGTTTCATTATTCTACTGTTGCTTATTGATGCAGTTGCTCGTAAGGTCTTAACCCTTTTTGAAAAGAAAAAATATTAACTCAGCTTATGGTGAAATAAACTGTCCATGTTACATTTGAGTTCATTAGTTTCTTTATATGATGAAAATAGTTCTATCTCTGTAGAAGGCTGAGCAGCGAATCAAGGAACAGGAAATCTAGAGGGATATGTAACAGTAGGTGGTGAAATTAGAATTTGATCACAGTTTAAGTCTTTTGTTGGAAGCGATTGGTCCCCAGGCTCCAATCCATTCCATTAAGTTCAACTTTACATATTCCCGCAATTGCTGTGCCTGTGCGCACGTTCGTGTTCTCTTCAGCTGATTCCTAACCATATCCCCCCTCACTAATAACAACATTAAACTTGTAGTTACACAAAATAAAGGAAAGTGTTCTTATATAAACGTGTAAGACAGAAAGATTTCGTTTTCTCATTGGACCCTTGAATTAATTATATTGGTCATTCAGCTGTATCCTGCGATCTGATTGGTTTTTAAAACACAAAACCAATCCGGCTTTCTGATTGTTGTTTTGCGATGCATATCTAGTCAATTAGTTCGGTCTGTCTTCTGATAATCTGAGGAGTGTCACACGAAAAAGGCATTGAATCATGTCCCAATATGTTTCCGCTTTTTCTCGCAAGTTTAAAAGTTATGTACCACTGAAGACAATAAACTCAAAGGCTATACTATAGCTCTATAAGTAACTGATGAGAAAGGTGCTCTAAAAACCATTAATGAGTCCGGTCTTTTTCAATCTCCTGTTTGAAAGTTAAGAGAAATTGATAGCAACCTTTAAAAATGGTAAAGAACGATGCCAGGGAGAAGAGATGAAGAGATAGAACTTTGAATAAAGGAGGATAAAAAAATGCGTGTTTGGACATATGAATCACTAAAATACCAAATGACCAGAGACAACTCTGACCTGCTTTTCTGGCATGCATTTGATATTGTGATGCCAATTTAGGAACAGGACTTCAGGCTTGAATAACAAGGAACATTACAAATTTTGTAAAACTTGGTGAAGAACTTTGGTTTAACTTTGGCCTTAACAGCATGCAGTTGTTTAAATAGAGAGGGCATATATTAATACAGTTGTGCAATTTGTTATACTTAAGATTCTGGAAAGTTATGTCGCAAAACCTTTATCATTCTAAGAAGACAATAACAAGTATAAGACGCTAAAGAAGTATCATGTAAGAAATCAAAGGTTGCTTTTAAAGAAGAAAATCAATGTGTGCCATAAATCTTTTATAAATTTTCTTAATCACGTTGAAAATCACAATCGACGACTAAGAGCACCTAAAGACACCTTATATGCAAGGGAAGAATAATAATATTAAATGATGAAAATTAATGTATCTATATTAATTCTTTACTTCCCCTCGTTTGTTAATAAAGAGTATTCAAAAAATGTAGACTGTTTAAATGCTGTTTATCTGCATATTTTCTGTAGAAATTAAATTTCGGTTCGGATTAAAGCCCGACTTTGTGCAAGTAGCTAACTTTGAGCCCCATCCGTGTGGTTTTCAGATGCGGTTTTCGCACGATTCGGTCGATTGTGTCGTAGGTGAGCCAGCGCACCTTCTTTTTTCCTTCTCTGCTGTACAGTATCGAGGGTAAATGGGCAAACTTGCAAAACTTGGGAATCAAAGGCCTGTCTTGATCAACCAGCTTTTAGAATAATTTTTCACTTATGTTTCGATTTTTGTTATACATTTTTTTACCATTCATTTGAAATTCATTTAAATCTACACTTCAACTTTGATCTTAGTTTCAGTTGAACTTTGAATTTTAGTTCAAGATTTAAATAGAAGCTTACTATTTAGGTTAAGGTTAAGGCTGAAAATTAAAAATTAAAATTAATTAATTTATATTAAGGTTAAGGCTGAAAACATTTTTAGATGAAGATAAACATTTAAAGTGTATGATATGACACTGGTGTGAAATCTTTTGTTTTTGACGAGAAATTTACACGGTACCGGTACCATACCGGTATAAAAGATGTGAAAGCTCATGTCGATAGCCGCAGCGGTTCAATTTCATGCCAGCATGTTAGCGACATCGTGCTTACGGTCATACCGGCATATGGTGTGAACACGATTTCGTGTCGCCTTCAGCTCGATTGTTTTAGGGATAAAAATTACACATTATTTTTCTAATGTATTCGTCGTCAATAGAAGTCAATATAGCTGCTTTTAAAGTTTTCACTTGGCTTGCTTTAGCTTTATATCATCGAAGAGAGATTTTCATCATTGTCGTCGCTTCTCAGCTAAGCCTTTATTGCCGCCACCAGAATTGTCTTTTCCAGAACATAGAATAACTCCTGGATATGCATTTCAATGTGTAGGAGTGGATTTCGCGGGTCCTCGTTGTTGTAAAATGGGTAAACGAGTACCAAAGGTATACACAACGCTCAATTTTCAGCAAAATGAGGCTGAAGTTTCTTATGCTGCTCCTTGTCGTGAGATATGTATGAATACTGAATTTAACAGCAAATTCATATACCAACTTATTTCATTTTCTAACTGAATGGAGTCTAGTTATTTCATCCTCACCTCGACAGTTCCTTAAAGCTCCCTAATTTTTTCGGGAAATAACAGCCTCTTTGTATGTGGTAAACATGAAAATTTTGACTTCTGGCCTGATTATTTTCTCCCTCGGCACCCTGTAAAAATTAAATTACCTTCACATCACGTTTCTCCTCCCGCCCTTCGGGCTCCGTGGATTTAGATATTGATGAAGATGAGGACATTAAATTTAAGTTTGATATAAGGTTAAGTTTAAGATTATGATTAATTTACAGTATAAGTTTGAGATTAAGATTAAGATTCAAATTAAAATTGAAATTGAGCTTGAGCAAAAGGGTTTTGAGATCAAGTTTAAGCTTTGGATAAAGATTAAGTTTTAGTTTATATTTAATTAAGGTTAACATGATTAATTTTAAGACAAATTTTAAGATAAAGAACATAAAAATATAGATAAAGACTAGCCCGCCCTTGCTAGTCTTTGACCACCGCCTTGTATGGACTTCCGTCTCAAATTGCCCCGCGTTCAAATAGTTGCAAAGCAACATAGTTATTTCAATTCAGTCACTGTTTTTCGTTCTTTTTCAATCTTTGCCCAACAGTCCATTGCTTTGCTCATAGGCTTAGTTTTTAAAGTTCTCAGGCCTCTGTCATTTCCTGTCAAAGATCATATTCCCTTTTCGTCGTACTGACAGCGTTCATGCCTTGAAGTCCCATTCCAATGTGCTGTTTTCTAGTCTTGCTGCTGCTTGAGTTCCTGAATTCTGTTCAACTGTCCTGTTTCTCGATCTTGTTATTGTTTATACCCCTCAGTACTGTTCCGCGGTCTTGTTCCTAAGCCTTAATTGTTTTCCTTTTCCTGTTCTTTAGTTTATGCTGTTGCTCGTACTATGTACTATTTCAAAATCCTGTTTTTAAATCCTGTCTATTCTCCTCAAAACTGTTCTACGGTCTTGTTCCTTCGTCCCGTCGGGAAGGTTAGAACACGAGGTCAGCAACCTTTGTCTAAAGTTAAGACAAGGGATTTCAATGATTTTTGGCCATAAGAGGGATATTTCTCACCCACCCAAAAAAAATTAGAACACACACTTTAAGCGATGACAAAACTCCCCTTTGGATGGGAAAGAAGGATGCATGAAACGCGCTGCATGAAAAGGTTCGGGCCAAGTTGTTGCCATAACTACTACAGAATTAGTGTTTTAGACTGGCCCTTGCGCTTCTCTGACAACCGCCTTTAATGGATCACTCTCTCGAAAAGATTCGGCGCATAAGGAGCTTTACCTCTTAGGGTTTGTGAATTTAAGAAGCTATACGTAAACGTAAACTTAATCTGCATCTTTATCTTGTTCTCAATCTTAATCGTTATCTTAATTTTGATCTTTATCTTTATCGAAATCTTAGTCTTAAACTTAACCTAAATTTTAAGCCTATTCAATGGGTTTGAATTTGAATGCTTGTTGGGCAAGGCAACGACTTGTCATCCTGCACAGTAGAAGCAGTGTATTGTTCAATACCAAGAGACATTAGTTAAGTTATAGAGTGGCCAGGCCCTTAGCATTCGCCACTTATATATCACTAGATTTACTTTAATGTTAATGTAGCATGAAACTTTAATCTCCATAATTATCTTTAACAGAAATTTCAAGTTACTCTTAATCTTAACCATAATTTTAGTTTAAGTATTATTCTGAGAATTAAACTTTAAATTTATCCTCATGTTAGTCTTCATCTTCATCTTAATGTAAATCGTAATGTTAATCTTACTCTAAATCTTTAACTTCAACTTAATCTTAATCTAAATCCTAACTTGGACATCATCTTAATCTTAGTCCTAGTTTAAGTCTTAGTGTGCTTGAAATTTAAGTTTAGCTTAAGTTAAGCTTGAACTTTGAGTTTATCTCGATGCTTAACCTTATCATAATCATAATCTTAATATAAACCTTAAACTGAAACTTGAAAATGATCTTAAACTTAAAATTGATCTTAAGGTTAATCACAAACTCTGACTTTTAATTTTGGTTTCCTATATTACCTGTTCTTAATATCTGTTTTACCGTAATCAAAGATCGAAATGAAACTTAGAATTAATCATAATCGGTCACTGAATCTTTACTTATAATTGTAATCTTAATCTTTATCTTAATCATCATCTTTATCTCAATCTTCATCTCAATCTTAAGCTTAATCTTAACCTCAGGCTTTAATTAATTTTAGCTTTGAGACTAAGTTTAAGATTACGATTAAGAATAACTTTAAGATTAAGACTTGACTGCAGCTGAATTTTAAGGTTCAAATTAACATTAAGATTTATCACCTATCTGCAAACTGCGGGGTAGGCGTCCATCACCCAAGCTTTTTCCAGTATCAGCTTACTGCTTAACGATTCACCGTAAAGCGACTTAAATTACTCACAATGCCATCCAAGTAAATCAATGTTCATAAAACATTAAATGTTAGCCAATTCGCATTAAGTCCGCGTAAATTTCATTCTCACTATTCGCTGTAAGGCTTTAGCCAATTTCGTGAAATTATGGCTTAAGTCCAATCATTCTTGATGTGATCTAAACAAAGTTTATCCATTTAATTTTGAATTCTTATTTTAAATCATGGCATTAGCTAATTTTTGCTAATTGTCAGGGCGAAAGAGAATGTTGGGGACTGGTATATCTGTGGTTGGGGATTTTCTTCAAACTCATGCAACAATCATCTCCGTAACGGAGAGGTTCTTCTACAGGGTATCCTTAGTCTTTTATAATATTTTTAAATTCTATCAATTAATGGGATTTCTGTTTGGATTTTGACTATCTGAGCAGATCTTAACAATGATTTTTCTTCGTCGTCATGAATAGCTGTTTTTTGAAAAACTGTTCTCTCCTTCTGCCATATTCCGTCTTTATCTCTGAAAATGCCGGTAGAAACTAATTTCTTCCAAATTCCATTTTGACAGATAAGTTTGAATGGCATGTCATCTTCGCTGATACGAACCATTTCCTCCATTTCTCGATTCGTACACTTCAGATTAGACTTTCTACATTTTTGTCCCACTTTAAATAGGCCTTTCTGACGAATAGTAGTGATAATGGAAATTTCCAAAAAATCTTAGGTGGAGTGTTTCCGATATCAAGTTCGTATAAAGCATTCAAAATTAAGTCAAGCTGCGAAGTTGTACTGTCTAAGCGCTTCTATTATTGATGTTTTGAGCGTTCAACGTTTGCGATTTTATAAAAGCTCAGACTAGTCGGGGTGAAAAATAAATCCTATTTTTGCAGCCAAAGTCCTCATAAGAATTGGGAACGTTAAGACCCATAAAATCAATATTACAAGCTCCATGAGAGCAAAAACATTTGTACCTAGACTATGTGTTGGATGCTTTATGTGATTCTAACATCGGCAACTAAATATCTTGAAGTTTTTGGAAAATTTCAATCATGGCGGACTTTCGTCGCAAAGAGCAGTGGAACAACAACCTATCGGCGCGGTCAATCTATTTACCGACCAATGCGTCAGCCTATATTTCTTATCATTCAGCGTATCATGCAGACATCCATAACATACTGAGATATGACATCACTTTCTTCGCAACAAAGGTTGAACACAATGACATTCAGCTCATTTGTCTCCAACCGAAATATTTGCTGATGCTGATATCATTATTACGTCTTAACCGATACTGAAAACTTCGAGTCGGGGTATTAATGAAAAATCTTAAATCAAGAATTGTCAATAGTGCTGAGATCTCGGCAGACACTAATGTTGATTATACTAAATCACGGTTTTTTATTCTTACTTTCTTAAATCATATCACGATTTATTCTGTCATGATTTCTGAATAATTTTGACACTCCTCGCATTATTAATACGATGCAAAAACAGTTGGCTATCCACTCCACTGCACCTGCTCAATCACGGAAAGATTGCTAGCGAAACGCAAAATTCATACGCAAATAAATACCATTATAAAACAGTGTCAAATATGACATACAAACAAATTCTAAAGCTTTTGGTATCTATTACTGATTTGATATCGTAACGTTTGAAAATTACACAAATACAAAAATTATAAGCAAAAACAACAAATTGTTGACTAATTTCATTCAGTAGATGCTTAAAGACAGATAAGACCCAGTTCCAATAGCTCATTTAGGCCTAAAGTATAAATTGATGGAATTTATTTGAGATTTTCATTGTATTATCAATTACTTTCACGTTATAGTATTGTAATGATTTAGCTTTTAATTTTGTATCTGTAAAATTTCGTGTTATCTGAGTCTAGTTATGTGCCTGTAGTAAGCATGTTAATGTTAGTAACTTCCTTTTGGGGAAATGCGTTGTCTTTGTCGTCCACGTTTTGTGTCACGTGTTGCAGTGTTCAAAGTCTGAGCGTGTTTTTTCAACTCTTCACGCTACCAAAGATCCTAATAAATTACAATACATTGGGCTGTTTATTTACTTAGTTTCAATTACAAAATTAATTTCGAAAGCTTCACTTTTTCACGAAAACCGGTACTGGAAACGGGACTTAACTAACGATGAATAACATACTAGACTTCGAAAGGGAAACTGATTGAAAACGTATAAAAATCTCGAGACATAAAGGTGTTACAAAATAATAAATAACATTATTAAATAATATCTGCTTACTAATATAATCGGATTATAATAATTCATAAAATCACAACAAGTAATTCTAATTCCAAGAAAACGGAATGACTGCAAGTACACGCTTTTTTTATAAGGAACCACTTTATAAGGAACCTACATGTAGAAGGCCCGAAAATATAAAGAACTTATACTACTAAAGAGAAAATCATTAAGGAACTTTTGAATGTTGAATACTTTTATCACTGCTAATAATCAAGAATTAGAAAGCCGGTTCCATTCATTTGCAGTCGAAAATCACATAAATTGCACGTTAAGCATGTATCCAATATTTCTTTGAGTAGTCTCGAGCTTTGCTCACATGTAAATGTCTCTCTTTTATTGTTAAGACCACTGTATGTGCACTTAAAATTAAGGAACTATTAAGGAACTTTTGGAACTACAATTGCCTCAAAAGAGGCCCAAAAATAAGGAACTTTAAGAGCTAGGCCTTGAGGTAGGTTCCTTATAAAAAAAGCGTGTATTCCAACAAAAAGGGGACACCGAGACATAGCACTAAAAAAAGACTCATTTTATCCATGCTGGTTAAGATATTCTGCTGGACGTTTTTAAATTGCCAAAACTTTAGGGAGGGGGTGTTTGTGTCTAAGACAACATTGTATTTTTAAGGGTGAGAGTTGTCGAAAAGCTAAAGAGCCACAACAAATAGCCATTTTGATGTCTTTAAATTCTTAAAATAGAACATGACTCACGAAATAAGCTTTTTCCACACCGAAAATCACGAGGGAAACTGCATTCTCCCATAACTCAGATAAAGATTTCTTAGGATATTGATTCTAAAAAATCTAATTCAATTCAACCAAAAACAGTTATGGAATTGGAAAATGCAACGAAACGCAAGTCTCAGCGGCACAAAGTTTAATTCTGAAATGGGATTAAAAATTGCAGTGGGTACTGTTGCTTCCCGCCTGCAATTTGTACGTTAATGATCAACATAATACTAATTACAAATTCAACTAATTGACATCTGTCTGTTTGACCATAGCAAAGTTATCTGATTACGTACAAGGAATTAATTTTAAAACATTTCTCAAAGAAACCATTTGCATTGGCAGTCTACTTCATTTCAACAATCTTTTCGCAATATTAACCTGGTCAAAAAATAGGTGTCTTTTAGCAGAGGTGCAAGTTGTCATAGTTGACATATTAGATTCATGTTCGTCTATTAATAAAATCTGTAGAATTGACCGTGCTATGATTATCATAGCGTTGGTAACTCACTCCCTGAGAAACGTGCTACGTACCTGATGCACTGCAGTGTGCTTTTTAGGCGCATATCAACTAGGCGAAAATTCTCCGCACGAACAAAAACGTTTCGTTGACCGAGTTCACAGTATTTCATGTTCGCTTCAAATTTGCGTCGCAGCGAAAGACAAAAGTAGAAGCGAATTCCTCTTTCCGTAACAAAAGCTCTTTTGCAGAGGTGTTTTTCACGTGCATACTACGCTTTATCGGGAATGCTTTATATTTGCGTGTTAATACTTAGTTTAGTATTTGTCTGGGTTTGAATCGAATTAATATATCTTACAGTTTAAAACTTGCAGTTTAGTCTTTAAGATCAAAAAGTAAATGACATCTTTATAAGGGCTACAAGTGTTATACCAGCCTACCAAATCACACATGCGAAGGAGTGTCAATTCCAACCATCAATCTGTACATTGCAACCGGAAGTGTTTTCATGCTTATCTACAACGGGAAAACATTTAATATTTCTTTGATTTAGCTGAAATATATCAAAAGCCTACTACAAAGTTATAAACGATCAACGCACCTTTTGTTCTTGTTTACACTTCAAGACATTTATCAGTATTTAAAGCTGAAGAAAGCGAGAAAGCCCAAAGCCCAAAGTATGAAAGCCCGAAAATCTTCAAATTGAGCATAAGAAAAAAAAAACAAAACATACATGAAAGTAAAGAAACAGACAAATGTACCTCTCCAGATGTATGAGCAAGAATGTCTACAATGTGCTGATGAGATTTTGCAACAACACTTTCACCATTGATCTCGATTATTCGATGACCTACTCTGACACCTCCACGCTCAGCGATTCCACCTCGGAGAAGACTGCATATCTAAAAGGAAATAAAAAATATATATAACAGACTAGCACAGGGTGACAAGACTAGCTTTCAATTAGCTATCACGTACGTATCATTTGTATTATAGAGAAAAAAACTTACGGTTCCGTTTTGGACACTGAATCCTAATTGATACTTAGTATCAGGTCTGGAAACAACAACGTCAACCACTGGTGGACATGCAACCAATTTAAGAACTACTCTTGCACTTGTTCTTGTACTCTGACAAAAAAAGAGAATCAAGAGTTGTCACAAGTGTATGCCAATCATATTTAATATCTCCCCTTAATGACCCCACAGAAATTCGGAAAGCGCTTGGTCAATCGACACAATAAGTAATCTTTTCTTTTTTTAAACAAAAAGCGATCTTAATTTCACACCTTTTGAACCGATAATACAATAAATAAAAGAAAAATCACATTACTTATTGCAACATGATGGGAGACGGATATCTCCCGAAACGTTGCCCTAACAAATATTAAAGGTCTGCCATGATAAGTAGTTACTACCATGTCTAATACAGGATAAAGAGATGTTTATTAGAGGAAATGTTATGTTTCTTAGCCTTTCCAAACTGATCAAGATCAGCCGTACTTTGAGAAAGAGAACAAATCCAATTCACATGGAAGGCTTAAAATTGATGTCGTTTATTAGTATAGCCCTAGCCAATAGCAATCGGGACACTTTGCCTTTAAAAATAATACAAAAAATTGCTAAGACAATTAGATAGTTAAAGAAAATTGTTTGCGTACCCTAAGAAGTTGGTTACACTCAGAAAGAGGAAGACCAACAAAGCTTGCACCATTGCAAGCAAGTACATGATCCCCGACGCTGATTTGTCCTCCCAAACGTGCAGCGGGCGAGTAATTAGCAATATGAGCAATAAAAACAGTTGGTAACATCGATCCCCATCCAGATTCAAGCAACATTATTCCCAATGGTTCATTTCTTTTTTTCTGGATGACAACCTGAAGACAAGAAACAATACTTAAAAAGTTCGTGGCAAAATAAATTGGAAAATGAATCTGAGAAACAAGCAATACAGCAAAGAAAGAAAGCAAAACAATAAATGTTGAAAATATTTGCAGAAATTCAGGAAACAAGATCCAAGTAACTCTCAAAAAGGAAAATACATGACAGAATTCCTCCTTAGGATGAAAGAGCAGATAAGCTGGGATTTGAATCCTTTGTTTCACTTTAAATCAAATAAAGCGTGAATGTGAAGCAAAATTTGCTGCACGAACTCTCATGAAGCCACCGCAATACAGCTCGTTGCACGCGGAGAGGATTCCGTCACTCTAGATGTCCACCCTCTCCCAGAAAATGTCGCGCTGACCCAACCACTTTGAAAAGGTCTTTTGAATAGTCTGAGTTGTACAAAACTTCAAAATTGTGAAGAACAGCAGAATCATTTTCGGGCATACATTTTTCTGTTTTTAGATCTTCAATCTCAAGTCTTGTGCACCGTGTCCGCAAGTTAGTGAATAGTCTTTGAGTTGTACAAAACTTAAAAATTGCGATGAACAGCGGAATCATTTTCGGGCATACATGTTTGTTTTTAGATCTTCAATCTCAAGTCTTGTGTTCCGTGTCCGCAAGTAAGTAAAAAGTCTTTGAGTTCTACAAAACTTAAAAATTACGATGAACAGCGGAATTCAGGGATACTTTTTTTGTTTTTAGATCTTCAATCTCAAGTCTTGTGTACAGTGTCCGCAAGTAAGTAAAAAGTCTTTGAGTTCTACAAAATTTCCAAATTGCGATGAACAGGGGAATAATTTTCGGGCATACTCGGGCATACTAGTATGCCCGAAAATGATTCCGCTGTTCATCGCAATTTTAAAAGGTCTTTTTGTAGACAATTCTTCATATCGAAAAAGGTTATGAAATTTAAAAAGTTATGTTAAATTTAATCTGTTATCCAGTTATCAGACCTTAGGAGGTCAGGCTAGTGTGTTACCACTTTAATTTAAAAAAGATCACAAAAACCAATAATTTAAGAGATCAAGTAATGGAAGCTTAAGATGAACAAATAAAACAAACAGATGCCATCTGAGATTTCTATTGGTCAAATGTTTCAATTCAGCAGCAGAGCGAATGAAGTCAGTCATGTTGGAATAAGAAGTTTGACTAAAGATCTCAGATATGCTTATGACATTAATTCGTAATAAGGAAAAAACATAAATCAGTAAATCCGTAGCAACACAAGATTAAATAAATGCAATACGAAAAAAGGGAACTTACATCTCGAGAACTGTTTTTGTCTGCTAACAAATCTAAGTCTTGGCCAACAATTTTTGAGATTCTAAAACATGACAGTACTCTGCCTCTTCTACATTATCATGTGATATACCATTGGACTTTAGAAACTGTCGATACGCCATGTTAAACGCTTGTCCAATCGCCTTTGATACAAGCTGGGCCTGTTAAAAAAAGAATCTTTTCAAAAATCTATTTTTTTTTTCATTATTATACAATTTACATTTTAATATATCACTGATTGACATAGAACAACGTATACGATAATTTACAACATGAAACTTATATCTTGTACCAAATAGATGGGAAATGGCGAGCGCATGTTATCATTCTATCTGTGGATCAGGAAATCACAGAAAATTGCGGGCCTGTCTTAAAATTGACTGGAATGTTTAAGAAGCACTGAGGATGTAAAAGAGCCCTATCAGAGGAACCCTCTATCAAAAGAACCCTTAGTTCCAGTGAGAAAGTCAGCGTGGCTTTGCCATTAGAAAAAATGACTGCTATGTGAATGAGTCCTCGAAACTAACAACAACAGCCAGCAGTTGAATAGAATGTTGTTGGGTATTGGAAAACAACTAGAACAAGAACAACAATAAACACAAAGTCATCCTTATTGAAAAAATCATTGACAAAAACCTCAATATTCGCATGTCGCCAAAAAACTTTTCCTCCCTCCCTGCGCTGTACGATTTGATATGATATGAGATATTATTCTTTACAGCCCTTCAGCTACCCTTATGCAGTCAAAATGAACAACGATAGTTATAATACTGAACAATCATGACTTCTGTCTGGATTATTGTAAATTATAAAAGTTAACAACACTGATAATGGAAATTTTGAACCTTTAAAGTTACTTCTTCACCAGGTGTGCTAAAATTTCCCTAAAGCTGAAATTTTATGAAACACTGTTATAATATGAAATTTTTAAACAATAGACCTGTCGCATGCAGAACTGTTCTTCATTTTTTAGATATCTTAAATAGTTAATTTATCTGTTTTATTTTTCTACTGTCTCTTTGATGACTGTTTAACGGTTATTATTATCTTTGTTGCTAACGCTCAAAAAACAATCGCTCTATTTTGCAGATTGTATCTGTCAATATTTCTTATGTGACTTTGAAAGGGTGGGAAAATTGGATAATAATGTCAGTAAAGAAGTTCTAAGGCAGTTCCAAAACACAAACACGTACGTTCATTCGTATGTCCAGAACTCTAAAATTTATGTGAAAATTGGTGCAGAGCATTTTAAAATTGCAATAAGCAATTTGAAAATCTAGATAGGCCTTTTGTTTACATGGGGCCTGGTGGATCGGATATATCGGTACCCGTTTGAAATTGCTTTCGAAATTGGTTCTATTTAGATCCTTTTAGATCCCTAGAAGGTCTGTTTATATGAATAATAACCAACCAAAACTGTGTAGAAATTCTGATTTGAATCCATTACAGATTTCAACAGTAAGGCTTACCTGATCACACTGAAAAATATGGCAAATGTTTTTGGAAGTACGTTTTTCTCTTTCCGCCATAACATTTGCTAATGAAACTGAACTGCCGTCTTCAACTTTAAGATCAGGGAGATCGGTGGTCAATCTTCGTGACATTAAGACCATGATGTCTCCAATGTCACAGATGAAGCAAACTGTTCTCAACGCATGATCCATCATCACATCTTCATGCTGTTTCATTAATTAAACAAAATAGAAATGAATAAGACGGAAGCAAACATTTAAAAAGGAGATAATGGAAGTATCAATACACATTTTCAACTAAGGACCTCGTTCTCAAAAAAAATTGAGAACTAGGTCATAGAGACATTTCCACTTCAGATTTGAATTCAGCACCTTCATTTTAGTGTTGAGCCTGAGTTTTATGCTTCTAGTCCTTACGATATTGATTTTATAGAATTGAAGTTTGCAGTTTTCAAAAGGATTTGACCATGAAAAATCGCTGGGGCTGAATTTTACACTAGAGGCGTAAAAATTTGCATTAACACTAAAATAAAGTTGCTAAAATCGAATCTGAGTCAAAATGTTTCCATGGCTTAAATTTGCAACTTTTTAAGAATGAGGCCCTTAGTTGAAAAGGTGTATGAAATAAAACAAAGCATATACATATTTGTTAGCCACACACCTTTCCTTCAGAATTCACAACTTTTAACCTTTCCAATGAAATGATCATTTCAGTTTGGGTACATGGCTGAGTCTCACCTTCTGGCACCTTGAAAACAGAAAGCATAATTGTCTAAATGTATTTGTACATCCAATTGATAAGTAATTAATTTAGTAAGTTATAAAATGTCTTTAAAGAAAGACCCAGGATAGTTACAATACATCCTCGATTATCCGAGCCTCGATTATTCGAACCTAAATTTTCCGAAATGCAAAAATTTCTTAACCTTTCTTTAGATTAACCAAATGTAAGCCTCACTACTTCTCTTTGTCAAACATAATTACTGTTTTATTTTAACCATAATAGCTATAACCATCTGTTTATCTTTCGTTTTTACCGGTTTTTAACTTTTTCAGAAACAATAAAATTTTTTCGGTTGTATGTAATGTAGCTACTTCACATCGAAAAATTTCTACCAATGTCGGCTGGAATCCATTTGAGCAATTATTAATTACCTGGCAGTAACAATAAACTTGAAAGAAAGGTTAGCAAGTGAAATTGTCGTCCTCGGTTATCCGAATTTTCGGCTAATCCGAACGACCCTCCGTGAAATTAAGTTCAACCTGTTCGGATAATCGAGGATGTACTGTACTTAAACGATTAACTAGAGGTAATCATTCGAAGTCTTATGCATCGAACACCTTATTGGTTAAAATAACAGTATCTTATTATGAGTATTACATTTTGTCTTTTTTACTGCTGTGTTATATGTACTTAAAGATGATCAATCAATAATGGTTCCCAACTTTAGACGAGAAATCACGATTATCAACTGGAAATATAAGAAAATAGGAACCTTGATACGATAATAAGCTTCCTGAGCTTGTTGCATTCTAGTTTCTTTTGTGACGGGATGCTGCGTTAACACTTGAGTCGTTCCTAGGTACTGCAAAATAAGAGGGAGTTTTATAACAAAAGTCTTTTACATAAGTTTAAGGACATCGGAATCATCGAAAATGGGAATGGGAATTCGGTGGCAGATAAGAATTATCCAATTATTGGAATTCGGACAGATTTTTCAAAATGTGAAGGCGTGGCTAGAGATTTTGAAAAAAAAAAGGGAAACAAAAACAATAACGGTTTATTTGAACATATACACTACTCTCCGGAATGCAGAAACGCTTTTTATGGAAACCAAAAACCACCTGAAGCTCGAATAGAAAGTGCGAAAGTACAGAAAAATGCCCTAACCTTCATCTTGTACCTAACACCATTGTTTAGTTCTTCAACAGCGTGGGGTCCTTCGATACCTTAAAAATAACACACAACGGGTAATGTCAAAACGGACAACAGTACTTTCGTTAATACACGTTGTTTTTATAAGAACACTTGGCTTCGATTTCAGCATGCCTGTTCCTTATTTTTGAAGCATTTTTCACTAACTTGTCACCCCATACCCTTCTCGAAAACATGTTTGTTAAAATGCGTTTTGAGGTAAGGGCTTTACGCTGGCGACCGTTGCTTGTGCGTATCTCAAATAATTTCGGAGAAAGCATACAAGTTTGACCCAAATTTCGGCCTGGTGTTTTTTACAAAGGTTGTTCTTATAAAACGTGTATATTATCTTGAATCCAAATAGTTCAACTTTTAATTAAGAATAGTAAATATTTACAAATGTAGGCAGTACGATACAGTGGTCTTTAAAGTGGGTGAGCTCAGAATTTTGTAAGCGAAAAACAACGAAAAATATTAATCAAAAGTCTGATGCATTCGTTATTCAGTTAAAAATAAAACTAAAAAATCAAAAGCGCTGGAAAGTTTACAAATAAAAACATCCAATCCTCCTTTATTATCCACAATTACGTTTTCGACGAATAGCAACATCAATAAAGTAACAATGCAACTCACTTGGCAGATTTTCTTCTTTCGCTGGTTCCGGGGGATCCTGTACAACCAATTGATAAGTCATTTAATCAGTCAGTAATAACACAGCAACGGGAGCAAATAAAAGAATGTAACCATTAACAAAGTATCCGTAAACACTGTGTGGCTCGAAAATGACACAGCCATCAAAGTTGGTAAAACAGGAGCAGGAAAAGCGAGTAAAATAAAACGGGAAAAAGCAAGCGAAATTAAGTCACAGTAAATGAAGATCGAAGAGCTAAGGCAGGTGAATTAACTCCTATCTGTTGTTTTCTTCTTATCTTTCTTATGTAATATTTACATTTTACATATCAATAATTTATTTGCATGGTTTTTGAGTTTTATGTACAAAGTGGCGGTCAATCTACATTAATTGATAAAGGTCTACCAAAACACACAATTTACGTTAAACAGTAGACATACTTCGATATGAAGTCAACTACTTAAAAAACTGAATCACGAACAGGCGATCCAATAAGCTCATGTTTTATACTTAAGGTTATTGAATAAAACTAGATTTATGTAATCCTTAAAGACCTAATGCACGCTTGAAAGTCGTAAAAAAGGCCAGATCGTAAGTCAGCAGGATGACTAGTACCGACTGAGTGACCAAATGCAACACATGATATACCCCTCGACTAAAAATAATCCTGGAAAACTGCATTTAGTGTCTAGTGAAATGAAAGAGCAATAGCTGCCTCTAATGGGTAGATTAAAATTAAAAGGATAAAGCTTTCTAGCTCTAAAAATTATGGAGATAAGGAGAAAATGAATGGCTTTCTTATCTCTGCAGTTTTGAAACCTGTCTTTTGTTATGAAGGCGCAAAATTACATTATATCAAAGGGAATGTAATATGAGGCTTAATTTTCAGTGAAAAATAAAACACTTGCATCTTTTTGTTGTATTTTTAAATGTATGTTCGAGAGAAAATTCGTGTTTATGATAAAAGCAATTGGGTATTATATTCAAAGAGAGAGATTTTCTGCTTGGTAAAGATACCATCAAAGTTGTCGAGGCTTATATTTCTTAAAATTATTATGGATTTAAAAAGTATGAAACCAAAACGGAAGAATTGATGATGAAAATAAAACAAAATCTAAAACGTGTCATGTTTTACTTTGTCATCTTTAGTCTTACTAGTTTACTAAGAAAATTTATTTATCCAAATTTCGTCTTCGAAGGGTCCAAATCCAAAAAAATGAATGTACATGGAACAGAATTAAAAATTGACACTCAACCTGAGGTAGTTGCTTGTAAGTGCTACTCGATATCTGAAGCATTGCTTTTCGACAGTGTTCCACGTACTGTCGCCATTTGTTCTACAAAAGCATTAGCTTATTTATTCAAATTCATCATTTAAATTAAATTTCAAGAATGCGAGTTCTTGTTTTTCACTTTAGAATTTATTAAGAACGGGCCTCTAATTTCCGCTCTGTTAGGTTGTTTCATTACGTTAAGTCTGCTCAGTATTTATTTGTTCATATTATTGCGATGAAGAGCGGGAAAATTTTCGCGCATACTTGAAAGTCAGAAACAGACCGATACAATGAACGAAGGCGGAATTTATACCCAGATGCCGATTGAAATGCCCCAATCGGAAAGAGAAGCTAAATTGCCAATGTTTTTTACACAGGATACATACAGGGGGCAGTCCAATAGAATTATTTGAAGAGTCCAAGAAAACGAATCTTTCTGTCTACACAGAACCGGCCTTTTGGTTTCGATGTAGACAGATTCCAAAACCTCTAAGGGAAACAAAGATCTTGCTTTGCCAATGATTTTGAAACAATCCTCGCTGTAACTTTCCGCACAATTGGGGTTATCGAGTAAGTGTTGTTCTATGGCCGAGTCGCGTTTGAGGCTAGGTTGATGCTTGGACCTACGGGGTGGTCGCGTTCTCTTTGCCGAAAAATGTACTGACGAATATTAGTTGGGACATTCTGTTATCCTATCACCTAATCTCTAAGTAGTGCGACCTACGTACTTAGCATCACACCGTTACGAAAATTCACAAATAACCAAACTTTTGCGTGTTAGGTGCAAAAAAGTATGCCCGAAAATTTTCCGCTCTTCGTCGCATTTTTGAAGTTTTGTACTACTAAAAAATTATTCATTTATTCTTATATTAATTTAGGTAAGCAATTTGAAATTATACTCCAAAATAGGAAATACATTTTCTGAGAAATAGAAATAAAATTAGCGACACATAAGGTTGATTTTTTAAAGAACGACTACTTTTTAAGCCATTCAGGATTAGACTGAGTTATGATATTGATTCTGGATTTCCATTACAAATTCTCGGAAAAGTCCTCTGGAGTTCAATTATCCGGAGATGGAGGCTTATAAAGAGAAAGAAGGAAGATTCGGGGCTAAAAAAGCTTTTTGCCATAGAGCAAAGATCAATGTTTATTCGAAATATTTTCCAAAGCTGAGCTTAGATGGTACATGAAATAGGAACACTAACAGAAGTTTATTTAACCGGTCAGTAAGATCCGAACAACGGGTGAAAGACTGTATGCGGCTGGGATTTTAACCAGTAAAGTAGGAGGCGGAGGTGAGTGCACAGGTCTAGCACCCTAGCTTTACCTTGAGTCAATGAAATGTGACCATTTCCTTGGATAAAGGTTCCCTTTCTTTGAAACGCAAAGTATCGTTATCTTTCAACGTGAATATCTTCTTTCTTTTGTTGTCAGAAGGCCATTTTTCAGCCACTACGGGCAAAGTGGGGATGGACAGCTACCCGTTTATTTTTTGTTTCGGTAAATATAAAGATTTCTGCTAACAACATCAGAATAAGAGGCACACTTCAAGTACATGAAAATCTTCAACCAATGCTTGCTTCAACACGGGTCAAGATTTGAGAGCATCGCTTATTTTGCTTTGCGTTCACGTGACATCTCAGCACGGACCGAGATAAAGTCACACGGTTGAACGAAAAGAATTTTTGTGGTTTTCTCTATTGATCGTGATTGTCATTTACTCTAATGCAAAGACATCAATCATGCTCTAGGCTAGAAATTTAAGTGTTTACATTGAACACAGGCTGAATCGTCGAGTTGAGTTCAGCAAATGCTGAGTTTCAACTCGGGTTCTCTCATGTAATAGCTCTGACGGATTACACTTTCAGCCGAGTTGAAATTTGGTCCGTGCTGATATCAGCATTAGCTGAAAATTCTGATGTAAAGCGCGTCTAAGTAAATAACATGTTACGCAACGTTTATGAAAAGGAATTATAAAGATATAGAAGAGAATGTTATACCTTTGCAGAAGGTGATGGTGGATGTTGAAATGGGTTGTGTGGTATGCCACAATCAGGACAAATTTCTTGATCGGATTCATCGTTTGAATCTTCATCAAAAGAATGTTGCTCACCACATTCTGAACACAAAGCTGTCTGCCTATCTGTTGAATTCCAAAGAAATTATTTTTTTGCATATTTGCAAATGCTTTCTTAGCTACCTTAGAAATAGTAATTAATATAAAGCAAAGTGCACACGGCAGATCGTTATACTTGTTACGTAAGATTATTCTCTCCCCTCTCGTTGAAAACTTCATCATTCAACATCGTTCGTAGCAAGGTATTTAGCTAGAATTCATCAAAAACCCACAGCGAATGAAAAATATTTCACTTTTTTTTTTGTTATAGTGATTCTCTTCCGTGAATTCAGCACAGTGTAGATTTTGATTTGACGCTGGTCCGAGAAAACTGTAAAATTCCAAAACAGGTTCTATTTCAAGAATTTGATTCTTGACGGATATAATCTTTCCTGGCTGCTGCCACAGCAGATAATTACGCAAAGACCAAATCATATATACAACAAAAACAAAAACTGATGATGAATTTTCGTTTTGAGCCCAGTCCTTGAAGTTTTATAGAAAGAGAGGAAAAGGCAATGCGACTTAAAAATAAATCCTTCCACCAGGTAACTACATTTTAAAGCATTATTAATGCGTTCTTTGCAAAGTTGCCATCGCAAAAATGCGTGGCAACAATTTCTGAAACTGCAATTGTTTAGAAACTTTCAAGTGAGATTCATTTCAGCTATTAGAAAAAAATACACAATAAAGCTACGTTCAACTCACTTGTCTTAGAATTCGCCAATCCAGCCCTTGTGATCTTGCTATTTGTGATTTCATCCTCATCTTCTGTAGATGAAGAAGATTCTGATGATCCTTTAATTCTTGAAATAAGGTTTCGGCCTCTTTTTCCATGACCATCATATGGTCCCAAGTGCCCAGTTGACTGAGAGGTTCTCAGTGATTCAAAGTTATCATCTGATTCCCGATCCATCATTTTTAGTGTGGATGGTGCTGTATACCTCTTCTTTGTTCCTTTTCTTTTTGGTTTTACTAAAAAGCATTTTTCATTTGTTGAGTTCCTACAAACTGTTGGGATTAAATTTCCCATTTGATGAAATTAAAGGTTGATTTTACTGTTAATTACGATTAATGAATTATATCTAAAAGTTTTATCTACGAAATTATAAGTATATGCTTTGAAATGAGCTCACTAAAATTCCAAATGGTTTAAGATATAACACGGTTTATTTTTAAGAAATCTATAAATTTCCTAAACTAGACAACTGGTTGGTCTTACTTCCTGTCCCAGACCAAGAACATGGACGATGCTCACCTGGCACAGTACAAGTCCATGTGCCAAAGGAAATAACTAAAACGCGGACTTGCGGTTCAGGGAACTACGAAAAGATTATGAAAATTATAGTCAACTATAGCTGCAAACAAGTTCTATAGTGCTCCTCTTCAATAAAAAATCTTTGATTCAAGGTGCATCTAAGATAAGCTTGTGCTTATCTTAAGTGAGGAAAAGGTTACCCAGAAGTATATTTTAAATAGAATAACCTACCTTCAAAAACATCATCTCTTGATACAGGATGAAGCTTGTTTTGTGATTTTGGAAGAAATTTTCCATTCCCAATGTCAGAGGCAAATTTTTTCAGTGTAGCTGAGAAGTCTGATATCCTTTGATGAATATCGGGATCATCAAGATATATTTTATGTCTCATTTTTCTACTTTTTCTTTTGTGTTTATGACCAGAAGAACTACTAGTTGTTGGCTTTTGTGGTGTGTGTCTTTGATCAACATCATTAGCAACTTTGCCCAATAGCTTCAGTTTTGTGGTAGCCAGATCAGATTCAAGAATATCATTAGCAGCATTCTTATGAAGATCTTCCTCATTGCTGATATTGTTGATTATTTCAATTTCTTTCTGCTCTGGACCAGTTTGTCTATCAGTATCTACATTTTTACTTGCCCGTTTTATAATGGCTTTATTATCAACAGTAACTTCAGTATCAGATGCAACAGATTTCAACTGAGAGGAAACTTTTCTTTCTTGGTAAAAATTTCCATTGAGGTGATAATCTTCTTCCCATTCAAGGTCATCATTTAAGCTCAGCTCTGGTGTCACATTTTCATCTGGTCTGTCATTAGTTTTGCTACCAGAGTCTGACAAACTGCCACTTCTTGAAGATAATTTTTGGACATCATCATTGTACCCTTCAGGTTGCAAGTCAATATTGTTTTCTGTGTCTGCATTGGTGGCAATTGTTTTTCCAGGATTGATAAATGCTTTTTCCTTTATATTATGTTTATCTGACATGTTTGTATTTGATAGGACTTCTGCAATTTTGGCAATTTCATCATCTTTGAGAACAACATCTGTAGGATTATTATCATTATCAATTGATTTTGTATTTCTCAAATCTTCGTTTGGGTTATTCTCATTTTCAGCCTCAAAGGAAACCAGTTTTTCCAACAATGGAGATGAATCTTTGTAAATTTCCTTATCATTGGTAAGACCTGAAATTTCATTATCACTAGCACTGCTTGACTGTCCTTCCTCGCATGAGATATTTTCTTGTAATGTCCCATCTGAAGAGAGATAAAACACTTGTAAGTAAAAAAAAAAACAAATTATTTTGAAAACAAAGAGATCAAATGCTTTGACCACTTTCCAAGTGGTTTCATTCCACAGCAAAATTCAACTGTCAACAATTGATAACAGTACTTCTAGCACTGACAAGGTTTATCCTGTATAAATATTTCTTATTATTATTATTATTATTATTCAAAATTAAGAAAGGGGTCTAAACAAGGGTCAAGTAAAGGCCAGGTCCAAAACGCGGACCAGGCGGACTTCGCAGACTTAGCATTTCAAGTCCGCGTGTCTGCGTTTTAGTAATTAGGCCTATGAAATTACTAAAACGCGGACATGGATTTCGCGGACCTACGAAATTTCCTCAAAAAATTATAATCAACAAAAGTAAATTGGTTCTACAGTGCTTTGCATTAACCAATTTACTTTTGTTGATTATAATTTTGTGAGGAAAATTCGTAGGTCCGCGAAATCCATGTCCGCGTTTTAGTAATTTCATAGGCCTAATTACTAAAATGCAGACACGCGGACTTCCAATCGAAATATTGAAATAAGGGCATAGGTGCACTTTTCATGACACCAGGTACGTGTATAGGCATCATAACCACATTTTATTCTAAAATTTCGAAAAACAAACAAAGATATCACAGTCTTAGAATTTAGGCCTAAACCCGGGCCTAAACTGCGATTAAATTTTTGTGAGGAAATTTCGTAGGTCCGCGAAATCCATGTCCGTGTTTTAGTAATTTCATAGGCCTAATTACTAAAACGCAGACACGCGGACTTGAAATGCTAAGTCCGCGGAGTACACGTGGTCCGCATTTTGGACCTGGCCGTCAAGTAAAAATGTTGACCTTGCCAGCATGTCTGCAAAATCAATGGCCTGTAAAATATTATTTTATTTGAAGAGTCAAATGGGTGAATTGTTGTCTTTTTTGTGTAGCTGCCTCATGTCCAAAAAGCCGATGTCAGAATTATAAGGTTTTCTCAAAGGGAATAACATAAAATGCAGACATCATGGGTATTATCTTATTCCAAATAATAAAATGTCAATAAGCATGAAACATAATTCTGTTAGACATATCTTGTTTGATCCAATTGATATTTTTGGATGGGGGCAACTGGTTGGTTATCTCATTGTTCATACTCATGACTATACATGAAAAAGAGTGATGGATATGCGATGAAGACTAAACCATGCTTCATCACCAAAATACTTTTAAACTGACATGATAAATTTGCAATAGGGTTAAAAGGGCCATTTCAATATGCTTATTTTAAGCCATTAGGTTTTTCTTCAATTTTTCTATCACCATGTTATCCATTAGGTCTAAAATGGGGAACTACTAGAATCTCTGAACACATACAAAGCACATACTTGCATTCAGGTTGCATGCCATTAGGGGAGTCCAGGGCATTCTGAGGGCCTTCTAGGTACAAAGATTCACCATACAAGGTAATGGGCTTTTTATTTCATGAGCATTTAACATTTTCAATTAATAAAGGTTTTGACTGCAAACAAAGTTGTTGAAACTTTCTACCCAACTCGGTCTAAGCCTTCATGAAATTGTAGCCTTTGAATGCTCATAATTGATAATACAAGTGCTGAGAAAGTAAAACTTTGCAGCTCGTCAGGTGATAAAAATTAGTTAAACCTCCAAATTTACTGAAGAGATCTATTGTCAAATATAGATCATTCCGGTCAAATTTAAATTTTTCAAAATCGCAAGATATCAATCTTTTGATGCGAAAATCGTAAAGCACCCAAAAATTAGTCTAGGAGCAAAGTTTTACTATCTCAGCGCGTGCATTATCAATTCTATGAGTGTCCAAAGTTTACGATTTTGTAAGGGCTTTGACTGTGTGGGGTAAAAAGTTTCACCAAGTTCATCTTTTGCCGTCAAAGCCTTTATGAAATCAAGAACTTTGAATGCTCATAAAACTAAGACACACAAGCGCTAGGACAGTGAAACTTTGTACCAAAACTAAATTCTGGCTGCTTTATAAGACTTTCATATCGAAAACTCGATATCATGTGATTTTGAAAAATTTCAATGCCGTGTGAGGTCATGCCGAAATGATCTATTCTGAAAATTTCTTTTCAAAAGTTTCCTGTAACCATAATGAAATACCTGTGTATTCAAGAACAAGATCATCTTCATTGCCATCATCATCATCATCAGAGGAGCCCTCAGAGAGTAATGTAGCATCATCTTTTTCAGTCCTTGAAGGATGCTTTGGTTTATCTAATGATGAAACCAATTGAGAATCCTCTGTGAAGAACCCAGCCTCAGCATAATAATTTGCATCAATTTCAGACATTCTCTACAAGTTAAAGTCAAAGTATCAGACAATTAGCCTATTGCATTGGCTGAAAATGATCGTGTAGGTAACTACTGGAATTTAGGCCTCACACCCTGGCATCTGAGGCCTTGGCTACTCTGGCTACAGGCCTAGACCTTGTACAGTAGGCCTACTTAAACCAGAGGGTGTAGAGAGCTTACATAGAAGCCGCCTAGCTATACAATATTAACTATATTAGATGCTACAGATCTATTTACCTTTCAAAAGAAGAATGTTAAAGTTAATGAAGTGTCGTGGAATCAGCAAATTTGTTTCTTCTTCATTCTGTAGGCAATGACTCAAGAGTAGAGATATTTTGACGAAACTTCTGAAGGAAAATACTCTTCAATCACAACCAGCGTCGGTCGGTCAGTTGGTCAGCGGTCTATTCAATTGCGGTTTTTCTCAGACTTGCTGCTCGCTGCACGATCTGCTATAGCCCCTTGACGTACAGTAATATCTCGCCTGGAACCAAAAATTTGCAGTGGTGCAAAAATTTAGTTTCAAACATTCAGGCTGGACATTAATTTTCGTGTACAGTGCTTGCAAAACCCGGGGTTGCACAATATATCTTTAATCGGGAAGGATGTGCCTGCCAATGGCGTATCATTTCTAGGTAGAAATTCCGAGAAGAGGTAATAGGATTGTCGATAAAAGTTCCAGAACGGGGCAGCATGCAGGAAAACTTTTCCGGTAAGGGTGTGGATTGTGTCTAATTTTTTCCCGTAAATGGTTTGTTTTCACAAAATTTTTGAAGAAACTCCGGAAAAGGTATTACTTTTGGGGTTCCATTCCAAAACTCCTGAATGGATCAGATGGATACCAAAGATTTTGTTTGGCAGGCACATTGCGTAATGTGAGATAGTTGCAGCCCCCGAGACTTGAAATTGAAAATTTCTTCTGCAAAAGCTTAAATTGCCAAAGCGAAGGCTTTTATCTAAAAACCATGAAAAAGTGGTTCTTAATAATTTAGTAAGAACGAAAGAAATAGCTTCCAAAAAGTGTCTGAAGACCAAAAAGTAAGTTAGGCCCGGGGGGGGGTCTTCAATATGTATAGATCATTTCGGTAGAAAAAAAATTTTCGAAATCGCAAGATATCAATTTTTTGATGCGAAAATCGTATAAAGCACCCAAAAATTAGTCTAGGTGCAAAGTTTTACCATCTCAGCGCTTGTGGAATCGATTTTACGAGCGTTCAAAGTTCACGATTTTATAAGGGCTTTGACCGTGCGGGGTAAAAAGTTTCACCAAGTTCATTTTTTGCGGTCAAAGCCTTTATGAAATCGGGAACTTTGAATGCTCATAAAATTAAGAACACAAACGCTAGGAAGCTGAAACTTTGTACCTATACTAAGTTTTGGCTGCTTTATACGATTTTCATATCGAAAACTCGATATCATGTGATTTTGAAAAATTTTAATGCCGTGTGACGTCATACCGAAATGATCCATACATACTGGACATGCCGCTCATATGAATGGGTATTTTCGACTGAAATTCTCTGCACATGGGTCTGATAATCTGCTTGATTCAGGTCGATGGGTTGGTATTTTAGGATTTTCTTACAAATAGGTCCCATTATGATTAGCTGCAAAGTTGCTGGCAACCTTTATACTTTGCATTTTGCTTTATAAACGATGACTCGGCAGCAAAAACAGAGCTCGGTCACATTGATTGCAAAATATCGCGGTCGGATTCGATTTCGTGAGACAATTCTAGCATTGCAAAAGTGTTTTAAAATCAACCAAATTCATATAAATGGGCTTGAAAGTCCAACTTCACGTCTAATCAAGGTCACATTGGACAAAATCCTAGAAACTTTGTGACAGAAACAGTCAACACCAACAGCCAACATCAACAAAGACGAGTACTATTTACTGTCTTGAAGACTTAACATTTGCCCTGTAGCTGATTCAAGGGACACCAACCCCATCCTCACGACAGGCAAACTCCATTTAGGTCTTTCACAGGCACCTAATTAGCGCCGCAAACGTAACACACAGTGTCTCGAGTCACCGAATTTACTCAGATGACTAAAAGCGTTAATAATGGAATCAAACTTACTTAAATACAGTATCAAATAAACCAAATGCAAACGCCAAAAATATAATTAAAGCTAGAAGGAAGGGCGTAAGATAACTGCCAAAAACGTTTACAAACAAAAACAACAAAATCTACAAATAAACTCACCCTGAAATGTACAGGGTTATGCCCCCCCGAGTTTTACAAACCAACCCACCTTTAAGGTATTGTTCTACATATTCAGCCACCTAGTTTTATGATTTTTTAATGAATTTGTGCACCAAATGTTAAGGAAATTTGATTATATACCCACTTTTAAGGTATTTTAGGCATGAATCGGACCCAATGGTAAGGAACGTTTGAAGAAAAACCCACCCATAAGAGGGGCACATACCTTTCAGCCTGCATAAGCGAGTACCCCCTCCCAGGCTGAGACTTAACATTACTGACCGACTTGACAAACAGACCTGACTTAGACAGACCTGATAAGGAAGAAGGCGAGGAGACATACCAATTCAAGAAACATAGCCACTGGACATCGGGCTGGACATCAGCACCCCCATCCACAACGTAATCTTGACACAGCGCTGGACTTCTATTTGCATCAACAATACAGAACGCGACTAAATTAGGCCGGCAAAATATCGTAGACATCTTACACGTTTTTTTTATAAGGAACACCTTTATAAGGAACTCGAGGCTGAAAATTCCCAAAAAATTAAGGAACTTTAAGGAACTGTCGAGGCTCGGATGAAAACAAAGAAACTCCTTTTAAAGAACAAGACGGTTTGTACGAAGAAGGAACAGAAGTACAATATATTTCCCATCGTTCTTCCCCAAAAGGCTCCATTTATACATAAAGTTAGAAATGAAGAATATTTTCTATGAATTTGCTGTAAAAATTAGTATTTATACATATCCCACGACAAGGAACAGTATAAGGAACTTTCAGCCTCAATTTGTTGAAAAATTAAGCAACTCCAGCCTCAACTCAGACCAAAGGTTCCTTATAAAAAAAACGTGTATACAGTTGACCAAATTAAGCAAAGAAGAAATTAACAATAAAAATCTTCCTACCAATGCATCAAAGCTTTATCTCCAATGTCCTCGTATTTCACTTTTCTACATGCTGCCAAAGATTCATAAACCTAACTATCCTAGTCGCGCAATCATAGCTATCAGCTGTTTCCTGCCCAACATCTCAAATCGCAGCTTATCTTCATTCAATTTTGACTCCCATTGTTCAAAATCTACCAAATTTTGTCAAAGATTCCTCCAATGGCTCTTCATATCTTCAAAGAATTCAAATTTAAAGGACACAAGAGATACCTCTGCCGTCACCATCAATGTCAAATCCCTGTACACATACATTTGGCACAGTGATTGCCCCAAAGCACTTAAGATTTTTTTAAATAAAAGCTCACAACCAGACCCACCAAACTACGACATTGCTCCGTGCTCACAACCAACACATTTTCGTTCAACAACCAGTTTTTCCTTCGAAACTTAGGTGTGGCAGTCGGAAGCAAACTTGGTCCAAGCGTCCAAGCTACGCATGATTTTGTTGGTCATCAACAACACCTTATATCCGAGTCTTTACGATGGCCCTCTTCCATGCCTCATCAAAAGATACATCGATAGCATCGTCAGAGCTACAGTTTCTTTGGCCGAACTAAAAAATTTCCTTCAGTATCACCCTAGGTAATGTCTGCGCAGTATTGTGGAGGATGTGCAGTAATGTGGAGGGATTTTCGCAGTAATGTGGAGGGTGTTCAGTAATGTGGAGGGATATCATCAGTAAGGTGGAGGATTTTTGCAGTAATGTGGAGGATGTTCAGTAATGTGGAGGCTATCTTTCAGTAATGTGGAGGGTGCCCAGTAATGTGGAGGCTATCTTTCAGTAATGTGGAGGATATCATCAGTGATGTGGCGGTTGCGGAGTAATGTGGAGGCTATCTTGAAGTAATGTGGAGGGCTATCATAAGTAACGTGGAGGGCTATCTTTCAGTAACGTGGAGGATGTTCAGTAATGTGGAGGACTATCTTTCCGTAATGTGGTGGCTGCGGAGTATTGTGGAGGCTATCTTAAAGTAATGTGGAGGCTATCATCAGTGATGTGGAGGATATCATCAGTAATGTGGTGGTTGCGGAGTAATGTGGAGGCTATCTTGAAGTAATGTGGAGGCTATCATCAGTAACGTGGAGGCTATCTTTCAGTAACGTGGAGGATGTTCAGTAATGTGGAGGACTATCTTTCCGTAATGTGGTGGCTGCGGAGTATTGTGGAGGCTATCTTAAAGTAATGTGGAGGCTATCATCAGTGATGTGGAGGATATCATCAATAATGCGGTGGTTGCGGAGTAATGTGGAGGCTATCTTGAAGTAATGTGGAGGGCCCGAGTAATCAAGAAGCACTCTCGTAGCGGTTGCCGAGAATTTTCGTTTTTTAAACGATTCTCATTGACAAGAAATGCAATTCGGAAGCTAAACAGTGCGTTTTTTAGCCATGAGAACCTTCACACTGCTTTAATATTTCATCATAAGTGTAAGAATCACAGTTTTGGTTCATTTGCGTAAAATGTCTAATACATATATATTAACAAAACATGAATAAAATATATCTAACATATGATATGAATTATCTAATATATGAATATAAATTCGAAGAAGAAAACATTGTTCTTTTTTACAAACGAAGATACAATGAGTTGAGCGATAAACTGATCTGAGCATGAATCAGTGGCAATTTATTTTGTCTCTCTTCCTCAGTCTAATAGCAAGTTTATTCACGTAATACTGCTTGTTTGCCTTACTTTGTTCAACCCTTTGCGTGTGGACATCGTGATAGCAGCAGAACGTATTCACATTCGTTTTTGTTTCGAAGCCCTCCTACAGGTAGTATCTATTTTTGCAAACCCAAAAAAACTTTAATTGACGTTATGAACAGAAAAGATAAATATTGCTATTTAGTTTGTGACCTTTCTGTTTGATTAGTGTCAAATGATAACCACAACGACATGAATGTATTACGTGAATAAACTTGCTATTACACTGAGGAAGAGAGACAAAATAAATTGCCACTGATTCATGTTCAGATCAGTTTATCGCTCAACTCATTGTATCTTCGTTTGTAAAAAAGAACAATGTTTTCTTCTTCGAATTTATATTCATATATTAGATAATTCATATCATATGTTAGATATATTTTATTCATGTTTTGTTAATATATATGTATTAGACATTTTACGCAAATGAACCAAAACTGTGATTCTTACACTTATATGATGAAATATTAAAGCAGTGTGAAGGTTCTCATGGCTAAAAACGCACGGTTTAGCTTCCGAATTGCATTTCTTGTCAATGAGAATCGTTTAAAAACGAAAATTCTCGGCAACCGCTACGAGAGTGCTTCTTGATTACTCGGGCCTCCACATTACTTCAAGATAGCCTCCACATTACTCCGCAACCACCACATTATTGATGATATCCTCCACATCACTGATGATAGCCTCCACATTACTTTAAGATAGCCTCCACAATACTCCGCAGCCACCACATTACGGAAAGATAGTCCTCCACATTACTGAACATCCTCCACGTTACTGAAAGATAGCCCTCCACGTTACTGATGATAGCCTCCACATTACTTCAAGATAGCCTCCACATTACTCCGCAACCACCACATTACTGATGATATCCTCCACATCACTGATGATAGCCTCCACATTACTTTAAGATAGCCTCCACAATACTCCGCAGCCACCACATTACGGAAAGATAGTCCTCCACATTACTGAACATCCTCCACGTTACTGAAAGATAGCCCTCCACGTTACTTATGATAGCCTCCACATTACTTCAAGATAGCCTCCACATTACTCCGCAACCGCCACATCACTGATGATATCCCTCCACATTACTGAAAGATAGCCTCCACATTACTGCGCACCCTCCACATTACTGAAAGATAGCCTCCACATTACTGAACATCCTCCACATTACTGCGAAAATCCTCCACCTTACTGATGATATCCTCCACATTACTGAACACCTCCACATTACTGCGAAAATCCTCCACATTACTGCACATCCTCCACAATACTGCGCAGACATTACCTAGGTGAGGCATATTTGGTAAAACGTGGGTTTTGACGAATTACCATAAATTCTAAGCTATAAGATATTTATATATATACTAAGAACAATTTAAAACGATCTCACCCAAAACTTTGGTAGGATTTATTTGCGTGCCGCAGTAGAATATGAACGAGAGAGAAACTTGAATTTGCTTTTCTGTGTTTTCTACGTATCAACCAACTGAATCTTACTCTGAATCTGAATTATTTATTAACTAAAATCTACCTACTATTATACTAAATCTTAGTGAACTATATACAATATTTTTCTACATATAAGGAATGAAATGATAGGCTATAACAGTGAGAAAAACTAGCTAAATATAGAATGCAAAACTTAGGATGAACGAAGGCTATGCTACATGCGACAAATATGGTAATACCTATGATGATGCGGGAATTACCTACGTGGGTAGCACGCAGTGATGCAATGCGGGGATGCCGATGCTAGTGGATGCTGCGGATGTTACCTAAAATGGCTAGTGCGAATATCGAGTTGGCCAAAAAAGTAGCCCCAAAAACTAAATAATTGATATAAAATCTTTTCTATGGCAGAATGTTCCGAAACTTAAACCAAGTAACCTTCAACCTAATAAACATATCTCGTAGAAAAATGAAAACCCTGACAGCCCTTTATCCAAAGTAGTCCGAATTCAGGAATCTATAGTCACAAAAGCGGGTGTAACGAAATCAGCAAACAAGCAAGATACAAAAGAAAAGATAAGGAATGTTTTAACTAGGCGAATGTTCTTATTTGGTCTGAATGTTCTCCATTCTGTTCTGTGCATGTTTCAAGCCTGTAAGAAATGTTTGTTCGATTGTTTTTCCCATTTTTCCTTCACGCAAAGACTGGAAATTTCGGATGTTGCTTTCCGACACATGGACCAGCCTTTCAGAATAAATGATTACCATATTTAGTTATCCAGTAGATTTAAATCAGGGCTATTTTCTGGCCATTGGTCCTTTCGCCGTCACAATGAAGTCAGGGTCATTTTCTTTTATGGTTATTTTCTTAGAGTCGAGCAACTGCCGATACTGTAACCTTTCTGGTTTCTTTACATCCGTATTTGTGACTACAATTTTTTTTATATTACTCTGAGAAAAAACAGTTAGGGTTCTAATTTTCCTACGAGATATATTCATTCCATTTTTTTATTCTTATTAATTACTACATCATGTTGTACAGAACGTAAAACACTCTCTTTTGTAAGGCAAAATAATGGTACTACAACAAAGTTTTCCTTTGTTTCTCTTGCATTGCGGAGTTTCTGTTTTCATTAGTGGAGAAGCAAATTTTGTCAAACTAAACAGTTTGTATTTATCCATAAAATCATAAAAATAACCTTTTCCTTTACGATCTCAAGTGTTCGCTATTCAAAAGATATTATTCAGGCGAAAGGTGGCAAACATTGCCGTTGCATGACATTTTTCTCGAGGATGAGAAATACTTTTGAACTTTCAGACCCTTCGGCACTGAAGGCTGCCATTTTTAGGAAAAAAGTTTCAAAAACTTTGAAGTGGATCGTGTGATCCACTGATCTTGTGTTGACTTAATATCTGGATTAGGAGTTACTACTGATGCCGAGCAGGATTACATTTAACAGGCTTTGAGCAAAGCAATTTGATCGAAGGTTAGATTTTAATCGGAGATTAGGCATTTTAATCTAAGATTAGAGCTAGCTGGGGTTTTGAACAACCGGTCCCTAATCCTTATTCGTTCTTTTGATTGGTGTTTAAAAAGAATGCCAACATAGTGCTACTTTCTTATAGGTGCTTTTCGACTCGCATCTGGGTATAAATTCTGCCTTTTCCAAGTGATTCGGTCTGTTGCTGACGTTTATACTCTCAAGAGTGAGAAACGACTCTAAGTACGCCAGAAAAATGTCTCTGCTGTTTCTTGCGTAAAGATGAATCGATAGTCGAATTATCATTCATCATTATTCAATTGAATTGATGCGATCAGGAGGCACTGATTTTTCACCCAGAAAATTATCCATTCCTTGGAAAATGAGAAAATCATGCATATTGATACGTAGATAAGATGGGAAATAAGACAAGTTGTTAAGGATGTAACAAAAATAGTAAAATATAATGAAATTCGATGCTAGCAAGGTACACAATTACAACTACAGCTTAATGTTTACAGCTGATTTTCTCTTCTTTGTATGACGTACATCCTTTTCACCTTTTCTCCCATCTTGGATATTTTCCTGAAGTTGGCTAAAAAATTTACTGCTTGATTTCAAGCTATCTTTGACGTGAACATCTTTCCCAGTTATTTTGCTATTTTTGCTGTTTTTCAAAACTGTTTTCAATGCTGCGTTTTTGCTATCTGATGTATGGTTTCCCTGTTTTGCTCGCTTTGCCCTGTCTTTAATTTTCTGCTTTTTTATTGCCTTTTTATCTCTCCTTTCATGTCTTTTATCAGTTGAGGTCTTTTCCGTTTCACCTTTCGCTTCCTTTCTTGTCTTACTGTATATTTCCTCCGGTGCAAGCAATTGGTCATTACTCGCAGCCACTGGAGTGTTTTCTTCTATTTGAAGTGAAGGCAAATTTGATATGATCTTCAATTCAGACGTTGGCTGCAAACAAAAGAACAATTTTACATGAATTTCAGAAAACAATTGAAAACTAAGAAGCATCCTTCATAAAATCATTAATTCTTGATGCAGTGTATATGAGAAAGGTAGAATCTAATTCGTCTCAGCAACTCTTCATGCTTTCACGATGTTAGAAAACGTGTATCAAGTCTTTTGCTAGGTTTCGAGGGCTAGCCTATTTAAACATTTTAAAAATTTTTTATGAAAAATAAAAGCCTATGAAACATCAGTTATATGCAACACAACAGGCCTAAATTATTAGATAGTAAAAGGAACTTGTGAAACACAAAACAGAGACGTTTTTCTTATTGTTCTGGGTGCACTTGCTGCACAAATGGCGTGTGAATGCTATCAAAAACCAGACCTCCAAAAAAACCACATCGGTCACTATATTTCACATGTGAGTTACAAAGAAAACCGCGATAAACATCTGTTGCGTTCTATGTTTTCTGAAGTAAGCTGTACAGAAAGCAAGAAAGCAAGCGCATTTGTTTGGTAACGTAAGTTAGGATTTTCGCAGCAGTAGTACTTGTGTGGACCTGTGGCTTTTGCTTCCAGACAGATATTCTAGAAAGAATAACCTGTGTCCTTATAACCCGACCTAGGATGGATGGACAGCTGAGCTGACTGCAGGCTTGATGAACCTAGTCCCAACGAGAATCGACCCCAAGTTCTTGCGATAGTGAGAAGAGCGCCTTGAGCACTTGCAACACCATAGCAAACACAAGAGAAAACAGATCAGGAAATAAAAATAATTATTAACCAGATTTTTAAGTAAGGTTGGAAGATCTATTACCTGTTTTGGAGTGTACGTGAAATTAGATAAAGCATTTAGCTTTGAAAACAAGCTTGACATCATCGACTTTATTGCTTCATGAGCGGGATTGGCTTCTTCATCTTCTTTTTCCTGAACACAAATTTCAGAATTAAGTGAAAAATGAAAACCGACGGGAATTCAAATGAATTGCTGAATTAAACAATGTAAACTGGATGCAGGATGAAATATACCTCCGTCTGTTTGATATACTCTTTTTCATAAACCTCTGCAAGACTGATTTTGCTCTTTTCATGGTTAAGCTCCAATGCTTTTTTATAGTCTTCCGGTTTTTCAGCTGGTTTTATCTTTCTAGTGACATCATCCCACGCCTAGAAATGGCAGGCATACTAAGTTTGTATCTAATAAAAGTAAACATGTAAACGTACCTAGAAATACGAAAAATACCATCTTGTGTAGTTCCTTTCGCATTGCTTTTCAGAACAAGACGTCATAATTTTAATGACGATTTTTACTGACAGAATATAATAAGAAACTAATAGATTTTAAATAATCCGTTAAATACGTATCTAGTCGAATCATATGGTACTGGTTGAAAAGAGAAGAACTTGAGTTTCTTTAATGTCAAGTTCTCTCTTCCAGCTCTCATCACAGCCCCCCTTTTGCTGACAAATTGGGACAAAATTTCAACATATAAAATGATCACAAACTGCAGAGCAAGATAAAAAAATGCTAAAAAGCAAAAAAAAGCTTGTTTATAAGCTAAAAACAAAGTACAAGACAAAAAGCATTAACAATAAAGTTGAACCAAGTTACTGAGCTTATCCAAACAAATGCAACCGAAAATTGATTGAAATGGTAGTTATACCTCATCCTTTATTCTCTGTTTTATAAGATCTTCAAGCGTCAGAGTCGTTTCTTCAGTGATTGTGGAAGCTAAGCAACGATAAAATGGATTTTATACTTATGCTGTATAATCAATTATTGGATACTTTCAAGATTATCTAACTTTTTCATTAATTACTTTTTGAAAGGTAACCTGTTTGCAGCTATTTTTGTACCAAATCAGAGCTCAAAAGGTTTTTGGGATCACAGTTCACCATCAGGACAAAGATTTCGTTTGCTCATAATACATATACTTTCTGAAGGGTAATTCAAACACATACAAATATATTTTTTCTCGTGGGGGGGGGGGGGGCTAATGCAAATACTCGAACAAAAAACGGACCTTTTCCTAGTTTTCATGGAAACATAGTGTGAAAATGAAGACATTCTCTGATGCAGCTCTACGGCCATATTGAAATACATCCAAAAATAAACTAAGGCTACAAAATTCACTTTTGCGTTTAAAGTTCTGGTTTTAGGTAAGTCCTTAAGTACAGAATAAGTTATATGTAGCTAAAAAATAACAAGATAATAGTAAGAAATATACAATTGAAATATTGAAATATCACACACGATTACAAAAATACCTGGAAATTGAAAAAAGAAAAATGTGCCCGGAACTTGCTTCTATTCAATGTACCTCTATTCTATTATAACGGTGTCGGTAAATGATTACAATTTTCAAATGGGAAATTTTAGGAAGACTTAGCGCAGAGTTCTTCATTGTTTAAGTTATTAAGCTTTCTTTACTTTTCGGGATAAAACTTTAATGGGAAGCTGAAACTAAACACCGGACAGTAATACTTTTGTTGAATTAATAAGCTCCCTTAGCACTAGTTAACTTTTAAGCAAAACAGATAGATCGGTTTTTTCCACAGTTCTCCATAACTTGATTAAGATATTTATGGATAAACTACGAAGTGTGGAACCTTTAAAAACTGGACAAATGCAATAGATAAGAGCGGTGTAGGTGCAGGGTGAAAGAGTAGATTTTCATCTAAAACGTAAACAGGGCCAAAGTTAAAACAAGATTTTACGCACCTCCAACCAAGTGCTGATCAAAGGTTAAATGTTCTTCCAAAAGACTGTTCTTTGGTCTTTTGGAAGCTGAAACCTCTCCAACAGTTTGCCAGCGCTTCTTCCCTAGGTTTTCCTTCTCAAGATGTTTTATGACATTTTGCATCTGCAAATGAAATTATTGAATACATCAACCAACAAGTAATCAAGTTAAGGTTAACACTAAATCACTGAAGCTTAATTCGTCTGACATTTATCCTAGTAAAACGTTAGCAACATATTGAACAAATTAAGAAAGGGAATTTATACCAATATGCGGATCAAAATGAACCAACTAGAAAAGAAGGTGAATTGAATTGTGTTTTAAACACCCATCGGTTCGCAGTATACCGCGGGAAGACCAATATAATTAATTTAAAAGTCCAAGTGAGACAACAAATTCTTTCTGTCCGGACACAGAACCGGAAATTTGGTTTTGATGCGGACGGACTGCGAAACCCCTACATGAAACAAAGATCTGGCTTGTCTATATTCGGAACCAATAACTTTCTTGGTTACTACCTTGCGAAATTTGGGTTTTACTGTAAAAGTTGTCGTTGCTCCCTTTGCCGAAACTCATGGTCACTCATACTGCTTTGAACGAGGAGTTTTGTCCTGACCTAATCTTTGGGAAGACCGACCTACGTACATGGCACCACGGAAATTCATAATCTATGGCTACCTGAAAAAGAATCCATAATACGTTAATAGTGTCATGTTCTCTTTAATGCACCTTGGCTTGGCAACGTTCTCTTTCGAAAATCAAATAAATAAGTCAATTGCTAAGTGTTTCGCTGCTGCAAGCATATGTTAGTTTTAGCGCTCGCAAAGTTTTACCGTTCAAAAGGATTGCATATCCACAACACAAAAAAGTTTGGTTATTTGGGCATTTTCCAGGCAGATATGTCGCTTAGGACCTTACCTCACGAGAGATGATTTAAAATGCGTATGCTACAGAAGGAGTTGTATAAGAAGAACTATTTTTGAATTACAAAGAATAATGCCAGGGTCAGCAAGCACTGATCGGTTTTCTACAGTGCCGGTTATTATTTACAATGCACAGTAAGGCTTCATAAAAATGTCAGATGAAACAGTATTCTCAGCATGGGATATCCGAAAAACGAAAACTTAATGACTATATGAACTGATCTTTGCGAAATATTTCTTTGCTAAGTCTTTTAAAATTACTTTCAAGGAAAATGTTAGTGTCAGTAAATTTAGGCATGCAGAGCTTGGGGGTTTTGGATGCATAGTATCCAAAGAAAATGTTACCATTTAGGTTTCCTTACCCCTATGCATAAGGAAAGTTTATTTTCAATGACTGAATGGAACGATAGTATATTGGACTTAAAGAAAAATGTTGCTGACGATTTGAAGTTTTTTGTTAATTTCCATCTTTTAATGAGTCCTGGTTGTTCAGTTTCCGCATGTCAAAGATTGTGTTTATAAAGCTGCTCTGTTACAAACTTTACAATGGTTTTAATCGCCTTTCAGACTGAATTTTAAGGGTGAGAAGTTAGGCTACCCTCAATAACACGCCTTTTGAAGGTATACTGGCTGGAGTAGCGATTGAAGATCCGCAATTAGTAAATGCAATTTATAGGTACAAAAATGTTCTTCTTTGCTGGGCTTTCTAACAGTGCATTTCTCCTTCATGTCAGTTTCACAAGAAGATGAACACCACCACGACTCACATTCTCGCTGTCTCGCCGAAAAAGTTCCGCGGGAGCATTAATGGCACCAATGTGACGTCACAAGCAACCTAATTTTTCGCAAGCAAAGTGCCAAAGTAAGCAATTTCTAAGCTGTATAACGAAAAAACCAGTCTGTTTGCTGCATGTGAATTGACACATAAAAATTCAAGCTAGCTTCTCAAATCGAATGATAACCGAAGATTTGGCTGCATAAGAGCTTTACGTATAACGGTAATATCAAGGAAATGTATGTCTATTGAAGATGTTTTGCTTGCAAATTTTATTGTGGCATTCACAGTAAATTATAGTGAGCTAGCAAGTACCATCTTTTCCGTCTATAACATGATCTATGATACCATGGGTGATGATGATTCATATGGCATATCATGTACAATAATGGAGAAGAAGAGATTGGTGAAATAGAGATCAAAATATCGAAGACAAGGAACTACAATACTCGCAAGCAACCTTAGGGATTGCATTAAAACTTATCATTTAGCATGACAGCCATTTTCCATTTTTGCCCCTCCCCGGTAGTGGCCTGATCCTGAGAGCCCAGGTAGAATAGGGTTAAACCAGATCCTGACCTCAAATGGCTCAGTCAGTCTGAAAAAGTCTATTTTGCTTGCGAACTAACCTTCTTACTTTCCATTTCGAATCTGGATTGTTCTTCATTCTCTTTATCTTCAAGTTTGCTTTCATCAATAGATGAATCTTCGCTTGAATCTGCCTTTTCTGACAACTCATCCTCATCTTCAGACATGTTGATTTCAGAGTTGATATCTTCCTGGACAGGCAGCTTTTCCTTTCTGTCTTTAATTCCAATATTGGGTTGGTCAAAAAAGTCTGCAAACATCAAGTTTCGTTCATTTTTTGCAGCTTCTTCGATGTGGACATCACTTGTTCTTTAGAAAATATCAGAAAATAAGCAAGAATTTTATGAATAATTATTGGATTGCACATAACTTGAAAATTGCGATAAACAGCGGAAACATCGCAGGGCATGCTTAAAGCTCTACGTCTGAAATTAGTAAAAGTTTACACATTAGAAACAGACCGAAAAAATTGACTACGGCCGAAGTTTGTGGTCTGCTTCTGACATTTATACTCGGAGGAGAGAGGAGGGTCTGTCAACTGCAAAGAAGTTCACGCATAATTTCAACTTGTGGGCAAAGTGACACAATATGTTGAAGAAACAATGGGCAAATGGAATTTTGGTGAATTGAGGCTAGAAATATCCAAATGCAGGTTCCTACACATTTTGATTAAGGATCCAATTGTCACAAAGAAACATTAGTGCCTTTAGTCATTTGCATTTATCAAAACAAAATCATGCACCTCGGAGATACTTGAATACCTTTTTATGATGAAATCACAAAATATTTAGTGAGTGAGCAATTCCATTTATTGACGACAGTTATAAAGAATTTACACACGATAAATGGATGACAAAGACACAGAAACCTAGCAAGGTATCCTAGATTAAAGGTATTTGTCTGGAGATTCATTTAGATAGATCTAAAATTTTTTATGGAATGACAGAATAGGAAACAACGAAATGGAATGAAGGCCTATTAATATATATTATTTTCAATTTTACTCAAAAGAAATTTTAAATTATGTCTTTGACATCTAAGTAACAGATAAATGTATAAATGCCACTAAATTATGTAAAACCATTAGATTACTCGTTTTATTGCATCATTTTCTCAAATGATCCCGTGTTTTCTCAAATGATTCTGCATTTCTAGAACAATTTAATAAATTGCTTGGAAATCCCCTGTTGCCTGAACAGCAATTTTGGAACAAGCAAGGAATTATGTGTTTCTTTCTGTGATGGACTAGTTGGCATTTGCTAAGACGTCTCTTAAAACTCAAACTTTACCTTTGATTTTCACTATAGCTACAATGAGACTTCATGAAAACTACAATGAGACTTGCATATTCTGCAAGTTTGACACAACAAAATCTCGTGGTGCTCTAATCAGGCAGTTTATTGCAAGGTAACAACCAAGAATATTAGGAACAATGGCCATAGTGTGCATTCAGAGGTTCTCTTGCTACTAACTAGTTCCCGCCCTTTTCATATTGTGCGTCCCAACTAACGCATCTCTTATTTTCACGCAAACTTCTTATGAATAGTTTATGCCTCAAAAATTTTACCCTAGTAACCAGTAAAAGTAGTACCTAGTCAAGCAGAAAAACACGAGTGCTCATTTCATTATTCAGAAAAAAAATTAGTAGGCCTATAAAACTAACACATTTCAGTTAAAGGACGCTGCTGCTGATTTTGGAGTGCTGTAGTAAAATGCGCAACTATGTCAGTTTGAAACGATTTCACATGTTATGCTATAAGCAAAGAAGCTACGACTTTATAACGATCTGTAGTCCACAACTGGATCGAAGTTTAAATGAATTTTGGAACAAGTTGTGTGGAGGAATTGAAATCGAATTGAAACGAATGCCCGCCTCTTTAATTTGGAACAATTGGTATGAATATAGGGTAATTTTCAATTTGAAACGAATTTGGTGTTAATTGAAACGAATTTGGTGCAATTTGAATGCAATTGAAACGAATTTGGTACGCAATTTGGTACAATTTGGTGCAATTGAAAGCAATTTGGTACAGTAATTTGGGTGCAATTTTGAGTGAATTGTTACGAATTAATTCGTACCATCCCTGTAAAAATTCGTACCAAATTCGTATAATTGTACGAATTTTCGAAACGAATATGGAACGAATATTTGGAGACGGTCCCTAAACGTTTTTATCATGATTTTGTTCTAGTTTATGTCCATTTTAAACTTTTTAAAACATTACAAATTAGAATTTAGTATTATGAAGATATGAACGACTTCTGGTCATTTGTCATTCCTAATTTCACTTCGGAAATTAGGATTGCATCTAAATGTGTACTTTATTCACGGGAGCGATTGCTCCTGTAAAGGGACTCACGTGAGCTTCTAGGAAAAGGGCTGCATCAATTTTGATAGGGTTTATTTTGAAGTTTTAGACTGGATTCTGGCACAATCAACTACTTGTGGCTAGGGACAGCAAACCTCTGAATGAAATCATTAGGTTTGTCATACAGTCTCATTTGAATGAAATAAACTTGTGGGGAAGAATCAAAGTGTGGGTATTAAGGGGCACAAGAGTCCCTAATCATTGGTACTTCATACCAAACCTTCAGTGCTTCATAACCCAATGCAGGGGTACTCAGTGCTAAGGGATACTGTGTAGACAAGGCTAGGAGTCTGAGCAAAGGGTTTTCTGCTCTTGATAGGGTAGTATTCTAAAAGTGCCATTCTTTAAATAATTATCCAGCAGTATCCACAACAAAATTGAAAGTAGTGAGCAGGGGTTCTATGGATCAGACAATAGTGTACAGCCTGCCAATCCTGAGGGCTCTCCTTGCACTACTGGTTTGAGACCATCTTATGCCACTTTAAATTAATTTTTTTTGTTAATATTTCAAAGTCTTGGGAGGTATGCTGTCCCTAGCTCCAAGTCAATCAATTCACTTCATGCCCATTTTGAAATAACAGTTAAATAAGATGGCTATCTGGACTTACCCATGATTTGTTGATAGATCATCAGAGTCATCAGAACTGCTATTGTTGAAATATTCAATATTATTATCAGAGTCATCCTTCTTTACTTCATTGTCTACATTATTTTTCCTGTTTTCTTTCTTATCTTCTTGATCTAAAAACCGATTCATTTCCTCCAACACAAAAAACCCATCATCTACAACAGATTTCCGTTCTTTATTGAAATGTTTCGGGTAGTTATCTCCAAAGACCTTTTCCTTATTGCATGTATTCATGCTTTCATAAATAATGACATCTTTTTCTGAAGTCGAGCTCAAAGGTAATTTTTCTTCAGACTGTTGTAAACCATTTGCCGTTCCAAAACTGACCTTTGTTTCTGACAATGATTCCTCTTTAGAAATAGACCTCATTTGAGGTTGTTGCTGGTGTTCTTTCAACCTGAGCTTTTTATTATTTCTGTTATTATTAGCGAGAAAGTATCCAGATTCAGTAGCAATTTCATTATTAATTTTAATCATCTGCCATACCTGCTCGAGGTCAAAGTTATTCAAGTACAGCCTTTTCAGAGAACTGGTTGAATTGGGTTCCACATGATGATGGCCAAGTAGGCCTATCCCATCGATATTTTGCCACGAGCCGATGAAGTCAGAAACTTGTTTTGTACAGCCTAACATGCCTTCAACAATACTGTCAGGATCTTTTAGAAACATATCCATATTATCAAAAACCGACTCGAAATTGTTCGAAGAAGTGTGAAGCAACTCCTTAGCGTCCATCCTTGAATATGTATGTAGGTACACCTATAATTGACAGTACAGTATCAAGGAATCACGTGTCACCACATTTCCTTTCCTCCACGCTTCTTGACTTGACCACAAAGTAAACCGCGTGCAATGGAGAATGAAATTCGGCCATCGGAGAATGAGATTGAGAATGAGATACAAAATGAGATTCAAATGCTTGCAGTTTGACAACGAAATGTAAAACACCAGTCACCATTACGGGCAGTATTTGATAGAAATGATAATTTTGATAGTAACTCACTTCTGAACTTTGCTAATTTCATATTTTGCAGTTCATTGCTTGAAAACTTAACTGGTCTCAACTTGGTCCTTCCATGCTTGCCTGACTTTCTACACTGGACAACCTATGGTGAAGTTCTTTCCCTGGCAAAGTGCGCAAAGTGACAGATACTTTTCATGGTTTCATTGACCCTAGCAAAGCAATAATCAATACTGTTACAGTCAATTTTCAAAAAAGACGAGAAAATGTAGGTCTGCACTTGAAAAAGGCGGAACTTGTTCCCAGATGCTGATGGAAGTGCACCAAAAATTGTGCTGACGAATAATAGTAGGGAAATTCTGTTTAATCTTATCTCCTACACACTTTTTTATAAGAATACAGTCTATAAGAATTTTTCGGCTCAAAGTGACTGAAATTTAAGAATTATTTAAGAATAATGCCAGGCTCAACCTTCATGAGGAAAACTTGTTGATATTCCTCTGCGTCTTTCACAAGGCACGAAATGTGTTTGTCGCGCTGTTTTGTTTTACGATAACATTGGACTAATTTTGGTTTAACGAGATTGACGGAGTTGAAATAATACTTCTAACTGCACATTTTTTTGTAGATTAAGTTGGTTTATCATAAAATGGTAAATGACAAAGATTTGGCTACATTCTCTTGATCTCCAGGTCAATTGGTAACATTGTAAATTAGAATATTTCAAGAATATTTTTAGTTTCAAAATCGAAAAATCTCAAGAATAATCAAGGCTCGGAAAAAATTAAGGTATTCCTATAAAAAATTATGTGATCTTCGCGACGTGCAACCTACGTACCTGGAGGGGGGCTTTTGGGGGTATCAAAACCCGAAAACCCTGAAAAATTGGGACAAACCCGAAAACCTGGATGACCTTAGTTTCAACATCTATTTAAGAATCTTACACATTGATATCCTTTGTGATGTTTAAAGCCCAAAAATCCACAAGTTTTTACCAATTCTTGCAACAATACCTGAAACCCAAGCTAGAGAAATGCCAAAAACCTTTGCCCGTTTAATATGCCCTATTATTATATTGACGTGACCCGAAAACCCGCATGATTTTATGGAAAAACCCAAAACCCGAGGTAAAACCCGCAGCCAGTTAAATCACAAAGCCCCCCTTTACCTGGCATCATACGGGGAAGAAAATCCATAAACAACCAAAAATTATGTGTGGTAGGAACGCAATTCATGGAAGAACTTTCCAAATGCTAAAAACTAACCGAGGGTATTAGCCAAACAATTTCTTGCTGAAAGGCCCAAAACCATCCGAAAATAACGTCCTGTGGGTAGCCGTATTACTTTGTTCAGCTCTAAATTAAGCCCAGTTTTTGAGCAAATCATGAGTGCCTGATGAACTACATTGTTGATGAGGCTTATTTTCCTCGGTTATGGGCTAACGGAATCCCAGTTTTTTGCTCCTTTTCGCAAGCAAATTTTAAAGATGGATCTACTCACTTACAGATTTTTTGTTGACATCTTACGGTTACCGACATCATAGAGACGGAGCAGAAGGAGCTGTGCACCTAAATTATTTTTCTTTTTCTTATTGAGAATCCGATACTCAATATGATTGAAATGATACGCAGTAACGAGAAAAGACCAGCCACTGGAACCATACAGAAGGAATCGCAAAAAGATGGTCATTCTTGCAGTATTTAAAACGCTGCTGAAACTTTAAAAACGATAAAGCAGATGGGCCTAATCGAAAATAAGCCAACACAATGGCGAAGGGTCATTTTACACTCTTATGCAGTCAATCCAGCTTGACCCCACACCGCAGAGAGCCGAGAAAGAGGATAGCAATAGGAATAACAGCATTGTTGAGGCAACAAATAATATTATGGAATCAGATAGTGTAAGAATGATACCGTCCTCTCCTAGAATAATGCGGGAAACTGATAAGACAAAGAACACATCGACTATGAGAAAAAATGTAGGAGATGAAGCTCTAATTTCAACAATCTCAGATTTAGCTAGAAATTTTCAAAGAATAAACGAGCTGCTGCAAACGGAAAGAGAGTTCTCAAGAAAACTGTTATTGGAAAATCTTGACCTTAAAGCAAGGGTTCAAAACTTAGACATCTACCACACTCAAAGAACTCAAAAACAAGTTAGCCGAATCCACAAGAGAGGCGAATTCTTCTCGCTAGCCAAGAGTGCCAATGAACCAACATCAATCGAATCTGCTGAAGATCGGGATCCTAATAGAAGTGTCAAAATAATGGAAATTGTAATAAATGATGAGGAGTTGCAATGCTCACCATGTAGTCCAAAGAATGATAATGGCCAAAGCAGGAGGGTAACAATGAAAGCAACAAAAATGTAAACCAAAGAAAACCTGTAAAGGAAAAAGAAAACAAAGCAAACGCGAAAAAGGCATCAGCAGGCACACCAATGGTGAATTGGCAGAAAATCAAAGTCCTAATAGCCGGTGACTCCCAGCTTCGGAAAGTAAGGGAAGATAAATTGTCAACAAGAAATTGTCATGTAGAAGATCAATGCAAACCTGGATTGAGAATAGAACAGACATGTTCGCCTATAGGGAAGACTGAAGCAGACGTGATAACTGTTCACGCTGGCACAAACAATGTCAAGAGTAAGCAGCCACAACAACTGACCAACGAAATTGTCAAAAATCTGGAGACTATCCAAAGCACTAACCCCTCCGCCAAGGTTGCGTTCTCGTCGATACTTAAAAGAAGAGACAATCAAATGTTAAACGCTAGAGTGATACAAGTGAATAAATTAGTGGCCGAAGCCCTAATTCTTAAAGGTATTGATTTTATAGACAATGATAATATAATTTATAGTAATTTAGCAACTGATGGGCTAGATTTGAACGATGATGGGGTGTACCGAGATTTTCAGGTAACCTCAGGAATTTCGCCAAGTACTGTTGCTTTCCCGAATATTGTATCTTTAGGGAAATATAGGCATGACTTAGAGATCATTCTTAAGGAGAACGAGATAGATATTATCGGCCTAAGCAAAACACGTGTAGATAGTACTATCACGGACACGATAGATGGGTCTAAAATTTTTCGAAATGGCAGAAACTCCAATGGGGGAGAAATGACCATATACATTAAGAATAATCTTCCAAAGCTGAGCATGAAAATAAAAGTGATAAACCACAACTCTATGCCTTGAAATATCACCAGCCCATGCAAAGCCGTTCTCTTTTGTATGCTGGTATCGCCCACCAACTTCATATGTTGATAATGAAGCATTTGAAAATCTCAAGCAGGTATTAACTAATTAAGGAAAAAGAGGTCATTCTAATAGGTGATACCAACTGTGACTTAGATAACAGCAATTCCAATGCAAGAACGCTTAAGCTAGTATATTGTTAATATCATTTAGAACAGTTGATAAAAGAGCGTAACGTGACCAGAATCGCCTTTGTAACAACTGCGAATGGGGAGCAGAAAACAAGGAAAACGTTAATAGACCATGTCTCTTCCTCCTGCCCAAAATGCATAATAAAAGCAGATATCCAAAAATTCTTAGGAGTAGCGCATCAATAAGAAATTTAACGGCAAAAACAACAACATTTAATTTGCAAAACATGTTTCGGACATGCACTGTCCATCATCAGTTGATAAATTCAAATTTCTACAAAGGTTAATTTTATAAGGAAAAGTAAGTTACGTAATATATGTTTACAACAATAGATGAGAGAAAAAAATGTTAATTGATATTATGGGTGTGGTTAAAAGAAAAAGGTTAAAACGCTAAGATAATGATAAATTGTAATGATACAGCTGCCTATTCAAAGTAGGCTTTTCCCATGAGATGTGCAAAGCCTCTTTGATCTTCAATTTAAAGTTTGGGCGGTGTCCAAAACAGAGAAACAATCCTCTGTGCAAGCCTGACGACAGATTTCCGATTCCTGCAAATGCTTGTAGATGTGTGAATTTTTATCTGTAACCAAATGTTCCCGGATTCGTGTAGAGAGATGGCGGCTGGTTTCGCCAACATAAGATGCAGTACTGCATCCAGCGCAAGAAAATTTGTAAATTACACGAGCCCGGAGGCACTTGGGCACAGAATCCTTCACCCCAAACATATTACGAAGCTTAAACGAAGTAAATTCGAGTTTAATATCGATATCTGTACAATACTGTTGAACTAGGTGTTTTATTTTACGTTGAGCAACGAGAGAGTAACGACCAATATACGGAAGCTTATAATAGCATTTGTTATCAGACGCAGTATGATTCCTAGGTTGATTATCCTCACTAGGGGTATCCCTAACTTTGTCTAGATACTTACGAACAATATTGTCGACGATATATGATGGGTACAGATTCTTATTAAAGATTGAAGTAAGCTTCTTAATATCAATATCAAACCCAGAACAAGTATTATTAATCTTGTAAGTCCTATCAACGAGAGTTCTAATCAAGCCTATTTTGTACGAAAACGATGTAAAACTGAAAAAATTAGTTAGAAGACCAGTATAAGTTGTTTTACGAAAAACAGAAGTGCGGACCGATTCACTATTACTGTTATCTATCAAAATATCCAAAACGGTAGCTGGTTGTTATCCTGTTTATCCATAGTAAACTTAATGTTAGGGTGCTGCTTGTTAATAAAACTAAAAAATTTAAGTGCATCTTCTTCGTTATTAAATAAACAAAACGTATCATCAACATAACGACGGTAGAATAAAACGTTAGAATCCTTGTATGAATCTAACCAGATCTTCTCATGATGGCCAATGAAGAGATTGGCTAGAACTGGTGCTAATGGCGATTCCATCGATACGCCGTCGGCCTGATCATAACAATCACCATTAAAAAGAAAATGCGTCTGTGCTGTGGCAAAAAGAAAAAGTTCCTTAAGATTAGCTGTACTAAGTTTAATATTAGGGTTGTCATTACAAATATAAGATACTGCTAAATCGATACATTCAGTTAAAGGAATGCTGGTAAATAAACTTTGTACATCAAACGAAACCATAAACTTATCAAAAGTGGATTGATTATTAATTTCTTCAACAAACGAAAACGTATCTTTAACACAATATTCCGTAGGTATAAAAGGATCCAATAACGAACATAAGTATTTGGCTAAATCGTAATTATATGTACCTATCGAAGAGACAATAGGACGAAATGGAGGTGCAGAATTATTAGAGCGCGGCTTGTGCATTTTCGGGAGTCCATGTATTCTAGCGGGTTGCGATCCCGAAGGATAAATCTTTTCATAGATATCTTTATCTAAACGACCTTGCTCGTTTAAGTCAATCTGGGTGCTCCAGCCAGTCTTCTTCAGCAACTCGCAATATAAGATTAGCTGCCCCTCCACTCCTCCCGCAGCGACGGTCTCAACACTCTCTGCCTTTCAAACAGCGAAGCCTCCCTCGCACTCTCCATATCTTAGCCAATTGAAAGGAAGAGAGTGGAATACGGTGAGAATAGTACTCTAGCAATATGAAATTAGCCAAAACACCCTGATCTTGGACCAGGTTCAGGGGAAAAGATAGATAAAGCCATTATATATCAAATACTCAATTAGAAAAAATTCTGAGTGGCTGGGTTGGATATTTGCTTCTGTTTTGAATACCATATTTTTAAGTAATACTGAAATCACAACCTGTGACAATGATAAAGAGATCAAATATCAAGCAAAAGGAAACTGCATATAGAAGACAGATTATATGGAAAACAGAGATAAAATAAGCAAAGAGAAAATAAACCCAACCCAGCAACTCAGACCAACAGTCAGAGACCGCGGATTAGAGCCTTTAGTTAAGCCCCTGAGTGACTGTGCAGGATGAAAAGACAGAAATTCAATAGCATGAGAAGAAAAAGAAAACATTATCAAAAGAAAAAAACATACAAACAGATTCTAAAAGCAAATGCTACATATGATGTCATATTTCATAAGAACTAAAAAGCCGATTGCAATAGTATCTGCAGCGATATAAAAAACCCTATTAATCCATAAAAGCACCTATATTGTAGGGTAGCGATTAATAAAATCCAATATTCATTGCTGCACAAAAGACAGCAATGGCATCATCATAAATTAATTTGCAAAACCTCAAGAATATAATGAATAAACTTTGAAAATGAGGCTCAATGTCCAACCATAAAGTAAAGAGAAATCATGGAAATAATCTAACAGCGTGCAGAGCCACAAGAAGATCAACTTTTCTCAGGGCCATTGTTAAAGATGCAAGGCAAATAAGTAAGCAATAAATTGTATCAAAATATTTGATATGAGATTTTGATCGCAAGGACGCTTTCGTCCACTATCAGGCAAGAAAAATCATTGAAAAATCAATAACCTGACAGAGCTGCATAGTATAAAGTTATGATAGTAAGAATTTTCAAGTCCACCTTCAACATGCGAGAAAAATCATTTAACAATTAATAAACTGATGGGGCCACATAATTACATATCGATTGTAAGCATTTTTAGGTCCACCATCAACATGCAAAAAACAAATATTGCACAATTAATAAACTGATGGGGCCACATAATTACATATCGATTGTAAGCATTTTTAGGTCCACCATCAACATGCAAGAAACAATTATTGCACAATCAATAAACTGATGGGGCCACAGAATAACATTTGATTATAAGCATTTTTAGGTCCACCATCAACATGCAAGAAACAATTATTGCACAATCAATAAACTGATTGGACCACAAAATAACATTTGATTATAAGCATTTTTAGGTCCACCATCAACCATGCAAGAAACAATTACTGCACAATCAATAAACTGATTGGACCACAAAATAACATTTGATTACAAGCATTTTTAGGTCCACCATCAACCATGCAAGAAACAATTATTGCACAATCAATAAACTGATGGGACCACAAAATAACATTTGATTATAAGCATTTTTAGGTCCACCATCAACCAGGCAAGAAACAATTATTGCACAATCAATAAACTGATGGGACCACAAAATAACATTTGATTATAAGCATTTTTAGGTCCACCATCAACATGCAAGAAACAATTATTGCACAATCAATAAACTGATAGGGCCACATAATAACATTTTGATTGTAAGTATTTCCAGGTCCACCATCAACATGCAAGAAACATTTATTGCACAATCAATAAACTGATGGGGCCAAATAATAACATATTGATTATAAGCATTTTAGGTCCACCATCAACATGCAAGAAACAAATTATTGCACAATCAATAAACTGATGGGGCCAGTATAATAACATTTTGATTGTGAGCATTTGCAAGCATTTCCAGGTCTACCATCAACATGAAAGAAACATTTGCACAATCAATAAACTGATTGGGCCACATAACATGAAGTTCTGATAGCCAGAATTTGTTAGGTTCACTGGCAAGATGCAAGAAAATCGTTCAACAACAATCCATTGACAGGACAACAAGATACCTATATTTACCTATATACTGTACCTTACAAGACATTTTAGGTAGCTATGGTAAGCTTGAGTTTTGTAAAACAAATGAGCAAAATTGGTATCGGTGCCTATCTATATATGTTTATGCAATGTTTTGCACCCTTAAATAAGCAATAACAACAGGTAAATTCAAAGCCAGGAGGTGTTTAGGCCGACACAAACTGGTCGGCAGCACTGAAACGGCCTCTAAATTCTAGTGAGGTAATGAGGTCTAAATAGACACGTAGTTGCAGAAAAACAATGGGTATGATTGCAAATGCAACAAAAATTGAATTAAAGGTACCCATTAGCCATGTTTGAAGAATGAGATCACGCCTAGGAGATTGCAATGAACAGAATAGAGTTGCAACAAATTTCGGCCCTGTTCTCGCATTTTTAACCTGATTCTAACTGAATCAAAATCCAGCTGTACCCCATCGGCAAACAAATCTGATTTCTATCAGATCCGACTTTGTTCCCTAGCCGCCTAACCGTCCTTGTTTTCTCCTGTTAGCAATAATTGCCACTGATCCCCGTTTTATCTACATGTTTCCTTGTGCGTGTTCGCACTTATTACCCTCCGTTCCCGCACGTTCCGCCGAAAACCACTGTTTCCCGCTCATTCCAGATCGTTCCTGACTTCATTCTTTGTTCCAGCTTTTAGAGATACATAGACAAATTGCTTTTACGCAAGTGGCGTGTAATTGAGTGGTAAACAACTTTGGTAGAACAAAGGAACACAATTGGTTGAGTTCAACTAACAATACATGTCCGCAATGAAACCAAATCAAGAGCAAATCAAAATTTTGACCACATTGCAGGACCAAAAACATGTAGAATAATACGGCTTGCACTTTTTGGGCAGAAAAGGCTTCGTTCAAAAAAAGAAACGCGTTTCTAGGTTCAGCAGGGCGGGAGCTATTCATTAAATTCATTTATGAGGCTGAGTACAGAGGGAGAACAATAGGGAACTCAGTGGTTCAATGAAACGATTGTTTTCATTGTGCACATAGAGAATAGAAATTCCTACATAGAGAATAGAAATTCCGATCTTATTGTTACAACATTCCTGATTCCTAGGTATCTAGGTATCTATCTATCTATCTATCTATATATCTATCTATCTATCTATCTAGGTCTATTTCTTCCGGTTTGCCGAAAACCCTTGCATAATGTTTGAATTCTTCAAACATAAAAAGGCACAAACAATGGCCTGAAAAATTAACAGGAATAGAAAATGATATACAACTTTATGCTTTAATGTTCCTCCTGGAATTCCTCCGGATTTCTAACATTAACTTAGGCCTACTAAAATGTTCCAGGCCAAGCACAGTTTGGCAGCGACGGCATTCGGTGTCACGTCGAGCAGCTACATCTTATATTGCGAGTTGCTGAAGAAGACTGGCTGGAGCACACAGATTGACTTATATAACAAAGAGAAATCCCTAGGAGGGTTCCTCTTGGATTCCCGCACCCTAAGAGGGTTGTTACATCGATTATCTTTGCCTAATAACAAATTCAGCGATTTTCATCCAGTGAGAATATTCCTAACGCTTTTGTGTCAACTTAAGATGCAAAATTAGTAGCATTACAGCTGGGTAAATTCTAAAATCATATCCCTGTCTCATCGGAAACTTCAATTTAAAATGTCCTTCATAAACAATGAATATATCACTATATCGGAACGATTTTCATTCTGTGTGTTTGCGCTCTGAATTTTCAAAGGAACACTCAACTTGAAACCCGAAAAATTTATGGCCTCTTAATAGTGTTTTATAATAGTGTTTTATAGTATGTTATACAGTATAGCGCAAAGTTTAGCGTAGCGATTTATGAAGATAATCAAAGCAAGAACTCTTCTTGAAAACGGAGAGAATATGAGTGAAGTTCAAAATGAATTACAGTCTCCTATTGTCCTTTGACGTCCTTTGACCCCCTGAAAACGTGAAAACATACTTACTGAAAACGCGAAGCAACCATAATCCAAAACCAGCCAAAAGCACTCAAAACGAACCATAACTTGATGAAAAGCACCCAAAGCGACCCAGAAATATACAATTCACCTCGAATCATCCATTAAGTGGCAGAAAATCCTTGAAAAATCACCAGCAACTCTCATGATCTCTGAAATTTCATTCTTAACTCTTAAAATAAAATTCTACTTTTGTCTTGGGACTTTTGTTGACATTAAAAGCTTTTACATCGCTGGAGTCGGAAAAGCCTTTCTTGTCCACAACAGTACTGAAGTATTGCGTTTTAGCGTGAAGTTAGACTAGCCCTTGCCCGTCTAAGACCACCGCCTCATGAGGACCACCATGAACTGCGCCAATAACAAATTGCACCTAAAAGGCACTGTGCATTGAGGTGGCTATATTTGATGTTAATCTACATCTTGATCTTAATCTTCTTGTTAGTCTAGTCTTAATCCCAGTCTTCAACTTAAATGGAATCTTAATCTTATCTTCTACCTGAATTGGAATCTTAACCTTAATCTTAATCTAAATGTTAATTTTAATCTGAATCAGAATCTTGATTTTAATCTTAACCTTAATTTTAAGCTTAATCTGAATCTTAATCTTAATCTTCAACTCCATCTTAATATTAGTCATAGTCTTTGTTTATCTTGGTCTAAGTATCCGTCTTTCATTTTTGAACTTAAAATTGAAGTTCATTTTCAAATCAGTCTTAATGTGAACCTTTATGTTAATTTGATGTAAATCTGAAATAACATTGAAACTTAAAATTAATGTTAATGTTGTTCTTAATCGCCACATGCAATAATGTCAATCTCAAACTTTATCATCATCTTAATTCATCTTCATACTCTTACGTCCCTCCGTTTATTAATTTTGAGTTTTTCCCCCACCCCCAGACCTTGTTAGGACCCCCCATTTATTAAATTTTCGAAACATTTCTCACCCCGCCCCCGTTTATTTGGACCCCCATTTATTTCGCACCTAAGAGTATTAGCCTTAATGTTAATATTAGTAGAAGTGAAATTAATCTTTAATTTAAAATATATTTTAATATTATTCTTAATCTTCAGCTGTTTGGGCGGATCCAGACTAACGCTATTACCGCTTGAGCGGTAGTCAGACTATTTTCCAGAAAAAAATACAAAATATATATTTTTTCCATAAATGGCTGAAGTTGGAAAATAGTAGCAAAATTCATTATCGATTGATTCATTCCTCCCACCTTTATTGATATTTCTGCTTCGTGAGTTTGAATCGCCCGCTTCATTGCATTCAACCACAAAGACACCACCTTTGACCCAGGTTCATTTATCTGTCCATTATCGATGTTTCTCATGACAACGAAGCTTTTAGGATGGGGGATGAGTAGGTGAGCGGCAGCGAGCGGTAGTAAACTGGTCAGGACCAATGAAATGCTCGCAAACTGCCAGTTCAACATGGGGGGATGCATACTGTAGTGGATGAAAACCAATCAGCAGTCGAGTTGACTACCGCTCGATTGTAATCAAAAACAAAGTTAACAACCAATGGCAAGTGAGAATGACAGAACTAACATGGGGGGATGCATAGTTTTTACAGCTCACTACCGCTCGATTTCAGCTCAAACATGGGGGGATGACTCTATTGCTGAGAAATGGAGAAGCGTCGTCATCTGAGAGACCGTGTCACGTGCTTAACTTAGGCCTTGCAGTGCGACAAGATGAAGCCTCCTTGGCCCCTGCAAGAACTAAGTGAAGTTATTGATATTCCTGATCATATAGAAAAGGAGAAGCTCAATACTTTGAAAAATTCATGTGAGCAACATTTAAAAGCCAAACTACACGGCGAGGATAGGCAGAAACGATCTAAAATCTTGGTTGAGTGTGATGCTGCATTGCTCCAGTTTCCTGGTAGCCAAAATGTCAGAGCAAGCGGAAAGCGCCCTGTTCGGTAGATTATTAATTTTTATTTTTAAATAACCTTAAAAATAGAAAATACATGTCCCATTTGAGCTTCTCCTCCTCCTAAGATGTTTTATCTTTTCAAGCCCATGACATGTATGTTTTTGTGGTTGAGCAGAATTTGATGCCTAGGCCCGTGTAGTTTGGCGTTATCCCCTTTCTTGACCTTTGCCCATAGAACTCTGGAATTGCTTTCTTCTTTTACTCTTGCTATACCATGCTGCTGTTAGTTAGGTACTATAAATTCTTTCAGAATGGAAAAACAAAATGGCTGAATCAAACTTTTGAAAGTCAACTGAGTACCTTTTCCTCTTTTTGCATTTTAAGGGAGCTATGTGCTCTAACTACCTGTCTACCCGATGCACCCAAGCACAGGGAATGACAATAATGATCACATCAACAGAAATCTTGATAATGATTACATTGTTCTTTTTTGCTTGCTACTACTTTTCATTTTGTCTTTGAATTTGAAGCATTTGTGATTTTGCAAAGGAAATTTCATTCTCTAATTTGGCCATTCTAGAACAACTGGAAATGGGAACTGCTTATTTAATGCTTGTTCTATTGGATTAATTGGAGATGAATCTTTGTCAGATTATCTTAGATGTCTTACCAGCATCGAACTTTTGCTGTTTCCTAAGTTTTATTGTTCGCATGCATTGATTGGAGTTCTTTGCAAGAAAGGAAACTTTGAAAATGAAAATAATGCCTTTGTGACCATTCTGTCATATGATGCTGCTGATAGTTATATTATGGGTGATCGGCTTCCTTCCATCCATGCTGAGGCTGTACATATTGCTCAAAATTTTCAATTTGCATCCCTTTTGTGCATATTTGCTTTGTCAAGTGCAATTCAAACACCAATTGAACCCTTTTACCGATCAAAGATGACTCCAAAACTGATTGCTATGAAGCCCTCTTTAATTGCTCAATCCTACCAAGGTTGCAGGAATGTGTATCGTTTGAGAAAGTTTATATATTTCGTTGTTCTTCTTTACCAATTACATTCCTTATGTCTGGTTAATTTCTGGATAAGAAGAATCATTATGTTCCTTTGATGGATATTGAAGCTGCTAACAAGTTGTCTTCTGTTGTAAATAAAGCAAACACAGAACAGGTTAAATGCAAAACAAAACAAGCTGCTGCAGAATCTTCCTCTTTCTCTCAAATTTCAGCATCCAAAAAGAGGCAAAGCACTCTGGATAATCTTATTGTAAAAAGGCCAAATGTGGCAAGTAAGAATAAAGTATGCTCTGCCTCTGATGCAGATCCCTTACTTTTAAGCATTGCAACTGTGAAAATGAAGCATGTTCATCCAGACAAGATCATGACTTACCAAACAAAATGGAAGCAAACCAACCACTGAATATTCAATCAGTAGAAACAAATCTACCAGTACACAATGATAACAATTATCTTGGCTTATTCTATGACACAGTTGGCAAGTTTTCTGATGCCAGAAAGTATGATATTCTTTGCAATGTTTGGAAGCCAGATCCAATCCATGCTTTCCCACAAAATAAGGATGGTCGAAGGTTGCAGCACTCTTGGTGGAAAATCTTTCTATGGCTTGTCTATTCTTAGGCTGTTAATGGTGCTTTTTGTTTACACTGTGTCTTTTTTGGAGGAGAAAGCACACACAATGCTTCCAAATTGAATTACCTGTTTAAGGCTCCTTTCAATGACTGGAAAACTGCCTTAAAGTGTTTTAGAAGTCACTTGTCAAAATCTCGCATTCACTCAACTGCAGCACTTAAAGCTATGGAATTCCGCTTACGAATGGCGAATAAGGTCCACAGTATCGACGTTCAGATGCATAGTTCAGTTGCAAGGCAAATTGAAGAGAATAGGCAAAAGCTTATTCCAATTGTTGAGATTGTAATGCTCTGTGGGCGTCAGAATGTTTCTTTGCGAGGTCATAGGGATGACTCTCATCACTTGGATGAAAGTAAGAACAATCCTGGTAATGTCCGTGCCATTTTGAGTTGTTTTTATAGATGTGGTAATAATAGGGCCTTTTCTGACCACTATAAGAATGCTGCAAAATCTGCCACATACATGTCCAAAACAACGCAAAATGAGATAGTGAATATATGTGGGTCTGTGATCACTGAATAGATCGTCTCTGAAATCAAAGAGGCCAGATTCTTCTCCATTCTTGCTGATGAAGCCACTGACATCAGCAACAAAGAGCAAATGGCAATAGTAATTCGGTATGTTAGTAAGAAACTTCTTTTAAAAGAAGCATTTCTTGGATTTATTCATTGTAATGAGGGTCTCTCAGGCATTCAGATCTCCACGAAGATTCTTCAAGCAATATCCGACTTTGGTCTGGATCCAACCTTCCTTCTTGGATAGGGATATGATGGAGCCGGTAATATGGCTGGCAAATGTAGTGGAGCTGCAATGAGGATACAAAGGCACTATCCCAAAGCTATCTACGTTCATTGTAGATCCCATGTTTTGAATTTAGCTGTTGCTTCAGCAAGCCAGATTACTGTTGTGAGAAACATGATGGGCCAAGTTAAATCCGTCAGTGATTTTTTCAATGTACACCCAAAACGCTTTAGTCTTCTGGAATCAAAAATTTAAGAGCTACTTCCTGATGCCCGTCACTCCCATTTAATTGACGTTTGTCGTACTCGTTGGATAGCACGAATCGACAGACTTGATGTATTTGTTGAAGTTTATGAGGCTATTGTGTCAGTGCTAGGTATAGTTTTGTTGAACGAGGAAAGATCATGGAACACTGAATCAGTGAAAGATGCTTCTTGTTTTCTCCACTTTATCGCCTCGTTTGAATTCATAATTTGTCTTTTAACCGTCTCCCGATTACTAGAGGTAACTCGACCTCTTACAAAGCAGCTACAACTCATAGAAATGGACGTTGTTGCATGCATGCAGAAGGTTACGCTTTTATACGCCATGCTTAGCAGGTTTAGGTTGGAGATCGATGATCTTCACGATCAGTTCTACAGGGAAGCTGTCAAAATGGCCGAGAAAGTTGCCACTGTTCCCGCAAAGCCAAGAACAGCTAGATTTCAACAGAACAAAGATAACACTCCGTCTGATACACAATGTCAATACTATTTGCATGTTATCTCTATACCATTGCTTGATCATGTCACCACGAAAATTCAGCTTCGATTCTCCGATATCAACACGAAAAGTCTTAATATTTATTTTGGGTTTCCCAGTAGTGTCATTTTTAATAATGAATGGGTTGAGAAGTTCTCCGTGTTTTTGTCAGCCTACGAGGACAATCTCCCAGAGCCTCCCTACTTGCCAGTTGAGCTGAAAACTTGGCAAAGGTATTGGGAGATGTTCAATGGCAGTTTGCCTTCTTTGTTGTCTTCTCGTTTGCCTTATGTTGACAAGCTTTCGTTTCCGAATTTGTTTGTAGCGTTTTCGATCGCAGCTACGGTCCCAGTGACATCATGCTCATGCAAAAGATCAATATCTGAGCTGCGCCGATTGAAAACGTATCTGAGGAGCACGATGAGCCAACAGAGACTTAATGGTTTAGCCCTCTTAAATGTTCACCATGAAGTCGATCTCTCTGCATCTGATGTTATTGACAGAGTTGCTTTCGTGCGCCCTCGGAGAATGAGACTAATTGACATTTTGAACGAGCCACTGGATGGAGAGGAAGAAGATGAGTGATTTGTTTCTATGGATTTCGATTTGTGTCGCAGAAACTGAATTTCATGTTTTAAACTTGTAATGGAAATTTGGCTGTGTAGGCTACATCACAGGCACGTAGTTCTATTATTCCGTTTGCATATAAGGTAGTTTTAGTGTTCAAATTCGAATACTCGACTAGTTTAAGATGTGTAGATAGTTCACGTATGCAGAATAAGGTTGTATACAGGGTTTACAAAAATTTGGATTCTTTAAGATGTTGGATGTCAGAACTGTGTGAATTATAAGAGTAAGTATGAAGTTCTACGTTTGAAATTTTCATAATATATTTTTCAAGCAGAACCTTCGAAACTTGAGTCTGATGCTCTTGTCTAATTGAAAAAATGAATCCACCTTTAGCTATTTCTCGCAGGGTCTTGGAGTTAAAAAGGGCGTTTCTCATGATAAAAAAGGGTGTTTCCCATGATAAAAAGGGCGTTTCCCATGATAAAAAAGGGCGTGGTCCAGAAAATTTTTCTGCGAGCCTCGCCCCCACACCCCTGTCAGCGGTAGTCAGATTTATGGCTAGATCCGCCCCTGAGTAGTGCTAAACTTGTTACTAATGGTTCTACCAATATTACAGAAAAATGTGTTAAGTGAATTAGCGATATCTGAATTTGATGTAAAAGTGCCTTTCAACTTATTATCGACTATTTTTGCATTGTTATTAGATGTTTTCGTCTTTTTGGATTGAGTAATGGTCCAAGAAAAGCCCACATTTGAAAAATAGCATTAGTTTTATCTTATAAGACATTGTTAAAGTAATTGGTCTCTGCCCGTCTCAAGCAATTTACCAGAACATTTTTGTACTTCTTTTATTTTTCAATTGTTTTTTATCTTTACCAGAAAGAGAGAGCTTATCTGGTTAATTTGTCTTACAGATGCAGTTCTGAGTCCTTTAAACACCCACGGCTTATCCTTAATTCATTATTTAGGAAGCAGTTTTAGCGGAAAACAATTGTTGCAGGGCTCAGCTATCTTTTTGCTGAATATTTCAGTACAAGAGTTTGCATCTCTACTTTCATACAAATCACTCCAATCAGCATTTTGGAGGGCTTTTTTAAATTCGCAGCGATTTCTCTTACTATAAAAGCATACCTTTGGCAGGGTTTTGTTGGCTTTAGTGCCTTTCCTTAGCATCAGAATGGAAGTAAAATGGTCACAATGTGTAAACACGATGCAATTCAAGGCGGTTGACTGAATTTTCCTGTAAATGTCGAGGTTAAAACCTTTTTATATCTAGAAAAGTTGTTATTTCCCTGTAAATAATCCAGGTATACATGAAATTTAATAGATGTATTCAGTCAGCTTCGTTACTTGTACTCATTATTATGAAGTAAGATGAATTTGAAATACAGTAAGCAATTAATCTACGTCTGGAGTGTAGCAAAAAGATTCTAATAGGGCAAGACAATGTCATGTGACAAAGGAGGAGGCTTTTCCCCCATTTACCTCAGAAACGGTAGCAGTTAGGAAAGACAAGCGATGGCTCAACTTCAGAATAGGTTGTAGAGAAGGGTGCAGGTCTGAGAAGCGTAAAATAAACAGTCACAAAGGAGGTGCTGTGTCAAAACTGTTGCCTTGACTACTACAAAATTACTATATAGGACTAGCCCTTGCCCGTCTAAGACCATCACCTTGTAAAAACTCCGCCTCAAGAACCTCTGCCTCAAGGACATCCGCCACAATGACATGCCTCTCCACTTAGCTCCTAGTTTCTAATCTTCAGTATTTGTCTTTTTTCTAATGGCAATCCTGGTTCTGTTCCTCTGTTTTAGTGCAAGGTCCTTAGTCAACAATGATGTTCTTAAGTTTCAAATAAGTCAGTGTACAGCAGTTGTCTTTCTCTATAGTCTGGTCCTTAGTTCTGACATAATCAATCTTCTTCAGCTTCATTGCTTTGTCCTGTTCCTCAGTCTTGTTATTGTTCAGATCTTCAATCCTGTTCCTTGGTCCTGTTCCGTTATATTGTTATTGTTCAGGTATTTTAGTCCCAAAATTACTCATGCATCCTGTTCCTTAGTCCTTAAATGGTCTTCAGTTCCATTTTTTGGTCTTGTTCCTCAGTCTTTTTATTGTTCATGCCCCGTAGTCCTGAAATTATTCATGGTCTTCAATCCGTTTCTTGGTCCTGTTCCCCGATCATGTTATTATTCATCTGCCTTAGTCCAGAAATTATTTGTGGCCTTCAGTCCCGTACTATGGTCCTGTTCCTTAGCCAAGTTCATTAGTCGAGTTTTTATGTTGAAATGATGTCCTTTCTAGATGTCCTTGGCTTGCTTCCTTCCCGTTGAATGGATCCCCCAAAGATCACGATAGAAAGCATAGCAAGTCAATAGATTGGAAGCAGTCTCCGTCTGATCATAGAGAACTCGGGTTTAATGCAGGATACTGCTTCTTGGTCTTGTGGTAGTTTATCTTGCTCACTCCTGTTATAGCGAGATACTTCTATCAAGGCAGCTTAAACTTCATGATGGCATTTGGAAAGGGTTTCATTGGCTTTTACATTTACTCTTCAAAAATCCCTTTTTAGTTGCTTGAAATGGAATGAACTTCTGAATAAGCTTTTGAAATCTGGTAATGGCATTTTGTTTCCATTGAAAGGGTTAAAACCATTTCAACAACACAATGCAAACTGGTTGACTGAATATTCATGCAAACATGGATTTTTTCGATGAACTTTGACTGAATATTAATACCAAGCGAATTTTAAAATAATTCCGCAGCAAGTTTTAGTGATCGAGACGTCCCCATACAGAGCTATTTTCACGGTTTTCAGATTTCGATAATCCCTTTAGGCAAACAATTGGGCCATTGTCCATACAGGCACCAATGACGCACATCAAAAAAGGGCTAGCTCCAATGACCCAAGAAGGAAGAGAAGTTTGCCCAAAACAAATAGGTGGAGACACGCCTACCCCACAGCCAACTGGGCGGCAAAAAAGTGAGAAAATCACACAACTTTTACTCCAGCAGAGCGACTCTTACAAAACCAGTTTCCATGAAAATTACAATTTTAGTATAGTAGACTAGTTCTTCCCTGTCTAAGACCAGCCCCTTGTGAGGACCACGCCTCTGATTAACTTCGTCTTAACAACTTCCAACTCAAAAGGATTGTGCACTGAAGTGGCATTAATTGTTATTAAACTGGATTAAAATCATAATCCGAATTTTCATCTTAAACGTTGATCTTAATCTTTATCTTAATCTAAGCCTTAGTCTTAATCTTAGTCTTCATCTTAAATTAAATCTTAATCTTAACTTCTACCTGAATTTGAATCTTAATTTTAGTCTTAACCTTAAGCTTAATCTTAAAGTTAGAAATTTAACAGCAAAACAACAACTTTTAACTTGCAAAACATGTTTCGGGCATGCACTGTCCATCATCAGTTGATAAATTCAAATTTCTACAACGGTTAATTTTATTAAGAAAAATAACTTACGTAATATATGTTTACAACAATAGATGAGAGGAAAAAAAGTTGTCTTAAAGTTATTCTTAAAGTTATTCTTAACCCTTTACGACTTTGAGTCTCAGTAGAGGTCCCAGCCACAAAATTGAACCGAAAATTAAAAAATTTGTGGATTTTCATAAAAATTGGTGAAGAGTGCAATTTCAGTGCCTTGATCTCAAAAATTAACCCCATTTTCAAAAATTTTACAGTTAAGGTGGTCACAATCGGGGCCAAAGTGTCCCTTATTGGGGGGAGTTTGAGGAAAATTCAAAAATTTTTTATTTCCATAAAAATTGGTGGAATGTACAATTTCAGTGCGCTGATTTCGAAAATCAACCTCATTTTCAAAAATATCACAGTTAAGGTGGTCAAAATTGGCGCAAAGTGTCCCTTATTAGGGGGAGTTTGAGAAAGATTCAAAATTTTCTGATTTTCAAAAAAATTGGTGAAAAGTACAATTTTAGTGCGCTGATTTCGAAAATAAACCCTGTTTTCAAAAATAAACCCTGTTTTCAAAAATTGGTCAAAATTGGGGGAAAAGTGTCCCTCATTTGGGGGAGTTTGAGAAAAATTCAAAATTTTTGATCTCCATAAAAACTTGTGGAATGTACAGTTACCGATTCTGGTATTGTGAAAATTGCATGAAATAAACTTGACAACAGCTTTCTGTTCAGCTATCTCTACAACTCAAACCTCTACAAAGGAGGTAAGAGTCTTCAAATCAACGAAAGAAAGCTTGCCAAGCTCACTGATTAAAGACATGCTAAAATTACTGTATGCAGTCTAATGTATGCATTTAATGTTGCATTGTGCTTTCGATAAAATGGCTGCCAGACTTGATAGTTGTTGTTTCTTGTGCTGGAAAGAAATTACCATACCGACTGATTGTAGCCCTATTCGTGGTTAATCAAAAGCAGTTGATGATATAAAAAAAATTGCCTTTTGAAGTTGTTTTAACATCAAACTACAATGGCTGCCGAAAGTGTTGGAACGCCTGTGCTAAAATTATCTTTCACTGCCTACTATTGCTTCACCCTCCCCCTCCTCCCCCTTAAACAATGTTGTTTAACACTACAATTTCCAGCTAATTTTGGCCTCCCTTAAGCTTGTGAATACGCTAGATTTACCGAAAATGTCAATGATTCACCAGAAAAATCTTGGGCATTCCAACTACATTTGGCAGCCATTGTAAAAAATTTTTCTTCAAAAAAGGCTGATTAAAATGCTGGATAGTGATTGTTTAAGGGGGTTTTCGGGGCGCTGAATTCAATGGTGATAGTTAAAATTATGAAATTTGCCCATTTGACGTCGTTATTGGCAATTTTGTTAACTTTTGCCCCAATTTTACGGTTCCTCCACAAAGAATGGCAAATAAACGCATCATATGTAACTTTCTATTGATCTGAGTTTTTGTTTAGGTAACATACATCGTGAAAATAGTATGTGTCTTACAAGCCCAACATCTTTTGAAGTTATGCAAAGAAACACAGAACAGTATCGATATTTCGAGGAAGATGTGACGTCATAAGTCAGTTTTAGCAATGTCCAAATTTCTTTAGCAGTAGAGCAATTCATTACGTCATCTTCAAACTGTAAAGTTTTTCCGTAGTTCCCACAGTTTACGGTTTTCCTACCTCTGAATAACTCTGCATTTTTAATAAAAACAGTTGCAATTTCATATCTAACAACTGTACATGTATCAGTTACACTTACTGAACAATGAAACCGGTGCTTTATTGCCGCGAAATTTGCCTAACTTGCCAATGTTTGTCACAAACAGCACCAAGGCATTAAAATAACATGACTGTCATGTTCATATTTAAAAAGAGACTGATGCAGCTTTCGCCAATTATTTCTACATCTTGTTCTGAATTGATTTCTCAACGATTTCAATGATGCTATGTAGTACCCTCCACTACACCTATTAGAATAACTTTTCAAAAAATGTGTGCAAGTTTTATATCTTTTCTCGGAGCAACTGCAGAATACAGGGCCAGCCTATGTTAGCCTTTTACCTCAAATGCAAGAAGGCCAATAGCCGACTTTTCTTAGAGTGCTGTTACGACACAAGCTGCAAAGCCTCAAGCCTACAAACGCGAAGCGCCAAGTTAGCGATGAACAGTACTGACTGGCGACATGTTATAACCAAGTGCGTTACCGCGCGGCGCGTCACCAGCACTCAAGCTTTTTCGGATGGACTCCTTGTGAATAACCTTGCTAACATGTTGCAAGTATATATTTTGGTCAGCCTACAGCCTACAGCCAACGACTCAAAGCGCATGCAGGGAAAAAAAGAAGCGCAACGTCATAGCCTTGCTAACATGTTGCAAGTATATATTTTGGCCAGCCTACAGCCTACAGCCAACGACTCAAAGCGCATGCACGGAAACTATGGCAATGACTGATGAGAGCTGGCTGGCCTCGGCATTTCGCAGAAGATCGAGATAGACGTTGTTTGCAGGTCCTTGTTTGCAGGTCCATTGCAGGTCCTAACGATACAAGGTTTTGAATTTTAAGCACACAGGATGCAAGAACAACACTGGAAGTCATGTATCACGATTCCATTGTCACTGCATCAATAATCAAATGTAACATTAACGTCTGTGACTGTAAGCACCGTTATCACTTGGTTATTTTACAGTACTATCTACGACTAGGCCCTGTCACGTGTCTGCGTTCTTGCTAAGACTGTAAGATGAACAGCGGATGAAACCATTTTCAATTGGAAGAGTGTTCGTGTTCTACCCCCTTTAATAAACGGATGATACTGTGAGGATTGCCTTTCTGCTCAGATGAAAGTGTTCAGTTATAAGAGTGCTAGCACTCTAGCCCTTTTAATAAACGGGTGATACTGTGGGGATTGCCTTTCTGCTCAGATGAAAGTGTTCAGTTATAAGAGTGCTAGCACTCTAGCCCTTTTAATAAACGGGTGATACTGTGAGGATTGCCTTTCTGCTCAGATGAAAGTGTTCAGTTATAAGAGTGCCAGCACTCTAGCCCTTTTAATAAACGGGTGATACTGTGGGGATTGCCTTTCTGCTCAGATGAAAGTGTTTAGTTATAAGAGTGCTAGCACTCTAGCCCTTTTAATAAACGGGTGATACTGTGGGGATTGCCTTTCTGCTCAGATGAAAGAATTCAATTGATAGAGTGTTAAAAACTCTAGCCCTTTTAATAAATGAATCATACTGTAGGGGGGGGGGTTTGCCCACTTAATTAATACTGTGGGGATAGATTTCTTGCTAAGATCAAACTGTTCAGTTATAAGAGTATTAGCACTCTAGAGCTTTTAATAAACGGGTGATACTATGGGGATTGATTTCTTGCTAACATGGGAAATTTAATAGAAAGAGTGTTAAAGCTCTAGCCCTTTTAATAAACGGATGATACAGTAGAGATTGCCCTCTTGCTAAGATGAAAAAATTCACTTTTAAAGGTGTCAGCACTCTAGCCCTTTTAATAAACGGGTGATATTATGGGGATAGATTTCTTGCTAAGATCAAACTGTTCAGTTTTATAAGAGTGCTAGCACTCTAGCCCTTTTAATAAATGGGTGATACTGTGAGGATTGCCTTTCTGCGCAGTGTTGATAGAGTGTTAAAAGCTCTAGCCCTTTTAATAAATGAATGATACTGTAGGGGGGGGGGTTGCCCACTTAATTAATACTGTGGAGATTGATTTCTTGCTAAAATTAGAAATTGATTTGGGTGTTAAAGCTCTAGCCCTTTTAATAAACGAGTGATACTGTGGGAGGGGGGGTTTGCCCACTTACTTGATACTGTGGAGATGGGGATTGATGTCTTGCTAAGATAAGAAACTTAATTGAAAGAGTGTTAAAGCTCTTGCCTCTTTAATAAACGGGTGATATTGTGGGGGTCGCCCACTTAATTGATACTGTGGGGATTGCTTTCTTGCTAAGATGAAGGGATTCCATTTGAAAAGTGTAAGTGCTGTAGCCCTTTTAATAACTGGTTGATACTTGGGATTGCTTTCTTGCAAAGAATGCTTATTATGCAAATGAGATGCCCCATTGTTATGGGCCCTTGTTCAATTGAACAAGAAAGGCTTTTTCCCTGGGCCACCTAGAGATGCGCTTTTTTTTAATGCATCCCGTTTGTGGCCGGACACTGTTTAAAGATTTTGCCAAGCGTTTTGAAGCCTATAAGTTTGTTAAAATTTCGATTTTCTCTCGGCTCAAAAAAGTTTTGATTTCAATGGCGGCCATCTATTATGTTCCTCTCACCACACGCACAGTGATTATTTTGTCCTGTGGGATTGCTTTCTTGCTAACATGAAAGGATTCCATTTGAAAGGTGTTAGTGCTGTAGCCCTTTTAATAACCGGTTGATATTTGGGATTGCTTTCTTGCAAAGATAAAACTATTCCATTTGAATGAAAGGTGTTATTGTGCTAGCTCTTTTATACTGTGGTCATAGGCATTGTGCTCTCTTATTGAAATTCCACAATGGCAACTTTATGGTGCATTGTCCTTAGAAGTACCTATTTCACTGAAGTTACCCTTCATTAAAGTTGTGCTTGTAAATGATTTGCATTTACAAAGAAATCATTGGAAATAAAGAAACCTCTTATTCTGCTGCATCATTGATCAATTGAAATGACCATTTACCGTTTACGAAAATGAATAATATAACCTGACCTCTTAGCATCGATTTTACCTTAACTACGATTGCCATTGTATCCTTGCTGCCTTGTTTTTCATTTAAAAATTGAGCCTCCAGTTCATAAATAAACATTGTAATACTAGTGCACTATATGCCAAACGAATAATTCATTATATGAGTAAGGATTAAGCAATAAAAGGATGACTTCTGGAATGGATGCCCCTAGCCTCATTTTCATGTTGGGTTTTTTTTCTGAATTCAGCAGTCATTTTCTGAATTCAGCAGTCATTTTCTGAAAGGAGAACTTAGTTATTGCGTATTTTTTCGGCAGTATTGTCACAAAGCATGCAAGGATACTGCGTTAGCCGGAAAAAAGTTCTATAGGTACTAGCTTTAATGTTGTTTCAAGATTAAATGACAAAAAAGGAGGCAAAACAACGGAAATTACAGCATAGGGCAGTTATGAAGTCATCTATAGAACCTACAGTGTCAAAAATGTTACCAGTGAATTCAGCACCCCCGAAAACCTTATTAAGTCGACAATCTTTTTATAGGAATCAACTAGCATACTGGATAAGAAAAAGACAATGGCTGCCGAAAGTGTTGGAATGCCTGTGCTAAAATTCTCTTTCTTTGCCTACTATTGCTTCACCCTCCCCCTCCTCCCCCTTAAACAATGTTGTTTAACACTAGAATTTCCAGCTAATTCTGGCCTCGCTCGATTGCAAAGAGAATCATCCATAGTCTCAACATTGTTTGAGGGGGAGGGGAGGGCTTAAGCTCTTGAATATGCTAGATTTACCGAAAATGTCAGTGATTCACCAGAAAAATCTTGGGCGTTCCAACTACATTTGGCAGCTATTGTATGTGTGCAGGCCTTGTCTTGTGAAATTAAAAAAAAGAAAGTTGTAGAAAAAAAATTCAGCAGATCACAATTGAATTGAGAGATAACTATTTTAATCTGAATTCGAAAGAGCTTGACGATAAAGAACAATGTGTTTCCAGGTAAGCAAATATCAATCATCTCCCTTGACGTTTTCTCGATGTTTGTAAAGAAATGAACATTCAAAGCAATTTCCAACTTGTTCTGTGTTGTTGACACCCTTATGCAACTTGTGGTTGTGCAGCACAGCTCATTTTGCTGTAAAAGTGTAAACAAATAATAAAATTGATTGTTTGCAAACCTTTTATGTTTTCTAGCTAGCTGTAATAAAATATCTTTAAATCTTATATTACTTATAAATTTTTTCATGTAGCCCGGACAGGAGAAATTTTTACTGTGTCAGCTCTTCAACACTAGTGAAAAAAAGCCAAAAGCCATCTCAACAAGATGAGCCAGCTGCCAAACGCAAGAAGGAACCAAATGAATGTCCTGTAACAGTTGAAATTCAACGGAGTACAGAGCGAAGAAAAAAATTTTACCAGATGTTTTAGCACCACTTGGGAAAATGCTCTGCAGTGGAACATTCAAACAAATTTCAAGAGCTGCTAGCAATGCGAACCCATTAGAAAACATTTGTCTGAAGAAGTTGCAAAAGAAATTCACAAAGAAAGCATGTCAATGTGTCTAAAGAAATCAGAAAAGCCTGACAAAGAGCGTACTGATAGTTGCCTCAGAAAAACAGACAAGAACAGTATGTTGGATTTTTCTTTTGATGAACTAGGCAAGGAGTTGGAAGTGAAGACACCTTGAACAAGAATGATAAGGAGAATAAATGGGTATTTAAAAAATTTAAAGATTTGAATTTAAAATTTAAAAAATAATTCTAGAAATATGACAGCTGTCCAGCTTCTAATTCCAATACTTGTCAGACATTCGGGATTTATGGTTAAGTCTGAAATTTTCTCTCACTTGGATGAGAAAAGTGCAATCCCTTAGTAAAAAATCAGGGTTTGCAATTGATTTGCAGCAGATTTGTCACAAACTTTGCAGTGAGTGTGCTTGCAGTTTGAAAAAATTTTCAAAGACAATAACAATACAAATTTGCAAATAGTTTTGAAGTCATTTGAATTTCGCACCATTTTGCAAGCTCCTAGATTTTGTCGGTGATAAGCATAGAACAAAAGGGTTTGCATTGTGCAAACCAATAGCAAATCATGAACAATGAGATATTTGAATAGAGTTTGCAGCATGCATGTTCTCTGCAAACCTCTTTTTACCCTTTACACATACTCTGTGCAAACCCTTGCAAGCTGACTACAAATAACAGAAAAAATTTTGCAAATAGATTGCAAACACTATGCATGCTCCCAGAGCAAAAGAAAAACATGAGCAAAATGATTTCTTTGAAGCTACTGATAAGAAAAAAAAGTACAATACAAAATGACCATTTCTGAAGTAAATATCTTGAAATTGCTGCAGAAAGTTTCTATTGTTTTAACAAAAGTTTTTATTTTTTTGAAAAATCGTCCTGAGTTTCCTTTCCAAATGCACGGCAATAACCATCACATTTTACATTTATCTTTTTGTTAATTTCTTGATCTGTGCACCCAGACTTCCCACTAGGAAACTTTTTCATCAAGAAAACTAAAAAAGGCAAAATATGTTTATTATTTAAACTAACTGCGTGATACAATACTTTTCAGGTTCTGAACTAAGGAACCAATACTTAAATATTTTGCACCAGGATAAATTTGTAATCTGCATAAGTATTATTTACCCTTTATTGCTGAGAGTATTCTCTGATATGTTTTTAAACTTATGAAACTCCCTATAGTTCTCATAGTACTGTTAAATCCTATTGGTTTTCATTCAGAAAATGCACATAAATGAAGGATTTGAGTACTCTTAAATCTTATTGGTTTTCATTGAGAAAATTCACAGATGAATGATTTGAACAGAAAATATTTGATCAAATCAAAGTTTTCACGTTATAAGCAATAAGTAGTGACATGTTATACCTAAGTAATGACAAGCTGCAAAATATATTGAAAAGTGAAACATTTTGCAAAAGCCTAAACCTTTCCAATGCACAACATGGTACGAAATCAAATATATATCTACCTCAGTCGCTTTACTTGGCTGGTACATTGAAAATGGGCTGCTAGTTATTGGTAGCGAAAAAAAATAACACAGACAAGTAAAGGTTTTGAAGGTTCTGAAAGAAGATGACATAAAAGATGCTCTTCAAACTTCAACATTCAAGGGCCCTTGACCAATCTATTTGAATCTATTAGCGCTTAAGCATTAAAGACAGTTCAATGGAAAAAGTAACAAAAACTCACCGACGGTATTGACCTTCAGAATTTTGCAATCGTAGAATTTCGGAATATTTTTTTTATTTCCTCCTTGTGATTTGTACTCAATCCATTTCGCAACATAAATGCCATCCTGATTGAGTTGGAGCGATGTTGTGGGCAGTGAGTTGCATGATTGTGGTGGGTTCTTAAAATCAAATGTGAAGCCACTTTCTTTGAAAATTTTCTTCTCGAAAACGTCACTGAGGGAAAGGATACTCACTTCAAGTGGAGAATTTTCAACGTTCCATCTCACTACAGCCTTTGAAACCCTCTTTCTCTGTTCCTTGTACAGTTACTGTCACTTCTAGAGACATTTGATGACTTTTGCAGCTTACTGTATTTGTTAAATGGAAGATCTATTAGGTTTATCGCTTTTTTTCTTGACCTTGGCAGTTTGACCTCTGGCTTCGTCGTTGGATTGCAACGCAAATTCAACTTTCAACCGTCATTCGTATTCGTGAAAAGAAGCGTGATATCAATGATGTTGACAAGGGATTGTGTCTCACGGGCCTCATTTAAAGATTCAAGCTTTTCAAATGTTTTTCAGTTTTAGTTCAATAATATAAACTCCCAAGGGCCTGCTATAAAAAGACGTGGAAACCTGTGTGATCTTTTCGTTATACCCAAGCCGCATCGTTTTGTTTTTGCCATTGTTCTATCTTTTTATTGTTCTCAGTTATCACTGTAGTAACAAAAATCTGACCATGTGTTTTTATTTTTATTTACAGCAACGAATATAATTATTTTGCAACTTTTGCAGAATTTGCTCTAATGTGATTGGCTCATTTGGCGCTTTCTTTATGTTAGCTGTTAAGATGAAGCGTTTTTGATGAAATTAGACAACTATGTTTTATTATAAATATCCAAATCGAAAAAATAAATGAGAAAAATTGTAGCTTTATTATCAATTAAGTTATTCTATAACCTTCTACGGAATGACAGGTCGAAAGCGAGCAAAATATGGTGAAAAGTTTAGGAGTGATTTCGCATTAGAGGACGTTTCACGGTGGACGAAAAATTGGTGGAAGAATTTGCCTAGTAATTCTGGTACTCAAAGAGAGTCAGTTGAAGTAATAGTAGCACCAGAAAAAGTAACAAAAGAGGGTCTTGGCAGTGATTTTATAGCGCTTAAAAATTTGGAGAACGACCCACTGGTGAAGTCATACAACAACAGTACGGATGTCGGAAAAGAAGATGCTACCAGCAGAAATAGCTGGGATAATGCGACTCTACTTGCCAATGAAAATACTGAAGGAATAGATAACATCCCAATGACCGAAGCAAAATTTTATGCTTCTAGTCTTTAAGATATTGATTTTATAGGCGTTAATTTCTATCAAGGATTTGACTGTGAAAAATTGCTGGGGGTGAAATTTTCAATCAATCATTTCTACACACTGAGCTGCTAACTGACCAGTTGCTTATTAAAAAAAGTTATTGCTTTTGCCAAGAAAAACTTTTCCGCTAACTTGATTATAGTGGTTTTATTGTCAACCATCTGAATTTGCAGGAAACATATTGAAAACAACTCTCCAGCAAGCAATCAAGTAACAAGTTTGCATAATGCTATCTTTATGCATACGCTTTACAAAGTTTGCTTTTAGCTTGGAACAGTTTGCTTGTGCTTTGCAAATTTGCACAAACTCTTGGCATACTTCCAAACGCAGATAAAACAATAGAGCAAACTATCTGCAAAGTTTGTGCAAATTCTATTTTTTCTTAAGGGATAGTATATTATAATAATAAAAATTTATTTACTTTATTTTGTGTTATAAAAGTTATATTTTTTGTGCTGGTCATAAGTTTTTAGAAAATATTCAATTTTAGCCATTAATAAGTAAATTGATAGCCAGAAAGGTATTGAAAAATGTTTTTAGGCTTGATGCAAAATATGGTAAAATCAATCTACTTAAAACAAGTACCTGATGAAATTTTTCCTTTCATCTTCACACATATTGTCAACATTATCTTTTTTTGCTAAGCACACAAAATTCTATGTCTCTGATTGTTAACAATCTTATTTTGATTTGGCATATTGCTTTGAATTAACAAAATGTTGGAAAAACAATGTAAATACATTGAATAGAGCTACTAGATAATCCAATTGCATAAATATTTGTCCAAGAGATGTCAGATTACCCATTTGAGTTCTGAAATTTCAGTTCATGTATCAGAATATTATAAATTGGGTTTTCATATGTTAAATGTATATATATAAATTTTATTTCAATTGCTGCAATATAACATATCAATAAATTCTTTTTCAGTTAGTTAACCTTTGACCATTTGTATCATACAACATCTTCGAATGACAAATGCACCTTGTTCAGTGACCGTATTCTGATAAACAGACTTAATGTGAGCACAGATTTGAGTCATAACGTTGACGCATGTAAGAAGTTCTTTGAGCTGGAAATCAATTCAAGAATAGTAGCAGCGACTATGATTGAATTAAAACTAGAAAGCTTTCATGGCATACCAGATCCTACAGAATATGAGCAACATAAAAGCACAAAATCTCAGAGAGCTAAATTTGTAACAGATCTATCTGAAAAAATTGTGAATAAGTATGTGCTTAGGGAGGATCAGGTCAAAGAATTTCTTGACAAGCTCAGAAATAGAAAGGAAGCATATAAGGTATCCAAAAATGTAATTGGGCATTTCAAATGCAGGTTTCCGGGATGCTCAAGAACATATCGCTTTGATGGTAAACGTCGCAGAGAACACGAGAAAACACATGGTATGTCATACAACAACAGAAATGAGAGCATTGAATCCAGGGAAGAGCAAGATGATGAAATGTTAAATTATCAGCTAGCCCTTCTGGAAATTGGAATGTTATTTCAGAATTTTTTGGATGCTATCAGAGAAGGAGATGGTGAAAGAGTCATTCGATGTTGGAAGTTTATGCTCCCATACCTCAAAGAAGATGGTGCAAGTAGCCGGAAGTATGCTTTGGAAGCAATGTACTTAATCTGCCAAGTCAATTGCTTACTAAGTCAAAGAGCTGCTCACAGTCTTACGTGGAATCGATTTTATAAATCCAAAAAAGGTGTTGAAAGAATATTCCACTTGATTTAGCTCTAGAACACTTCAACAAGCTGATTAAGACTGTGATCAGAAATCTTGGACCCAATGGTCTCAGTAAAGAGTCTATAGACAGGTACTGCAAGGCTCTTGGGGTGAACAAGCAGCTATTGGATAATTTTGACAGCAGATGTGGTATTGGGAAGAGATCAGGTGCTCATGCGAGTCGCTCTTTAGTGGCAGACATGAAGAGAATTGTTAAAGAACTTATTGACCAGCTGATGTAACACATGGTAGGGCATATAAACATTCTACTGGTGTGAAAGATAGCCTACTTGCATCAATTGATATCACAGCAATGTTTAAATTGATTGAAGAACATAAGCGTAAAGTTCATCTTAAAAAATTTGCTAGCTAGAACATCATATTACTGTAATATAATGTAATATAAAACCTGCATATATTTTAACTTGTTAGCCCCTGGTCCCCAAGGATGTATTTGTCCAATTGATTTAGTCGGTCACCAGGTAGGTAAACGCCAACTTCCACAATCAGAAGTACTGACAAACGGACGGTGTGGCGATGGGGAGCCCATTGGGACCGGTGCTAGCTGACATCTTTGTTGGTTTCTACAACGGTCAATGCTTCGGATCTACATCCAACATCCGGTTTAGGGACCGGTCATTAGTTATCTACTAGGGGGGCTGGAGTGATTTGGCAAATTTTATCAAAAAATTTGCTGACCCCTCTAAAACACCAAGAACAATTTTAGGAACCCCCCTGATAAAATGGAAAAAACTTCATGGCCCTGCCTAACTTGCAGCGGTATAAGCTTTAACATTTTGTTCTGTTGTGTTGTTTAATTAATTGAAGACCATGTATCTTAGGATATTGTGTGGAACAATGAAAAAAAACTTGAACAACTTTCAACACAAAATATTTTGAAATGTTAAAAAGTCTTTTTTTGATCCAGTATCTGTTAATATTTTAAAAAAACACAGGTGGTATACAGGGCTTACCATACCAATTCAAGACATGTTCATACTTACATACATAAGTACACTACACAATGGAACTGAAACTGAAAATATTCTGACTGTCACCATGAAGCCTGGAAAATAGAATTGAAAGGGATTTATTAATAGATATCTGTGACATACTTGCACGCTGAATAAAAGTTCAATTTCTAAAACTCTGAAGACACATCTCTAAATCTGCACAATACATGTTTACAAGAAGTTATTCTCTAGTCAAAAAGACAATGTAAACTTACATAATTGGCTGCTCTATGATTGACTGCCACACGACCACTTCTCAAAGTAGTAAATAGACTGCTAGCATCAAAAGAATCTGCCTCTTCATCAGTACTTTCAGAGGATGAATCAGAAGTGTGCATATCTCTTATAACAAGATCTTCTTTACTTGTTTCAGAATTCATATCTTCATCAGAATCTTGCTCTTGCATTGCTTCTTCCTGTGGTTCAACTTCCATATATTCAGTTATTGCTTGTTCCTGTTGTTCAACTTCCATATATTCAACTTCTTCATCTCTATGGCCTGTGTCCATGGTAGCAATCAGATGTCTTTGAATTGCTTGAACCTTCTCAGGTTTTCTCAGCTTTAGCGTGTTTTTCAGGTTAAAATGAGCCAGATACTTATCAAGTGTGTTAACTGTCAGTTTGGCAAGCATACCTTTTTCAAATAAATTCTTCCAGTCATAGTCAGCATAATCTTTACTTTTTTCTTGGCGTGCTATATGTACTCTTTGCTCAGCTCTTTTCTGTTTTTTATTGACAAAAGTGTCAAGTGCTGAACATATTTTCTCACTTTATCTTTTTCCACAATGAAATTCTTTGAAAATGCGGCAATGTCATCCTCTTTATCCAATTTCCCCTCTTGAAACAAAATTTCAGCTTGTTTTCTAGGTTGAAAATCATCAATTTCTCGCTGCCTTCCATCTAATTCAATGGGAGTCAGAAACACACTTTTGTAGTGTAATCCTTCAGCATCATAGTCAGGATACGGTTTTGGTACCTTGGTACAAGGAGGTCCTACCCAATCCTTTGAGCAATGTATACAAGCTCCACAAGTGCATTTAACATATTCGATGTACTTTTCCCCTGTTTCCATGTGAGTTTCCATAAAATTTTTTAGCTCCTGAAAATAGTTTTGACCAGGACATGGCTTCCCTGAGCCTGCTTTGGAGATAAACTCCTTTAGATATTTGTGGTTCTTGAAAAACAAGTCTTCTGCACTATCAGATGTGTATGCCTTCATGAAACCTCCAGCAGCAGTTGCTCCATCAATCCGGCAAGTTAGCTCTTCACAGACTTGAAAAGCATTATATTTCATTCGATCATACTCAAGCTGCTCCATTTCATCCAAACTAATGTTGGCAATTTGCTCCTCTGTTAATCCTTCAAATGGCATCCTGTATTCCCAATCAATTGGCCCCCCATCACATATTGCATCTCCAACATAACTCTGGCAACGCTCTACTTCATTTTGACTGCTATCACCACTTGCAAGATGATGCCTAATGTAGTAGTCTGCATTAGTAAGTAGAATAATCTCCACACAGCGCAGTTTCACATCATGGTTAGAAACTCCGACACCAGGTCCACCATCTGTAAACTCTAGAATTCTGGATTTCAACTTTGGTAAAGAAGCAGCTATGTTATTAATAAACTGGCTGCATGACTGAAGAACACCTTCTATTACAATCCATATTTCAGAATTTGCACTCGTACCTTGAAGCAACTTTGTCAGAAAGCAATCAGAAAGCTGCCATCTGGTATGTGTGGCACCCAGGGCTACTTTAAAAATCTTTCTGTCCCAAGCAGAATCCATATTTTCCAGTAAATTGGCCACAAAATCTTTGGTGAGTTGTGGGGTTTGGGAGTTAGATTCCTTTGTTAGAATCTCTTCAAGAAAAAGCTCAAGATCAACTTCTTTTGATTGCAATATGATGTATTCACCACCAACAATGTAAACTGGGATTCCATGCTTTGGATGACACAGTAGTTCTTATCTTTTTTGTTTGAAAATCATAGAGGCTTTCAGTGGTTTTTTCCAGTTGGAAAGACAAGAGAATTGCGAATGCTTCCTTGAAAGGCAGATACGAGTAATGGAGGTCCTGTCCATTGATATTGATGGTACAAAGCAATTCTTGAAGTACAGCCCGCAGGCCTTTCAAATTATTCCTGTGTGTGTGAAGGTCTGGTGAATCAATGTCTGCATCAAAGGATTTTACTCCTCAGCTGCATTCAGACGACAAGTTTGAAGAGAACATATAACATGCTCAGAAACTCTTGAGTTCTTTCTCATATCTGTTTTTGTTCTGTTAAGCAGGCTTCTTTCATCCATGATGGTCCTTCTCAATTTCTTGTTTTAAGTGATCCAGCATGAGTGTTGCCAGGTAGACTTATTACCTTCCTCCCACTCTTTCGGAAACAGCTTCTTACAACATACAGCTGTTTCAACATACAGTAGTTTGAGCGGGGTGGTGGTGTGTGGAGGAGTGTAGACTACAACGAATGTAATAAGTCTAGTTGCCAGGCAGCATGCAGCAGAGACTTGAAACTTGAACAACAACAGTGAATAACACATGGAGTAACACTAGTGCCCAGTTCTCTCAACTTAACAAACAGCGACTCGCAACAGCAATTGTTTGCAGAGAAGCAAAGCAAAATGGCAATGCTAAGCAGTATATCCATAGATTTATAGAATTAGGGTACGATGATTTGAAACAGTTGCAAGAAATGTCAACAGAAGATTTAAAAGAAGTTTTGAAAGATGTAAGCCAGGGCACCAAAAGAGATTTCTGGCCGTTATTCAAATTCTACAGTCCAAAGCAACACATGGTGAGCCATGCAGAAACCAAGATGACAAACATTCAGTCAATGAAGGTGTTCCTTCTGCACAAGATATTACAGCTTGGCCACAAATTGGCAAGGACCTATGGGTACCAAACCCACTGTTAGAAAGACTGAGGTTTTATAATGATCTTTTAACAAGATTGCTTAAAACAACATACCACCTTGTACCACCAATTCAGTTCAAAAGCTATGCAATTGATCAAAGAATTACACGTTGGAAAATTGAGAAGACAGCCCTTAGACTTGAAAAAAAAGTAAAAATATTTTTGACAATAGCAGCAAAGATGGCAATGCTATGAAGGTTCAATAATTTTCATCAGAGTCATTAGCTATTCAGATTGGTGACAGATCAAAAGCAGAATCTGCAAAAGTGATTGTTGATGGGATTATCAGTGAGCTGTTTAGCTTCCTGGATGAGATACTAAAGCAACATTCATAATTATTCAGCAAGCAGAATGAGGTTAAGCTTTGGAAGCATGATAAGTTGAAATACTATGATGACAAAATAGCTAAGATGAAATCTCACTTGCATTCATTGGAGAAATGTTGATCAAGCATCATCTCAAAAATTGATTTAATCAAAAGAAGAGTACCCCTTTTTGCTGATACTAGCAAAGAGGTTCAACATAAAAGAAAAAGGATATATGGTAGTAACAAACAGAAGGCAAGTAAGAGAAAAACAAAAAGGTTACACAAAAGGCAAATGAAATTGTAAAGATCATAACAAATGGCAAAGTAGAAGAACACTGCACCCTGAAAGATGGAAACAGATTACAATTAAAGGTACACCAAATTGAAAGAAAAGATGGGCTAGTTCCGAGGTATCATTTGGAGGCTTTGAAATTTCTTATTTCGGATGACTGCTTTGATACAGATGCCATGCCAATTGTTGAAAAGATGGCCAGTGATCTTGGTGCAAAACAGACTTCAACACGTGAAGGACGGAAAAGAAAATTATTGAAAGCAGCTGCAAAGAAAAAGCAGTGCAGCATTATTGATATGATGTCTAAAAAGAAAGGAGCACCTGCCATGTCAACTGCTGTTACCTTGGACGAGTTGGTTCTGTCAGACATAGAGTCTGATTCCAGGTCCTCTTCTTCTTCCAACTCAGATGAAATGGACACTTGACACTAACTAACAAAAACATAGATACTGCATGCTAAGAGTCTTGAATCTGAAATGTGCTGAAATTATTAATTGTGTGTTATTTGAGGACTTTTTCAAATTGAAGATTTGAGGATTTCAGCAAACAGTTTTGTAAATCTTGTAAGAATATTTCATGGCCCTTCCAATTGGAAGACAAAATTTCGTAGCCCATCTTCAAGGCTGGAATAAATTTCATGGCCCATACCAAATCACTCCGGCCCCCCTAGTAGATAATTAATGAACGGTCAAGAATCACTTGCTTAGAACCAGCAGTCTGAAAATTCAGTTTCTATTCGTGGGAATTTGGTAGAAATTGCTGTAATTTAATGAAAAAAGTTCTGAAAACAGACCACTGCATGCTGAATGTAAAAATGTAGGTTCTTATATGCGAGTTTTTTAATGAAATAATGTATCATTCTTTAGTGCAATAAGGGTTTTATAATGTCGCTAATGTCTTGGTCACCATAACTTGAGACTGTCAAATTGCTGTCTTCAACTGAAACTTCAGCCTGACTCACGATTGTTGTGTTAAAAGACTGAGTGAGTGATGTTGAGTTGTCATATTATGAGCTTTCAGTTGAAATATCCATTTCTTTGCATTCACTGCTTTCCGGTAAATCATCCATGTCCAGAAAACTTCAGACAATGCAACAAAAATTTTCTTTGCATGTACTAAATGCCACAATTCAACATGTTGGGTTATGTCTTTAATATTGTATAAAATTGCGCAGTTATCTAGCAACTGGTTTATTTGATAATTATCAAACTCTTGTAGTATCATGGTAGACCTGACAGGGATAAACACATTATCTTCTGCTAATAATTGATTTCTGTATACCTTCAGTTTTGCATGCAATAGCTCTCTTAGCTCTCTGGATACATTTCTTTTTTTGTTGCTAACTTCCAAGAGTAATTTTTCTTTATTTGGATCAAATAATTCCAGTGCAACATGTGAGGAGCAATCGCATGCATGTTCTACTACAAACATCGCAACAAAATCAGCCTGTTGGTCTGTTTGCCTGATAATTCTTTGAAAAGGATTCTGTTATTAATTTTTGGCGACATTCATGGCTGTGTACAAATTCCTTGTGTACAAAAGCAAAAGCACTGTTTTCCATCCCTGGCTAGCCTGCCAATTTCTTGCACTAGCATCTCAAATTTGAGGATGGTCCAAAGTGAATGCTCCTATAAACATTTCTGCAATTGATTCCCATTCCAAAGGCAATGGTGCAGACCAGAACTTGAAGTTAACTTTCTGGGTTTCCCATCTCATTTAAAACATGACTCTTGCCTGAGTCAGGGCTACCAGCATGAAACATCTCAATTATATGGTTCGTTATAGGCTCATTGTTGGAAGCTGATTCTGTAAAAGCAGCGTTAACAATAACTCTGTATAACAATGCACATTGTTTCCTAGTTTGGCAAAAAATAATACATCTTGGTGTGCATTCCTTTTCAGTTTGCAGCTCTTTAATCAGTGAGTGGAAAATGCCCTCAAATGATCTCCTTTTATATATGTAATACAAATGGTATGATATATTACGTCTCACAGGTGATTGCTCTATGCTGAATATCTTGTTTGGATTTATGTCCAGCATCAAGAAGATAGCAGACTTGGTGGCTTTTGTAGCAGTTGCTGTGAAGATTCCCCATCTTGGGCTTGGATTGAGCAATGCTTTCAGCTCCAATAGCTTGCAAAACCAGTGTCTGAATGGTGTAGCTGTTTCAGATGATGATGTTCCCCTGAAAATTTTTAAATTTATTAAAAAAGAAGTAATGATGTAACTGTGAGCAAGAAAAAACTTACCCGTGTACTATACAATGAGCCTTGTCTATTATTATAGCACAGCAATCTTCTTTAAAATACTCTGATGACGCTAAACACCTCCAGGGAGACTTTGCCAGGAATGTCTCAGGTGGCACATAGAGGAGGGAGTAGCAGCTATCTTTCATGGCACTCAACTCTTGATCTTGATTCTCAAAGATTCCAGCTGCAGATACTGCTGATTTACTATTTAGTTCTTTTATCTGGTCGCTCATTAAGGATGTAAGAGGTGATACAACTAAGACTGTGCTGGTGCCTACCAGATCATCATTGAGATAATCTTGAATACTTGGGATAGCTTGAAAAACTAACAACTTTCCGTATTCTGTATGAGTGCTGACGTAAATATATTTTCCGTTAAAAAATTCTCGTAATGATTCTTTTTGTTTCTTGTACATTTTTTCAACATTAAGAAAACTGCAAGCTATTTTAATTGTTTCTTCAAACTTTTGATCATCACATTTGACAACACTCTACTGCGCCATTATGAATCTTTCAGATTGCATAATTATTGCTCCAAGTAATATCGCATAAATTATTTTATCAAAACTCTAAAACTTTTCTGCAAGCTCTTACCTCCTTCATAGAGGTTAGAGTCTGCACGCAGGCTATGTGAAGAAAGGCTAATTAGCAATGATTCAGATTACCTGATTTCAACATAAAAGCAATATAACCAACAGTTTGCCATTGTGACTCCTGAGATTGGCTACTTGGAATGTCATATTCTCGAACTATATGACAATTGTTCCAGCACTAGCGTCCAATTTGAGAAGAAGCATAACACGAGAGGTTCTCCAGGACCAGAACATTTGTCGCATTTGAACGAAATTTTCTTCCCAAATATTCTGCATTTCAAACGTTGATCTTTGCTTGAAGTTTCAGCTGAAGATATTCTAACCTCCTTGTGGCTACCCTCTCAGTGAGGTAATTGTTAGGGCAAGCTTTCTTCTGTGGTGACTCTGCCTGTTTCTTGGATAGTGTAGAACTTTTTCTCTGCCATTTGTTTTTCTAAATACTGCATACCAGATGCGAATAACCTCAAATCTGAACTCACTTTGAGCAAGTTGTGCTTTTTTAACATCTTTTGTAAGATTCTTACTGTTTCTCCATTGAGTGTGTCCGTTTACCAAGACGTACATTTCAATAAGGCTGTCTAGAACTCTGTTTTGCTTCTGTAGGCTTCTAAATTCAGTATTATATTAAGCAAGCTGATGGTTCGATCTGTCCACCCATCCATAGATTTCTTGGTAAAAAGAAGCAGCAAGCAGCAGATGGATGATGGCCGTATCTGCTCCTTGATTGACCTTGGCAATGAGCTGATTCTGTTGGCCGCAAGGAATACCATTGTCAAGGATAACACTACATTATTGTCATTCTAGTATGTAATGGTTATGTTTTCTCTACGGCTTTGATAATCGTTGCAAAAATGACATGTGCCGTGCAAAGCTGTTTGCAGTCTTCAGGCAGCTGCTTCAAGGTCATGTGCTGCAAGGTTATTCTACGTGGTGATCAATTTTCTGTTTCATTGCGTTCATGTCAATACAAAAGAGTCTGGGACGAGAGAAACCAAAAGGGCAGGAAAGCTTTGAATTTGATTGACGTCAATATTAGAGCCAGTGGCAATATAGCGTGCAAGTGAAATGGATTTTGATAACTCAAGCTTGGGTTCCAGCGATGAAGAAGGCGATGAAGAAGACGATTTGGAGGACGAATTTTCTTTTGCAGATTCTTATGAGGATGAAGAAGTTTCAAGTTAATGTGAAGAATATGATGGAATGGAATACAAACTGGATTGTGTTTTTAGCAACGATGACGAGATAGGGTGTTGCCACTGGTCGACAGCTAGAGAAAGGGATTTTATGAAGGACAAAATGCGTTCAGAAACTGTGAGACACGGCTGCATTCTTATGGATTTCAAGGAGGAAATGAACCCAAAGGATGTTTTTGAAAAGATAATGGATGATCAACTCATTTTAAATTGCATAGATGCAACAAATGAACATGGATCTGAGGACCCTAATTATGTGAAGAAAATCGGCAAAATCGCAAAAGATGATAAAGGAATAGGGTTTGTAATGTCTGGTTACCCCTCCACAGTACTGAATAGCCTCCACTGTACTGATGTTATCCCTCCGCTGTACTGAACAGCCTCCACTGTACTCAATGTTATTCCCCCACACGCATCATGTTATCCCTCCACTGTACTGATGTTATCCCTCCATAGTACTGAACATCCTCCACTGTAGTGATGTTATCGCCCCACATGCATCATGTTATCCCTCCACTGTACGGATGTTATCCCTCCACAGTACTGAACAGCCTCCACTGTACTGATGTTATCCCTCTGCTGTACTGAACAGCCTCCACTGTACTCAATGTTATCCCCCCGCTGTACTGAACAACCTCCACTGTACTGCACAGACATTACCTGGGGTGATAAATTCTGGGGTGAATTACTTGCGTAAAAAATCTGTTTTGTTGTGGCAGGCTGGTTTCGAATTATGCATTGATGAGGGTAGGATCAAAAGTAAGAGGATACGAAATCCGTTCAAGATATGCAACCCTGATAAACCTATCAGGATGAGCTGGACGGTATGCAAAAAAGTGATAAGGGAGAAGAAGGTGGCTATTTCATCTTGAACCACATAACGAAGGTTGGAAAAAAGTCATACAAACGGAAAGAATTATGACATTGTAGATCAATTACTGAATGGATTCAAAAAGGCTCAGAAATTAGTTGTTATGGACAGCGGCTTTCCAACTGTCAAGCTGCTCAAAGACAGCAAATAGCTTTGGAAAAGACTCAAGACTGTATAGTTTGAAAAACCTGTGGGTGTATAAAACACCCTCCTTTGATTTCTTAAAAGCTGTTGGTGATAGCCTCATAAAACCCAGCATCAAGAACTGAGATTTGCAAATTATTAAACATCAAAGAGGTCAAGGGCCACTCTATGTATGAGCAATAAGCGAAATTAATTGGGATTTATTTCCAAAAGAGGATAGTTCAGAAGGAAGTGATACTGAAGATGAAAATCTTCTAGTAGTGGTGAAAGTGATAAAGAAAAAATTGTCCCAAAAAAGAAAAAGAAAGTGTCATTTTCAGCAACATCATTGGTTGACAATTGTTTAAAAAACAAGCCAAAAAGTAAAAACAAAAATGATTCATTCTGTGCAGAGAAAGCAGTGGAACATCCAGATGGATCACAAAATCTGGTGACATGTCCTATCTGCAATAAAGTGTTTTTATCAAGTGTTGTGGAAGCACATGCTAGCAGAGTTGCAAGAAATTTTGGAAACTTATTTGCTGCAAGATGTACTTGTCGACATAGGATACAAAGGGATTGCACATAAGGAAAAACTGGCTAACCAAAAACAAATAATTCAGTAAGGAAGATTAAAAATGGGTATTCCATGAAAATATAATCTATAGGGTGTGCCTAATAGTGAGCAATTTGATTTGCTCTTGTTTGTAACTTGTTTGGTTGATTTTATGATTAGCATTTTGTGTTGCAGCTGATATTGCAAAGTAATCATTTTTACAAAAAATAATATTAATTTTTGCAATGCAGTGACTGATGTTGAGGTTTTGACGCTGAAACGTAGCTTTGCTAACAAATATACACTCATAGATTTACTGTGATTTTCTATTTTAGGTCCATTTGTTTCAAAGATATGATTGAGGCCATAGCTGGAGCAATTAAGCAGTTTCAGAAAGAGCTTCAGTTGTTTGGCCTCCTTGAGCAAATAAAGCTGTTTCCCCAAATATTCCAGCCGGTTTTCACAGTGTCTACAAACTTTGAAGTTAATCTGGATGGGTTCCTTCTCCCTGTTGTGGTTGATTACAGTATACATGGATCAAACCAAAAGGAATTTGAAATAAATACATTCAAGAGTTTTACAGATTTACTGGAGATGGCTGCCTTTGACAGTAAGTGACACATAATATCAGGCGTCACATTGAAGATTAAAGCTGGCAAAAAATGAAAAGAAAGAATATATTTTTGAAATATAGAATATTGGGTCACACAAAGGTAACCGTAGTGAGAAATAGTTTGATTTGAGCTGTAGCTATACAAATTACCAATCAAAACACCTGGTATATACGACATAACTTTGTCTTTGAACCAACATTGACATGACAAGGATTGTTAACATATTTTAATATTTTAATGTTCCTTATGGCTGAGAATTGCCAGCTGTGCACTTTTATTGTGTGTTCTGCATTGTTCATACTTTATTTTACTTTTAAATTCCTGTCGTTATTATTATTAAATGTAATCTAGATAGATAACCTTGTTTTATGTTGTGCTTTGGTACCATCTTATCATTATTGAGTTCATTTGAATTTCTTTATGAAAATGTTTGTTGAAATCGTATCATTAAGGAATTATTTCTTGTTTGTAACTGTACATATAAAAAGAGTATTACCATAATGAATTTGGACAAGGCACACTGTAAACCCTCCTCCTTATTGAATGTTGATGTGCCCTGAGGTCACGTCCCATAGGGTCCACTGGCAAGTTAGATTCACAAACTCTCATTCTTTGCACAAAGACACCCCTTGCTCGCAGGGAACCAATGACCATTCGATCTCAAGCATTTGGGCATTCTTGCATTATTTCAACCATAATTATATCCAGACTTGCATCAGATGGGTCAGTAAAACGGGCACTGCCATCAACAGTTACAAATTTGGAACGTCGTCTTCGCAATGTCCTCTCGGAAATACAAATCATATCTGCAATTTGGTTCCACTGAAATCCAATGCTATGCAGACCGACGACCTGTTCTGCAGAAACTGAATAAGGTGGTCTATCCTGTAATTCATTGCTCTATGCGATATGCAACAACCAGCCTCACATAAATGAAAAAAACTAATTCGCTCCGCTAAGCGTGACTTGTTTGAATTTATAATAATCAGGACTTCATCAACAATCGACTTAATTCCATTGAAAATCAGTTGCACACGATTATTGTTCGAATTTTGTACAATTACCATGCACTCTGTTCTGTAAGTTGCTACTAACTGCAAAAGAGCAATGCACCTCCTCCACATATATTCCAGAACATGTTCCTCGCCCGAATACAAATGTCTTCCAATCTCTATGAGTGACCGATCAGGTTCAGTGAGGAAACTCTGAAGTTCATCACGGTAATCTTGTGCCGTTCTCTCAGCAACAAAAGAGTTGAAACAAAAAATAACACAAACAAGAAGCTGATAAACTTACACATGCTGAAGAGATAAACTTAGTACAGTGCCTTGGTGCCTAGGCAATTCGTTCAACAATGCTCAGTCTGCAGATTTGCAAGTGAGCACGAGACTGATAGACCATGATAGACCATCATAGACCAATTGATACGTGATAGACCAAAGTCTTATGAAAAATGGCAGTTAGTACTATGAAGAAGAAGAAAGATAGTAATATGTGGATTTACAAAGTACTTTAGAATTCAGAAAGTATTGAAAATATAAAATTGGTGATGAAACAAAAGAAACCGTAGAGATTATATAAATTAGTGACGCAAATGTTAAGAAAGCATGCGAAATTCTGAGATGGTATGCGAAATACAGAGAAAGTATGCGAAATATCGGGAAAGTATGCGAGATATCAGCATAAGTATTTTTGTCTGCTTTGGCACGCCATATCTTTCATTCATTGTAAAATTTCTGTCTTTGTATTTGCTTAGTAGTAGGTTTCAATTAGCCATGTTAGCTATTAGCTATTATTTCCTACCTATTGTAAACATATTAATAATGATAATAATTATTATTATTATCAGGAATACGATGAAAATCAACTTAGATTAACCACTAGAGTCTACTGGCAAGAGATGCCCAGTCGCACTGATTGTTGACAAAATAACGCAAAACAAATGAACCTCATGCAGAAAATCATCCAGAAGGTTCAAAATCTCTAGAGCATTCAAAGTAAGTCGTTTGTTCCAACATTATGTGGAGTGATCAACATGTATAATAATATTGCAAAAACATTGTGTTTATTAGAGAATGTGGACATAATGCCTTGGGAAGTTGTAAAAATACTTGAAGATTGTATTAAAGAACTCAGACGTATGAACAGAGAGCTGGAAAGATTGGATGCTGAAAACTTAAAGGAAAAAAACTATTTTGCCTTTTTTTTGCATCCTGGCCAAGGTTATCTGCAAATTTGAAACAAATATCAATTGGACGTTTCAAAGGGATACCCATCTTAGAAGAGGGAGAAAGTGCTTGAGACCTGCTGCAGATGAAGGCAGCATCACCTATTTGAGTACTGTTTGCAGTAGAGTTTAATGTCTTTCAAAATGTTATGGAGAAGGTATCCAGAAACGTGTTTTGAAGAATGAGAAGCATCCTTATCCAAGTGTGATCAAGTCGATTGCAGACTGTTTTGATTTGCAGTTACTTTTTGAAGCTCCAAAGAACCCAAATTTTGTTAAAGACGACTATGGGTTAGAGTCCTAAAAAAAATGCAACATTCAATAAAGAACAGTAGTGTTTCATGATTACACAATACAACATTTTAGGCCGTGATGGCTCGAAATAATTAATGATGACTATGAGACTTTTGTGAAAACAAGGTATATTTGTCCAAGGCTAACCAATGCGCAGATCTGTGTGCAAGCTCAAGATTACAACACTGCAAATATTGCACAAGTGAATTGCCAAAAAAGTTACAGTACATTCTCGATTATCCGAACAGGTTAAATCCGAAATGGGTTGCAGACGACATTGGTATAAATTTTTCAATGCGAATCAGCTACATGAAGGACAACTGAAAGAATTTTTTGTTTCTGATAAAGTTAAAGGCAGGTAAACACGAAAGATAAACCAATTTAATATAGCGACTGGTAAAAATAATAAGGTAATTATTGTGGACAAAGATACGAAGTAGTGAGGCTTACATTTGGTCAATCTAAAGAAGGGTTGAGAAGTTTTTGTGCTTCGGAAAATTTAGGTTCAGATAATGGAGGTTCAGATAATTGAGGTTCTGATAATCGAGGATGTACTTGAATTGCCCATAAATTTTTGCTTATGCTTTTGAAATATGATAAGCTCTTTTCTTGAATAAAGGAGTTGTTAAATCTTCTGCAGAATTGATGGGAAGTATCATCGACCTTCACAGTGACAAAAGAAGAGGACTTTAGGTAAAAATCATTGGAGAGGAAAGCATGATCCACTGTAATGGTCCTCCGATTAAGAAAGTCAATGAATTGTTTGAATCAGCTCTTGATCCACATTTTGGTGGCGAAGAAACTTGCACATTATTACACGTCTATGGTGGCCGAGGTTTGCCACAAAGTATCAGTTATAATTGTAAACAATTTTTTTACTTTTTTTATTTTCTATTCTGATTTTTTGTTTTTGTTTCATTTTTCTAAAAAACTTTTGTCCATGTTATTTTGATTGAAAAAATATTTTTTTGCTTTTTTAATTGGTAAAAATTTGATTTTGTTTTACATTTGAATTTTGAATATGCTTTTTTTGTAAATTTGCAAAATAAAATAAAAATTTGTTAAAATTTAGTATACCATGATGCTTTGCGACACCATTCACATACTTTTGGGCGGGAAAGAGACAGAACAAACATGGCGGTGAGGGAATTGACTCTACGCAATGATAGCTGGTAAGAAAATGAAGAACTTTGAAAGGATCTAGAGCAATACCTTGGCCAAGGGCTACATAGACAGGAATTACCAACATTATGCATGGAGTTTGCGCTCATTAGACAGGCGTTGCAGTCATTTTGGAATAAGGAGGCACAACAAAGATGTTTCAGTTGATGACCTACTAGTTGCAGTACAAAGAGAGCTGGACGGACCTGGCAAGCTCTTGGGCTATCGAGCTCTTCATGGGAAGATAAGACAGGTTCATAAATTAAATGTTCCTCGGGATGCGGTTTATGACATGATGTATGACCTTGCTCCAGATGGGCTTAAAAACAGGGCCCTCACTAATAAAAAGAGAAAGAGAGTCAAAGAAGCCTTCATATCACGGGGTCCTAACTGGGTGCATTCCCTGGATGGCCATGCCAAGCTGATGGCTTTTCAAAAGAATATGTTTCCATTGGCAATTTACGGGTGTCTTGATTCGGCAAGCAGGGAGATACTTTGGTTGAAAATTTGGCCAACCAATTCTGACCCGAGAATAGTTGGTAGATGGTATTTTGAATACCTTTTCGAGACAAGAATGATTAGTCAGCATTTACGCATTGACAAAGGAACTGACACTGGAGACATTGCTACAATACACGCTTTTTTGATGTCTGAGTTGAGCTATGAAGATCCAGTGGCAACAGTGGTCTATGGTCCATCAACATCTAATCAGGTGAACATTTCAAGTTCAACTTTTCCATCATATTTGCTGATTTAGCTAATTTGGATCAATAAAACCTCGTGCTTGCAAACCTGACCAATGATTTAATTAGATAGCAAGTAAATAATTTTTAACTTTTCACTTCTAATTCATTATAAATAACAAACATTTTTTGTAGATTCAAAGGTGGTGGTGTGAGTTACATGAACGTCTCCAACTCTATTTCAAAGAGCAGCTTCAATATCTGAAAGAAGATATGTTTTACAATCCACAAAATGAAACTGATAGGTTTATATTCATGTCTCATTATTTTGTCCCAGGAAAAAACCACCTCGGACAGCGAGTGGGTAATTTGTGAAATGGAAATGACTTACTATAGAGTACTATGTGTCAGTTAGTGTGTTTCAATGAAGTTAATCTTCCATGCTCCTCTAGACAAAATGCACAGAGCCAATAGACCCTTCACTTGTTTGGTGGGGGGGTTGATTAGTGCTTGTTCACATCATCATCAACACTTTACATAAATGAATTATGCATGGTAGAAGTGAAGTAAGTCAAGTTAAAAACAACAAATATATTCATTGATTCCAAATGTTTAAAAATTGCTTATAAATTTTTGGAAGTAACCACCAGCAACTGTGTGACACACAAATATGGTTCACAGGCAATCTACTGATGACTACATTTTTTGCCTAATGAGCATGCTACAATTGGTCTACACTTTATCTTTCCAGGAAGTTGCTTTCTTACATTTATATACCAGTGCTGCAAAAGGAACTGGACCAATTCAGAGAAACGGTCTGGAATAACCACAGAATTAGAAACCAAAGAGAAACAACTTTGCCATCAGGAGTTCCACATCATATATACAACTTCCCTGAGGAGTATGGATTGGAAAATTGTGGTTTGTGACTCAAGATAATTCATAATTCTTTCATATTTGAAAATATCAAACTGACATTTATCAAATGAAATTGTTTGACAAAACTTTTTATTTTGTGTTTTAGGTTATCAGGTGAGTGAAGATATGTTGAGAATGGTGTCAGAAGTTTCCAGTGTTCTTGAAGTTGATGACCATTATATTGATGTGAACTTCAGAGAACAGAGCAAGCAAATAATTGAGAAGCCAGAAGAAATTGAGTCAAAGAATTGTGTCAATGCATCTATCGACTTGAAAGAAACATATAATCAGTTACATACCCAAAATTCATAACTTAATCTTAGTTTCTTATGAAACGAGTTTAACAGAACTTTAGGGCAAAACTATAACAACAACAAAAGAAAACTTTAATGAAACCTATACATTAATTTTCTTAAAGACAGTTATAATGGCTTCAGGCCAAGTCCTTCACAATATTTGTTACACTTATGTTCTTTTGTAAAATTATTGATAGCTAATGTTGAAAGATTGCCAGCACAAAACAAATATTCATCATTCTCTTGTAAGGTGGTTGTTGCTATTTCTGGGTCCAAAAGTTCGTATCCACACCCTTGTATGTCTACTACCATCAATTTCCTGTGTGACCTTTCAAAGGAAAAGTGAACAAAGGCACCTGCCTTCAAGCTTATATCAGAGGTGTTGCTCTCATCAATGATCCCATTGTTGTTTACATACTTCTTGAAAGTGCCCTCTACAAATCGTTCCATTGTTGCATATTCGTTGGATTGGAGTTTGCACAGGAACACATCATTGTACTGGAAAGTGCTACGAAAGTTGAGATATGCCACCTTATTGGCACTGTGGTGGAACAAATTGACAAAATGCTGGGCTAAACTGTTTGTCTGAACACATTTTTTGGCTTGCATTTCTGGTGTCTGTCCAAGTTGCTGGATGCAATCAAGGGTGCTTTGCTTATTTTTTGATAACCCACTTTCCTTTGAACCCTGGTGATGTGCCAACTGCTTTATATGCTTCACGGAATCCACCTTCTGCAAATTTATTATCCTCAATAGACATTTCAACAGCCCTTGGCACACTAGACCACATCTGTGCATCAAAATCAAAATCAAACACCTCAATCATTGTTATATCTCTTGACAAAACTTTTCCCAAATTCATCATTTGAGAAATCGAAATACTCTTGGGCACTTCTTTTGTTGAGGTGCTACTGCCTGGCTTAGTCTTCTTGAAATTGGACTGGGCAGATGCTTGTGGTTGGCCTAAAATGTCATTGTCTATAACAGCAGCTGATACTGGAGAATAAGATTTTATGAATTTTCGCTTGATACTTTTAAGAGGATCGTCATTGTCACTACCATCATCGATGGCAGAGTATGCATCATCATTCAAGGCAGGATTGGTGGATTTCAGGAATCTAACGTGAATCTACTTGAGGTTGGGAATTTGAGATACCATCGATAGATACGTCTTTGTGTAAGGAACGAACTCTCTTGCCCCAATACGACTAAACTTCTGAGCCTTCCCTGACAGTCGCTGAACAACAATGGCATCGTTACTTATTGCACATGCCTTTTTTCCTTCCCCTGTACTTTTCCTTTTCCTATTAATGTCCCTCTTAGCAGCTACTTTCTTAGCAAAGTCCTTCCACTTGTCCGCGTTACCGTCAGCCATCATGGATCATGTTTCTGGTCTGGGGGAGGCTTTCCCGCCAAAAAGTATGTGAATGGTGTCGCAAAGCATCATGGTATACTGTGGCCAAGCTCGGCTCCTGGCGTGAAAAAAATTTTAACTTTTTATTTTATTTTGCAAATTTACAAAAAAAGCATATTTTTACCAATTAAAAAAGCAAAAAAATATTTTTTCAATCAAAATAACATGGACAAAATTTTTTTAGGAAAATGAAACAAAAACAAAAACAAAAAATCAGAATAGAAAATAAAAAAAAGTACAAAAATTGTTTACAATTATAACTGATTCTTTGTGGCAAACCTCGGCCACCATACACGTCAAAACAAGCTGGAATCTGCTGTTATTTATCGTCTTAAGAGAGATAATAATCATGGTCCATGGTTTTAAATTGTTAACATACTTTTCTAAAAATATGATTTTATATAGGACTAGCTCTTGCCCGTGTAAGACCACGGCCTCATGAGGACCACCGCCTCTGATGAACTCCACCAATAAGAGCTTCGACCTGAAAGAGCTTCCACTGTGCATTGAGGTGCCTATATTTTCTGTTAATCAAAATCTTGATCTCAATCGTAATGTTAGTCTAGTCTTAATCTTAGTCTTCAAGTTGAACTCCATCTTAATATTAGTCTTAGTCTTTGTTAGTCTTGGTCTAAGTATCAGTATTTCATTTTTGAAATTAAACTTAAAGTTAATATATCCAAACGGGCATACAACTTGATAATGAATAAAATAACCAGAAGCTTAAACATTTTTTAAGATAGCAAACGAAAGATGACAAGATATTAGCTATCGACTATATATTCGACTGCACTTTCCAGCAGTCATCATCAGAGTAACGGTTAAAGTTAAGAAAAAGATCCAACATCGACAATTGAAAGAAAAATAAAGAATGCGTTGAGGAAAATAAAGAATAATCTTCCAGAAAATGAATTTAAAAAACTATACCCTACTGGATCAGCACCAGGAAAGTTTTACGGTACAGCAAAAATACATAAATTGAAAGAAGGTGATACGGTTGATAATCTTCCCATTAGACCCATAATTTCAAATATTGGAACTGCATCTTATCATATGGCGAAATATCTAGCAAAACTCTTGTCACCATTAAGTACCTCCGAATATACTGTAAGTTCCACCAATGAGTTTATTAAATACACTAAGACACTAAAGATTCCACAAAACTATAAACTTGTATCATTCGATGTCACTTCTCTATTTACAAATGTTCCACTTGATTACACAATTGATCTTGTACTCAAAAGAATCTATGATAACCAAGAAATCAGTACCAATATAGGTAAGGAAGATTTGAAGAACTTGCTATTACTCTGTACAAAAAACGTTCATTTTAGATCAAAAGTGATTCAATTCAATTTGTGATCTCACAATTAAATAGTTTCCATCAGAAAATAAAGTTCACACATGAAGAAGAACAAAATTGCAAAATTTCTTTTCTCGATGTTCTACTGATCCGTTCTAATGATATCTTAGGAACGACTGTGTATAGGAAACCAACAAATAATGATGTTTATTTGCATTGGCAATCATTCGCGCCTATATCATGGAAGAGAAGCACTCTTAAAACCCTTTTCCATAGAGCGTTCAATATATGTTCCACGGTAGAGTATCGTAATGAAGAATTCAATCATTTACTTAAGGTTTTTAAAGATATTAACGGATATCCAAAATGGCTGATTTCGCAAATAAAAGAGCAAGTTGAGTCTGAACAGGCACGCAGAGATGAAAAGGTTTCAAGCAATACCGTAGAAGAGCATGCGAATAATGTTCTTGAAACTAAAAATAATATGCTTATACTGCCTTACAAAGGTAAAGAAGGAGAAAACATAATCAAGTCTTTGAAAAGAACAATAAATCAATCTACATTGGATAACCAAAAGGTAAAGGTCATATTCACAGGGACAAAATTGAGTTCTCATTTTAATATTAAAGATAAAACTAACTATGAACATCAGCACAACCTTGTATATAAAGTAGATTGTCCAAATGAAAATTGCACTCAATCATACGTAGGAGAGGTTGGTAGACGATTAAGTGAAAGAATGAAAGATCATAGCGGTAGAGACAACAATTCGCATGTTTTTAAACACTCAACTGAGTCTGGTCATGATACAGTAAAATTGAAAAATTTCACGTTGCTATCTAAAAATCATCGCAATTACTATAAACGTAAAATATCAGAGGCATTGGAGATCAAGAAGCTGAAACCGTCGTTGAATGCGCAAGACAAATCCATTCCGTTAAAACTGTTTAATTAAAACATTTGTTATCATTACGTCATTATTGTTTCCGGTTCTTGTTTGGAGTTGTCATATATCAATTACCATGACAACAATTAAATAATTAAATTTTAAATTCTTAACTTTAACCGTTGAATTTGTAAAACCGTTACTCTGATGATGACTGCTGGAAAGTGCAGTCGAATATATAGTCGATAGCTAATATCTTGTCATCTTTCGTTTGCTATCTTAAAAATGTTTAAGCTTCTGGTTATTTTATTCATTTTATCCAAATGAACATGAAAGTTAGTGTCAGTGTTGAGAGATAAATTGAAAATAAATTTATAATTGAAAAGATATGAGTAAAAATAGATCTAAAGATTTGAGTCATTCCAAAGAGCCTTCTTGTTTTGTCAAAGTGACTTTTTGTTATTAGAAAAAGTTGTAAAATATTTAAATCACAAAAACAAAAACACCAAAAAATTGCCTTTGAGGGGACTGCCATATTTCTTAGTAGAGGATAATCTCCAGGTGGTCCTAATATTCATAGAAGGGAACAACAAAAGACGTTAAAAAATAATGTCAAAAACAAACTAAACATTTATACCCAAAGCAAATTTTAGTTCCCAGACATCTCCTTGGACTTTTGAAAACATTTCCAACACAAAAACGACAGAAATAAATTGAAAGTAAATTAATAATTGAAAAGATATGAGTAAAAATAGATGTAAAGATTTCAGTCATTCCAAAAAGCCTTCTTGTTGTGTCAAAGTGACATTTAGATATTAAACAAAAATTTTGTTTGAAATTATTCTACCATTAAACAATTTTGCTCCTGATCCAGTTCTAGCTTCAGTTTCAAATTTTTTAATGCAGATAACATGTTAAAAGCTGATAATATATACTTTATTTGTAACATGGTGCATACAATAAATGCAGGAAATGCAATTATCTTCTCTTTTCTTCATAAAACAACACCCTGGCTGCACCCTTTTTTAGAAATAATTCGAGGAAGGTTTTGATATCGAAAAATTTTGACCGGAGGAAGGTTTAGGACTTTCTTGACTCTGGGACGAAAAACGCATTTTCCGTGATGCTTGGGCTCAATTTTTGGCAAGAGTTCAACATATCCTGCAACATTGGAGAACAAGAAAGGATTCCATGTTTGCAGCATGATTTTCTAGTCCGAGCAATGGGCAGCTGTTGCAAGAATTATTGCCAAGGGGTATACTGACCTTGGTTATTTCCCTATACAGTTGTGTAAAGCATTCTAAGTTGCTGCAATATTACATACATACATACATACATACATACTTTTTGATAACGCAGGACAGTAAAAGGCAGCATCTGCTGATTTGGCTAACAGTCAGATGGAAAAGATTTGATATTGCAGTTGTTCTTTCTCAACCTTGCCAAAGATGAAGAAGAGCTTCTAAAGAAAGATCTTGGAGAAGATGTGGAAGAGGCATTTTTCAAAAGAACAATTAAATCAATTTTCTTGCCCGCTTTAACTGCCACAAATCACCATCCAAACAAAAACATAAAAAGCTTGATTCTCGAAGTGGCACATAAAGAAATTGTACAGAAGAGTTGTTACGTTGTCGATTGCTGGAACAACATCTTAATCAATGAGTTAAGAGATAATCGCTGTCCTCAGTTTCAGCAATTATTTCCTTACGTGACCAGCTTCAGCTAGACACAAAGCAAGAATTGGCAATGTTAAGATCAAACCATAACACAACATTGGAGCAGACAGTGTAGCTGTAGCTGATGGAGGCTTTTGAGGACCATCATACCACCGTGGATTCAAAACACCATGTTTACAATACCATCCGCTATCACAGGGATTAATTTTCTGAATGATTCATGTGCCAAAGTTTTTGAGGTAATAAGTTGCCATATTTGCTCGTTTTACTGAATAAGCAATGCTGTCAGGGTCTGGTTTGATGGTCTATGTTGTTTTCAATCGAAGTCCAAGGGCGCCGGAAGCAATGCAGGGCGGCAGGGCAGAAGCAACAAATTTAGGGCAAAACAATAGGAAAATAAAAGAATTTGGCAATTTTTCCCAGGGCAGGGGGGGCAGCTGCCTCCGCTGCCCCCGTGCTTCCGGCGCCCCTGTCGAAGTCTGTCATATTGTCTGATCCTGAGACTCACCAGATCTTTGTCAGATTTTCCATTATATATTACATTCTTTATGAAACTAGTAACATCATGTTGGTCTTCAGCATCCAGTGTTCTTGCAGTTCCAAGCTTGTCAAGCAGATGAAGATGGTTTCCTTTCCTTGCTTTCTCAAAGATACACTTCTTGATAAAAATAGCTTGTCGAATCACAGCCTGTAATAGCATGGAATGCAGGAAGATAAATAGACGTTTCTCTTCCAAGAAATGTCACAATTTTTGTAACACTGATAAACTTATCACTGTCAATCTGGATACACCAATTGAAATTCGCTTGCTGTAAGGTGCATGCATACAGCAAGCGAATACATGCATACATGCATACACCATTTTGTATTAGCATCTTCTGGCATTTTAGTGGTAATATAGATATTCGATTTAGATTAGTTTCTGTAGAAGCTATTGATAATATGATCGAATTAAAAAAAAAATGACAAACAAACAAACAAACCATGATAATAAGTACGTCTGTATCCTTGGCTTTTACTACTACTAGACCTTCACACTGAAATGCATGTAGAACAATTCTCGTAAGGCTTCCTGGTGATTACAATCCCCCAGTTTTTCATTGTTTGTGTTACTGACCTTCTATATATAAAGAATAAAAAATAAGTATGCTGCTCTATTATATATAGAAGAAGAACAAACACCGAATGAACTATGGACGATGTTTAGAGATACAACCATTACAACGGCTAAACAATATCTAAGGAAACCAAGAAAGAAAAATGTACACTGGTTTACAGATGATACTGTAAAACTCATCAAAGAAAGGTGCAGGGTGCGTGATACAGGGCTAATCACCGAAGACTAATTTAAATACGTAAAGTAATCTGAATAGCAGAGTTCAGAGGTCAATAAGACATGATTTGTCAGACAATATTGAAAAACAGTGCCAAATTATAGATCAAATGGGGCATTTGGGCTCCTCCAGGGAAATGTTTAAGGCCTTACGAAATATAACGAAATGATTTCAACCGAAATTGGATACTGTTAAAGATACATATGGTACAGTACAAACTGAGAGTAGCGACATAAAAAGACGATGAAAACAATACTGTGAAAAATTGTATAAAAAAGAAGATAATGGACAACTAGTCATAGAAATACCTACAACAACATTGAAAGAACGCGAACCTTTATTAGACGAAGTTAAACTGGCAATCAAAAAGCTTAAATATGGGAAAGCCCTGGTATTGATGCGAAGCTTCTGAAGCTAGGGCAAGAAGAATGTGCCAAAGTACTACACAAACTCTGTTGCTCTATTTGGGACAAAGAATCCTGGCCAAACCAATTTACTCGATCAATATTTGTTGTTCTTCTGAAAAAAGGTGATACCGAGCAGTGCAACAATAAACGAACAATCTCACTCATATCCCATTCTAGTAAAATATTGCTGAAAATAATTGCAAACTGGATGCACAATAAGACAATGGAAGAAATGCCAGACACCCAGGCTGGCTTTAGACCCGGTAGAAGGACAAGGGACCAAATATTCAATCTGAAACAAATAATCGAAAAATATAGAACCCACAAGAAACCTCTATACATGGTTTTTATCGACAATAAGAAGGCATTCAACTCTGTGAATCATAATGTACTTTGGCAGAGCCTATTAGATATGAACTTTCCAGCGCACATTGTGAACCTCCGAAAGAAACTGTATGATCAGCAGGAAGCATGTGTTAGAACTGCTTATGGAAACACAGAATGGTTTAGAATTCTCAAAGGAGTAAGGCAGGGTTGTGGGCTCTCACTGCCCCTGTTCAATCTATATACCGAAGTAATAATGCGAAAGGTCCTAGAAAACTATACTCATGGTATTAGTGTTGGCGGACAAACAATCAGGGATTTACGTTATGCAGACAATGTTGTTCTGTTAGCAGAAAATATTGACGATCTACAGGTACTGTTAAGCAGAGTTGATATGTTCAGTCGAGAAATGGGTCTAATACTGCATCCAGGGAAAACCAAAGCCATGAAAGTAGACAGAGATGGTCTAGTTGATGCCGACATATTACTAATTGGAAACTCGAAAATAGATTTTGTTGATAATTTTGTATATCTCGGCAGCAGAATTGATAACGATCAAGATGACACCCAGGAAATCAAGAGAAGAACAGCAGTTGCAAAATCAGCATGCATAGCTTTAGCATTAGCAAATATCTCAAGCTACGCCTACTTGATAGTCTGATATTTTGGGCATATTGCTGGGAAAAGGGGACTGGAAAATAACATCATGACTGGCGCGGTGTATGGGAAACAAAGCAGAAGGCGACACAAAACAGCATGATATGATGGGATCAAGCAGCTAACTGGAGAGTGATTTACATCAGCAGTGGAGATTGCACAAGACCGGCAAGAGTGGAGACGAATTGTGAGGGAGGCCACACCGGCTCGGCCCGTTCGAGCAATGCGTCTAAAGAAGAAGAGTTGCTGACCTTTACAGTGTAGAACCCATGATTTACAGTGTACTGAATTCTCATGTGATTCCTCGTTTGTTGTTGCTGAACGTAATCTACGAACTGCTTGATCAAATCATTCTTGTTATAGTTATTGTGAATGAAGCTTTGAAAATCCTTTTCTTTAATCACATCTTGATTATTTGTTCCCATATGCACTCTTGCACTGGTGCCTCTTTCAATTCTTGTTGCTTGTTTGATGGAAAATTCTTGGTTGTCTATGTAATTAGTAGGTTGTATACTGGGCTCATTACTGTCACGGGCGTCCTGCTGTCAGTGACGTCATAATCTGTGACGTCATAAGGTCGCGCTATAGTGCGACGGTTTTTATGGATATATTATGCTGGTTTCTCCAAGAGTCCCAGATCCTAGCGCACGCCGCTCATACTATCAATGAAGTCATCAGGTCGCGCTATAGTGCGACAAGTTTTTCCAACCTCAAGAGTTCCTTAACCGCTAGCCTCGTTTCCGATTTAACAATCTAGAACTTTCCAGAATGTTCCAGATGATGTCATCAAGTCATAACACAGATGTTAAATAATAAAGAGGTTCAATTCAGCCATTCAATTTAACCATTCAATTCAACCATTCAATTTAATTCAATTTAATTCAATTTACAACTCAATTCAATTCAACCATTCAATTTAATTCAATTTAATTCAATTTACAACTCAATTCAATTCAGCAATTCAATTCAATTCAATATTTAATATTAATATCAATGAAACACTGTTGAACACCAAGGGAACACCAAGAGAGAAAAGAAGAGGCAGAGTCGAACCGGGGCTATATTTTTGGAGTCTAAATTGTAAGCGAAATCTAGAAATCTAGTCTATATTGTATACTAAAAATCGCGATTCTGTTGGACGATGGGGAGAACAAGCTGATAATTAGATGATGGTTATTTTTTATCCACCATCTATCATATTAACCAAACGGAGCAGCATTTTAATGCATCTATTCAGTTGAAATAATAAAGGACATCTTAACATGGAATGGGATCGAGTCAGTGTTTTGTAAAGGGCGATGCAGAACGAGAACTTTGCAAACAAATTAATATACTAAATAAAGAATTTAAGACGCCAAAAACAACAACACACAACCCTCTAAAAGAACTACAAGAACATTAAAACTAATTAGATTAAATTATTACCTCGTAAAAAGTTATAATGCTCCTGCAGTTCTTCAAGAGGGTCGTGCAAAGTCGCCCTCGGCGCCCCAAATTCTTTGATATTTCGGCTGGATATCCCGATTTGTTTACAAACTTCTCGTTCAACTTGTCCACCTTTATAATATACAATCCCAACATCATTCCATGTTAAGATTTCCTTTATAATGGGTGGCGATTCCACACATTTCAGAGATGCTCCAGTCGGTTCATATTCTAGGCTGTGAATGTTATGAAAACACCGATTATAGGCCCTCTGCCACTTTGAAGCTAACTTTTTGAACGCAGTACATGGTTCGTATTCTCGCACAAAAGATGTTCTCCCGTCACTTAGCAGAATTGCTATCTTTCTAATGCATTGGTGATCTTGACTAGTTTGGATGTATTCAATATCCATTAATGCAATTTGAGACATTCTAGAAAAACAAGGTGAAATAAAATACGTTAAAAAGTGTCTGAAGAAAGTGTTTAGTGGTTTGAGCGCTCATATAAAACTAAACAAAAACCAAAAATTATAACATTACATACCTTTTTTGCAATATTCGATGAACAACTAAAAAATAAAGAATCAGAAATTTAGTTGAAAGAATTGAAACGAAGAATTAAAGTCAAGATTCTTAGGTCCGGTCGGGTCTCGAAGTTTCATCAGTTTCACGGGTTTTAGAATAAGTTTTGGTCAGGTAAATAAAAATAAAACATCCTTAAATAAGCAAGAAACATTTATTATAAGTTTAAATGACAAGAAAACCTACATTTCTATGAAAAAGTAAGAGTTGAAACGAAGAATTGAAGTCAAGATTCTTAGACCTGGTCGGGTCTAGAAGCTTCATAAGTTTCACGGCTTTTAGAATAAGTTTTGGTCAGGCAAATAAAAATGAAACATCCTTACATAAACAAGAAACATTTTTTATAAGTTTAAATGATAAGAAAACCTCGTTTCTAACACTTTTCCAAGAAAAAGTAGAGAAAAGTTAAAGATACTTACCAAAATTCCGAGAAATTTTCCAAGAGTGTTTACATTTGCTGACGTGACGCCAATTTTAATTTTTCCCGCGATAAAATCCTCGTCACGTGACGCCTCGTTTTTGAATGACTTTCTGAAGAAGGATAGATCTGATTGGTTGATTGACCATGTTTCCAAGGTTTCTATGAAGAAGACTAGGTCTAGTTTACAGCGATTTGATTGGTTGAAAGTCTTGTTTCCAAGGCTTCTTTTACCTCGTAAAAAGTTATAATGCTCCTGCAGTTCTTCAAGAGGGTCGTGCAAAGTCGCCCTCGGCGCCCCAAATTCTTCGATATTTCGGCTGGCTATCCCGATTTGTTTACAAAGTTCTCGTTCAACTTGTCCACCTTTATAATATACAATCCCAACATCATTCCATGTTAAGATGTCCTTTATAATGGGTGGCGATTCCACACATTTCAGAGCTGCTCCAGTCGGTTCATATTCTAGGCTGTGAATGTTATGAAAACACCAATTATAGGCCCTCTGCCACTTTGAAGCTAACTTTTTGAACGCAGTACATGGTTCGTATTCTCGCACAAAAGATGTTCTCCCGTCACTTAGCAGAATTGCTATCTTTCTAATGCATTGGTGATCTTGACTAGTTTGGATGTATTCAATATCCATTAATGCAATTTGAGACATTTTAGAAAAACAAGGTGAAATAAAAGACATTAAAAAGTGTCTGAAGAAAGTGTTTAGTGGTTTGAGCGCTCATATAAAACTAAACAAAACCAAAATTATAACATTACATACCTTTTTTGCAATATTCGATGAACAACTAAAAATAAAGAATCAGAAATTTAGTTGAAAGAATTGAAACGAAGAATTAAAGTCAAGATTCTTAGGTCCGGTCGGGTCTCAAGTTTCATAAGTTTCACGGCTTTTAGAATAAGTTTTGGTCAGGTAAATAAAATAAAACATCCTTAAATAAGCAAGAAACATTTATTATAAGTTTAAATGACAAGAAAACCTACATTTCTATGAAAAGTAAGAGTTGAAACGAAGAATTGAAGTCAAGATTCTTAGACCCGGTCGGGTCTCGAAGCTTCATAAGTTTCACGGCTTTTAGAATAAGTTTTGGTCAGGCAAATAAAAATGAAACATCCTTACATAAACAAGAAACATTTTTTATAAGTTTAAATGATAAGAAAACCTCGTTTCTAACACTTTTCCAAGAAAAAGTAGAGAAAAGTTAAAGATGCTTACCAAAATTCCGAGAAATTTTCCAAGAGTGTTTACATTTGCTGACGTGACGCCAATTTTAATTTTTCCCGCGATAAAATCCTCGTCACGTGACGCCTCGCTTTTGAATGACTTTCTGAAGAAGGATAGATCTGATTGGTTGATTGACCATGTTTCCAAGGTTTCTATGAAGAAGACTAGGTCTAGTTTACAGCGATTTGATTGGTTGAAAGTCTTGTTTCCAAGGCTTCTTTGAAGGCTTTTAGAAACACACAAAACCGTTGAGTTTGTTGTTTTTATTTTGCTTCAACCTACTGCGACCTGTTGTGTTTCGTTGCAAGTCTCGAAGAAAAGATGATTGGAGCGAGGAGAGCAATTGTCAACATGCAGCAAATGATCAGACTGCAACCAGGAGAGTCAGTATTTCAGAACCACTGCTCCATTTGCCTAACATCAGAGGCGAATGATGCTTACTACTCCAGATGTCAGCGGTGTGAGCAAGTTTTTCATCTGGGATGCATAAACCAGTAAGTTGTTTCAAACATTCACTTAAACCTATAATAATTATTTCAAACATTTGTTTATACTAATTATTTCAAATATTTATTTATTTCTTTTTCATTTCAGATGGCGAGTGCAAATGAATTCATGCCCTCTGTGTAGGCTCACACCATACAATGCTGCTATACTAGAGGTAATTTATAAAAGCATAATTTATACTCATTTTAAATACACTTATAAGACTGGAACATCTCATATTCTCTTTATTATTATTAGACTGCTGCTCAAGAATCTTCAGAATCTTCAGAATCTTCAGTATCTTCAGGACCTATGGTTATACAGCCTTCAGAATCTATGCTAGTACGACCTACAATGGTGCGCGATGTAATGATGCAAACAACACTTCAGGAGATAACAGATAGAGCATTCAACACTCCCGATGATGATGTAGATATCAGAGATTATGGACTTGTCGCTGATTATGATAGTGAAGATAGTGGTTATGGTAGTGATGGTATTTCTGAAGAGAGCTACCAGGTATTAAGTCAACAGCATTATAATACACCAGAAGAAGAAGAGGTCAATCCTTTTTTGCTGACAGGAATAAGAAGGTTTACAAACGATGGTAATGTCAATCCATTTCTGCTGACAAGAATAACAAGGTTTGCAAACGATAGTAATGAGAACGCTAGTTTTTTAATTCGTATGATTGAATTCAAAGAAATGTTGGACAGAATGTCAAGGAATCTTCCAGGACGACTAACGTTAAGAATTGACCCATCACCAGAACTCTAACTGTTTACATCATTTTTAAAAAATAAATCAGTTATAATGATTGGTTCTATTTATTTCATATTACGTCGTATTAATTGTTGTTGAAATGTTTTTTATTCAATTAATGAAGTTGATGACTTATAAATATCTTTCATCTCAAATCTCTTATAAATACAACGCATGCACCTAATAATTAAAGATGGGTAAGCGTAAGAGACAGGATAGAAAGAAACAGCGTACAAAGCGACGACGCATAAAGAGAATTAGAGGTAAAGGCCTTTTTAAAAACCTACAAAATTGGATTGTCAAAACAGCGATTGGCATTACACCATTACCAGGCTTACAGCGCGAATTGAAACCGAGAATTAGGAAAAAGGGGTGGAAAAAAGATAAACCTTTACAATTTATCCCTAGAGAAGTCTGGAGAGCTGCTGGGGTACCAAAGAAAACGCTGAATAAATTCGCATATGCTAAAAAATCCGATTTCAAATAATGGCATCACTAGCAGGAACTATTATTGCTTCAATGATTATTGATGATATGTTAAAAAATGATGGTGGACAGGAAGCATTCGAGTTGATGAGAGGTGGCTATAAAAGGAAGTCAACATTAGAAAATTCTAGAAAGATGGGGTCCGCATTAGCGCGGGAGCAGCAGTTAGACAAGCAATTAAGCAAGGAGGAAGAGCAGTGACTAGAAATATTAGCAAACAAGCCGTAAAGAAATTCGCATTAAAAGGAGCAAAAGCAGCTGCAAAAGGCGGTGCCATAGCTGCAACTGGTTTAGGTGTTGAGACCGGTTTAAGAAAATTAGCTGGCGGTGGTGTGAGAAGAAAGCGTAGAAAGCGACTTAATGGTGGTAGGAAAACAATCAGAAAACATAGACGAAAGAAGAGAAAAACTGTTTGAACTAACCATAGTATAATATTTGCTATCTAATGTTTTCACGTTACTAAAAAATGACGTAATAATCATGCAATCTGGGTAACCAGAACTTTCCAGAAGTTTCCAGAAAGTTCCACAAGATTCTAGAAACGAGAAATCCCGCAATCTGATTGGCTAGAACTTTCTAGAAGTTTCCAGAAAGTTCCACAAGATTCTAGAAACGAGAAATCCTGCAATCTCATTGGCTAGAAGTTTCCAGAAAGTTCCATTCAAGAACTTTCCAGAAAGTTCCACAAGATTCTAGAAACGAGAAATCCTGCAATCTGATTGGTTAATAATTCAAACGTCACGTTCGATCAAACTATAAAACCGATGCGTAAAATCAAATCAGTTCAGTTGTAACAAGTCGTCGTAGAGTGCGGAGCTTAAAAAATCACTAAAGAGTCATGGCTGCAATTTATGAACTTAGAGATGAAGAGGGCCTAATCAAGTCATCATTTGCTGTTCAACCCGGTTCTAACAAATGGTTGTTAGTGGTGAAAGATACAATTAAAGATGGATTAGCTGTTAAATCAATGGGTATTTCTCATGCAGCACTGTCTCGTCTCTTGGAAATAGTTGGTGAAAACATAAACGATCAATTACAGTTCTGGGGAGAAGATGCTGAAAGTCTGTTTGAGAAGAACAAAGGACACATTCAATCAAAGCAGTACTTTGGCAGAATCACACAGTTTCTAACACTATACACTGAAGTTTTGAGTAAAGAAGAAGCATATGAGGATAAGCTGGAAATCTATCTGCAGAAAAATGGTGATTTCCCTCTACGACTCTGTCTTGGAATCCGAAGATGGAAAATTGAGAATATGAACCTGTTCAAGCCATTAAAGACGGGAATAAATCTGAAAGAAGAAATGCTGAAAGCATTATATGGAAAGGTTGCTGATCTGAAAATGCTTCCACAACCATCCCGGAAAAGACCAGCGAGTGATGATGATGAGCAGATTCAAAAGAAGAAAAAGAAACAAGAAGAAGAAGATCCGGCAAAGATTGATGTTCAAGTTCAAGAAGCATATGCCGAAATTCTCCTGAAATACATTTTCAACAAAGCAAAAGAGTATTGTGAAAAATGTGCAACTACAGAGATGTGGGCAAAACAAATTGATGCTGCTGATCACAAGCAAGATTGTATGGTACATAATGCTTTTAGATTTCTATCATTTCACATTAGTTATGTCAACTCCGACATGCTTGCTGAAGGGAAAAAATCGTTTAAGAAGTCAATGTTTGATGAGCTGAAGAAGAAGAATGGTCGACTGAATCAAACAATCAAATCCAGAGTTGAAAATCTGCATGATGAATTATCTCATCCAAGTCTCTTCACATCGATGTACCTGTTGCAAATATTGAGCAGAATAATAAAAAATTTAATCATGGCATTTGCCTAGACTGAACGTTATTATACAGTTGTTATTCATGAGATGTTTAAAATTAGTGAACATTAGTTTGAGGTTATAGATATTAGTTTGATGTTATAGATATTAGTTTGATGTTATAGATATTAGTTTGATGTTATAGATATTATTTCAATGTTGTAGCTAGATGTAAAGAATTTGTTATAAATAGATGTTGTCTGTTGTATGAGATGTTTAAAGTTTGTTATAAATATGAGTTATGATTTGAGATTTAAAGCACCTTTTTCTTTGATTTTATCTGGAGTAAGCGGAAGCGGTAAAACAACTTGGGTAGAAAATCTGTTGAAAAATTATAACAATATAATTGATAATGGCAGACAATATCCCAATCTTATGTGGATCTCGAACAAATCAACCGGAATTGTTTGAGCGTTAAAAAAGTTTTAACGGAATTGTAGATTTATTACTGAGCTACCTGAAAACTTGTACGAAGAAATCGAAAGATCGAACAAAAGATTAACTATTGTTGTCGATGATTTAATGCATGAAATTGCCAACTTTAAAGATTTGGGAAAATTGTTCACAAAGGAAGATCTCATCTAAACATCAATGTAATTGTTATGATGCAAAACCCTTTTCCAAGAGGAACAGAAATGAGAAATTTAGCTCTCAATACTCAGTATCAAGTTCTTTTCAAGAATCCTCGAGATAGAAGCCAAATTAGATTTCTTGCACGGCAAATTATGCCCTCATCTCCAAAAACATTCCTTGACATTTACAATGATGCAACAGCAAGAATGTACGGCTACTTACTTAGTGATTTCACACAATCGATTGGAGAAGATATGAGATTTCGCACTAATATTTTCCCTAATGAAGCTCCTTTAGTGGTGTACAAGTCTAGAAAAGGTTATAAATAGAGATCAGCAATTCTATAGGGCAGTAAAAATGGATTGACCTCTTCTTCTTCTGATGTATTATAATGCTGTTGACTTAATGCCTCGTAGCTCTCTTCAGAAATACCATCACTACCATAACCACTATCTTCACTATCATAATCAGTGACAAGTCCATAATCTCCGATATCTACATCATCATCGGGAGTGTTGAATGCTCTATCTGTTATCTCCTGAAGTGCTGTTTGCATCATTACATCGTGCACCATTGTAGGTCGTACTAGCATAGATTCTGAAGGCTGTATAACCATAGGTCCTGAAGATACTGAAGATTCTGAAGATTCTGAAGATTCTTGAGCAGCAGTCTAATAATAATAAAGAGAATATGAGATGTTCCAGTCTTATAAGTGTATTTAAAATGAGTATAAATTATGCTTTTATAAATTACCTCTAGTATAGCAGCATTGTATGGTGTGAGCCTACACAGAGGGCATGAATTCATTTGCACTCGCCATCTGAAATGAAAAAGAAATAAATAAATATTTGAAATAATTAGTATAAACAAATGTTTGAAATAATTATTATAGGTTTAAGTGAATGTTTGAAACAACTTACTGGTTTATGCATCCCAGATGAAAAACTTGCTCACACCGCTGACATCTCGAGTAGTAAGCATCATTCGCCTCTGATGTTAGGCAAATGGAGCAGTGGTTCTGAAATACTGACTCTCCTGGTTGCAGTCTGATCATTTGCTGCATGTTGACAATTGCTCTCCTCGCTCCAATCATCTTTTCTTCGAGACTTGCAACGAAACACAACAGGTCGCAGTAGGTTGAAGCAAAATAAAAACAACAAACTCAACGGTTTTGTGTGTTTCTAAAAGCCTTCAAAGAAGCCTTGGAAACAAGACTTTCAACCAATCAAATTGCTGTAAACTAGACCTAGTCTTCTTCATAGAAACCTTGGAAACATGGTCAATCAACCAATCAGATCTATCCTTCTTCAGAAAGTCATTCAAAACGAGGCGTCAAGTGACGAGGATTTTATCGCGGGAAAAATTAAAATTGGCGTCACGTCAGCAAATGTAAACACTCTTGGAAAATTTCTCGGAATTTTGGTAAGTATCTTTAACTTTTCTCTACTTTTTCTTGGAAAAGTGTTAGAAACGAGGTTTTCTTATCATTTAAACTTATAAAAAATGTTTCTTGTTTATGTAAGGATGTTTCATTTTTATTTGCCTGACCAAAACTTATTCTAAAAGCCGTGAAACTTATGAAGCTTCGAGACCCGACCGGGTCTAAGAATCTTGACTTCAATTCTTCGTTTCAACTCTTACTTTTTCATAGAAATGTAGATTTTCTTGTCATTTAAACTTATAATAAATGTTTCTTGCTTATTTAAGGATGTTTTATTTTCATTTACCTGACCAAAACTTATTCTAAAAGCCGTGAAACTTATGAAACTTCGAGACCCGACCGGACCTAAGAATCTTGACTTTAATTCTTCGTTTCAATTCTTTCAACTAAATTTCTGATTCTTTATTTTTTAGTTGTTCATCGAATATTGCAAAAAAGGTATGTAATGTTATAATTTTTGGTTTTTGTTTAGTTTTATATGAGCGCTCAAACCACTAAACACTTTCTTCAGACACTTTTTAACGTCTTTTATTTCACCTTGTTTTTCTAGAATGTCTCAAATTGCATTAATGGATATTGAATACATCCAAACTAGTCAAGATCACCAATGCATTAGAAAGATAGCAATTCTGCTAAGTGACGGGAGAACATCTTTTGTGCGAGAATACGAACCATGTACTGCGTTCAAAAAGTTAGCTTCAAAGTGGCAGAGGGCCTATAATTGGTGTTTTCATAACATTCACAGCCTAGAATATGAACCGACTGGAGCAGCTCTGAAATGTGTGGAATCGCCACCCATTATAAAGGACATCTTAACATGGAATGATGTTGGGATTGTATATTATAAAGGTGGACAAGTTGAACGAGAACTTTGTAAACAAATCGGGATATCCAGCCGAAATATCGAAGAATTTGGGGCGCCGAGGGCGACTTTGCACGACCCTCTTGAAGAACTGAAGGAGCATTATAACTTTTTACGAGGTAAAAGAAGCCTTGGAAACAAGACTTTCAACCAATCAAATCGCTGTAAACTAGACCTAGTCTTCTTCATAGAAACCTTGGAAACATGGTCAATCAACCAATCAGATCTATCCTTCTTCAGAAAGTCATTCAAAAACGAGGCGTCACGTGACGAGGATTTTATCGCGGGAAAAATTAAAATTGGCGTCACGTCAGCAAATGTAAACACTCTTGGAAAATTTCTCGGAATTTTGGTAAGTATCTTTAACTTTTCTCTACTTTTTCTTGGAAAAGTGTTAGAAACGAGGTTTTCTTATCATTTAAACTTATAAAAAATGTTTCTTGTTTATGTAAGGATGTTTCATTTTTATTTGCCTGACCAAAACTTATTCTAAAAGCCGTGAAACTTATGAAGCTTCGAGACCCGACCGGGTCTAAGAATCTTGACTTCAATTCTTCGTTTCAACTCTTACTTTTTCATAGAAATGTAGGTTTTCTTGTCATTTAAACTTATAATAAATGTTTCTTGCTTATTTAAGGATGTTTTATTTTTATTTACCTGACCAAAACTTATTCTAAAAGCCGTGAAACTTATGAAACTTCGAGACCCGACCGGACCTAAGAATCTTGACTTTAATTCTTCGTTTCAATTCTTTAGACACTTTTTAACGTCTTTTATTTCACCTTGTTTTTCTAGAATGTCTCAAATTGCATTAATGGATATTGAATACATCCAAACTAGTCAAGATCACCAATGCATTAGAAAGATAGCAATTCTGCTAAGTGACGGGAGAACATCTTTTGTGCGAGAATACGAACCATGTACTGCGTTCAAAAAGTTAGCTTCAAAGTGGCAGAGGGCCTATAATTGGTGTTTTCATAACATTCACAGCCTAGAATATGAACCGACTGGAGCAGCTCTGAAATGTGTGGAATCGCCACCCATTATAAAGGACATCTTAACATGGAATGATGTTGGGATTGTATATTATAAAGGTGGACAAGTTGAACGAGAACTTTGTAAACAAATCGGGATATCCAGCCGAAATATCGAAGAATTTGGGGCGCCGAGGGCGACTTTGCACGACCCTCTTGAAGAACTGAAGGAGCATTATAACTTTTTACGAGGTAATAATTTAATCTAATTAGTTTTAATGTTCTTGTAGTTCTTTTAGAGGGTTGTGTGTTGTTGTTTTCGGCGTCTTAAATTCTTTATTTAGTATATTAATTTGTTTGCAAAGTTCTCGTTCAGCATCGCCCTTTACAAAACACTGACTCGATCCCATTCCATGTTAAGATGTCCTTTATTATTTCAACTGAATAGATGCATTAAAATGCTGCTCCGTTTGGTTAATATGATAGATGGTGGATAAAAAATAACCATCATCTAATTATCAGCTTGTTCTCCCCATCGTCCAACAGAATCGCGATTTTTGGTATAGAATATAGACTAGATTTCTAGATTTCGCTTACAATTTAGACTCCAAAAATATAGCCCCGGTTCGACTCTGCCTCTTCTTTTCTCTCTCGGTGTTCCCTTGGTGTTCATCAGTGTTTCATTGATATTAATATTAAATATTGAATTGAATTGAATTGCTGAATTGAATTGAGTTGTAAGTTGAATTAAATTGAATTAAATTGAATGGTTGAATTGAATTGAGTTGTACATTGAATTAAATTGAATTAAATTGAATGGTTGAATTGAATGGTTAAATTGAATGGCTGAATTGAACCTCTTTATTATTTAACATCTGTGTTATGACTTGATGACGTCATCTGGAACATTCTGGAAAGTTCTAGATTGTTAAATCCGAAACGAGGCTAGCGGTTAAGGAACTCTTGAGGTTGGAAAAACTTGTCGCACTATAGCGCGACCTGATGACTTCACTGATAGTATGAGCCGCGTGCGCTAGGATCTGGGACTCTTGGAGAAACCAGCATAATATATCCATAAAAACCGTCGCACTATAGCGCGACCTTATGACGTCACAGATTATGACGTCACTGACAGCAGGACGCCCGTGACAGTAATGAGCCCAGTATACAACCTACTGTAATTATCAAACAAAACTATTGACTCTGCTGCATTCAATGCAGAGGCAGATGTAAAAGATCTCAGTTGGTTTGACATGTAATCACCCCATGTTTTTGCTGGCTTCGAAGCTTTTATTGTGGCCATGGCATCGTAAATCGACATTGCTTGCAAAGGTGACATTATAGATGCATCAACTTCCTAAAGGATTAAATTCCGAAATTCAGCCTTTGAGCCTGGTTGATAACGTTTGCCATCTGTAGTAGCTATTGCAAGTGGATAAGTAGAGAGGCAGTGTGAGAAGGCATCCCTTTTTACTTTGATACTTTTCAATAATGATCCCGGGAGCTTGGCGGTCTTCGTTCAACACTGACAGCACTTTACCAGTTTTCTAACCCTGTTTTGATACAACTTCTCTTTACTGGCTCAAAGATATCAACATTGGATGAAATCAGTTGATCTGAATAAATAGCTTGATGCATTTCCTCTCCTGTTAACCTTGCTTTTGAAAGACCCTCTACTATGACAGGTTGTAACTCAATGCCACTTGAAATCAATCTTCCTGGTCCAAAAAACTTTGATTTCGATATGTTCTCAACTTTTCTACCATTGCTGTTACTTGTTTTTCACGCTTTGCTTTTGCACCAGTGGTTGTTTCAATGTGCGTCGTAGATGTTTTCACCCTAAATTGATCCTTCACTATTTTTCTCAACTTCGCAAATTTATGTGAATTTTTGTAAAAGGTATCAACAGCTTCAGGAGATGTGCTTTATCCACCTCTAATGGGACCCTCAGAAATCTTGCTTTCTCTATTAGGACCTACTTCAGTTACCAAATCTCCTGGGATGCTTGAAAATTTGTCGCCACTGAGGCTAATGCCAGGACCATAAATTGACAAATCATCATAAGCATCACCATCTTCTTCCGTAATATTAGAGAGCACAATGTGACTGTGCGTCAGATACCGAGAGTAATTCTGGTGGTTTAAAGCAATTAGCAGCGGTATTATCTCTGGCAGTGCTTGCAAATGAAGCTCCATGTTCTTTTCTCTGAATCTGGAGATTCTGCGTTGATTATCGCCGGTTAAATGACTGCACAGTTAAGGATGCTTTTCCCCTTCCCAGGATTGACAACATAATGGATAGTCTACGAGGTCAAAAATACTTCAGTTCTCTTGATCTAACATCTGGATAATGGCAGGTTGAATTAGATGAGAATTCAGCGGAAAAGACAGCATTTAGTGTACCTGCTGGCCACTTTGCATGGAAAGATATGCCTTTTGGCCTGTGTAATGCTGTTGCAACGTTTCAGCGACTGATGTCTCGAGTATTGGTTGGTTATATTGGTAAGAGAGTGTTTGCTTATTTGGATGATATTTTTATTCGTGGAGTTGATTTCAAAGACCATATTGGACTGTTACTTTTTCAAGCCCTTTGCCAAGCTAACTTAAAATATAATGCAAAGAAGTGTGATTTTGCTCAGAATGCTGTGGAATACCTTGGGTCCATTGTTGATGGTAAGGGAATTCAACCTAACCCAGCTAAAGTTCCTGCAGTTATTACCGCAGGTTTATTTATGGCTCCGTTGAACTAATGAGTCCTCTGAATACCTTGCTCCAGAAAGGTGTGAAATGGAATTGGGACGAGACATGTAATATTTCTTTTCTGGGAGTTGAAACATCAGTTAGCAGAGAGACCGTTGCTTCATTATCCCCATTTCTCGAAGCCATTTATCATGTACTGTGATGCTAGTGACCGTGGAGTTGATGTTGTATTATCGCAGAAAGTTGGAGTTGTAGAGCATGTCATCGCTTATGCATCTAAAACCTTTACAAAAAGTGAGTTACACTAGGCAGTCACTGAAAAGGAAGCTTTTGCTTTAGTTTAGGGTTTGACCCATATTCATGCCTACGGTAATAAAGTTGTGATATATTCAGATCATCGCACCTTACATTGACCACAAAACATGAAACAGCCGACAGGAAAACTGGCAAGATGGATTTTACCTCTAGAGGAATACTCTTACGAAGTCATACATAAACCTGGTAAGCTTATGTCACATGTAGATGCTTTGTCTTGTCAAGTCCCTGTTAAGACTATCTTTATTAATGGCTTTTGGTCCAAAGATGATTTTGTAGTAGCACAGAGAGATGATAATGACATTTCAATTGTCCAAAACTGGATTTGTACAGGTCACAAAGCAGATAAAGAAAATGCTGGTTCCACACTGAAAACCTTGTATATAATCCATGATAAGCTACTGCTTGATGATGATTTATTGTATCAAATATGGATTGATTCAGCAGGGGAGGAAGTGAGACAGATTGTTGTTCCAGAAACTATGAGGTTAGAAGTTCTTCAGAAAGTGCATGATTCTATTGGTCACCTGGGAATAAAGAAATCATTTTCATCTACTCAATAACAGTTTTATTGGCCAAGGTTCTTTAACGGTATTGAGTGTTTTGTTAACAGCTGTAATGTTTGCTTACGAAAAAAGTTCCAAGACCACGCTGTCCGTTGAAACCTATTGAGGTTATACCAGTACCTTTCTACATGATTGGCATGGATATTATCAGACCAATGAGAGTTACTTCGCGAACCAATAAGTACATCCTGTCTGTTATCGATTACTTTACTGAATTTGGTGAAGCTGTTGCTCTGCCTGATGCTAAGAGCGAAACTATCTGTAGAGCGCTAGAAGAAATTTTTGCTTGGTGTGTTGCTATCTGATCAGCGAAGTAATATGGAATCTCATGTGGTCAAAGCGATATGTAACATGTTTAATCTTAAAAAAGACATACTACTGCATATCACCCTCAGTGTGACGGGTTGGTAGAGAAATCCAATGGTACAATTAAAACCTCGTTGCGCACCTATTTAGATCAGGACAAGAACAGCGAATGGGATGAACATTTGAATTTTGCACTTCTTGCTTCTACAGTAACCAGGAATGAATCGACAGGGTTTTCACCTTTTGAGTTACTTTATGGTAGATCACCAAGATTACCACTGCATGTTCAAGCTGATAATCAACCAGCGTTTTGGTCACCAGCAGAAGAGCAATGGTATATGAACAACTTGAGAATTTTAAAAGAAAGAGCTTCGTTGAGTCTTCAAAAAGCTCAGTCTAATCAAAAACGAAACTACAATAAACCTTATAGAGTTGACAAGGCCAAAGATTTCAGAATTGGTGATTTTGTCTTGCTAAAGAACAATAGAGCTAGAGGACTTGATCTGAAATATATTGAACCATTTCAGATATTGCAGAAGATCGGAGAAGACTTGAGAATTCGTTGTCAAAATAGTGGAAAAGAGAAAATTGTTCACTATAATCGTCTTAAATTTTATGTGCCTGGTTTGGTGGACGATTTTGATGAAGTATCGTCGTGTACTAGTGACAGTGATCAATCGTATTCCGATGAAGAACTGTATGATGTTGTAGTCGCAAGACAGAGACCAAATCGACCTGCACCCCAGGGACAGATAAGACACAGTCAGCGGGCAAGAAGAGCTCCTGATTTTTACGGACAACCAGTTCCCAGTAACTTGGTTTAATGTTTCTGTAAATATTTATATATATTCTTGTTTTGTTGCGAAAAGGACGTTATTGACTTCACTTACTTATTTTAAATTGTCGTTTTTGTTAACATGTATGAACAGTTTTAGGGGAGGGAGATGTGAGGAAGTTACCTCTGTCATCGTTCCTTTTATTTTGAGTGGTTTTCAAGACAGAAAGAAGTTTTTCGAACTAGTTTTTGGAGACCGATTAATATTTTTGGAGAATGTAATTATATGAGGAATTGTTTGTCGTTTAGAGTTGTTTAATGAAAATATATGGAAAACGTGTTGTTTTTCGTTTATCGTCGTGCTTCGTTATAATGTTAGAAGAACCATATGCTAACCGTACAAAGTTTGCATATCTTCTAAGAGGTCAGTCAAAAAGAAGCAGCATTTTTTTGAAACAATTTTTTTCTCGATAAGTCTCAGAAATTCTTTCCCAGCTGCTTTTCCATTCATGATGCCCAATGAACATTCATTTTCGTTCTTCTTTACTGGACGAACAGTAAAATATAAGTAGCAGCTCCTGTGGTATTCCAGCTCTCTGGCAAGAAGATCTCCTGCAGCACTGTATAGTCTTAAATGCTTTGCAGCATTTTGTAAAATCGGGTCGTTTGACAGTTGATTTTCTTCCATAACTCCAAGAATTGTTGCTTCAGCTCGGGGTTCTTCCAGCTTCATTAGATTTTGTTCTTTACCTCTTCTTTTCTTCCTACTTTTGTCACATATGAAACATTTCCTTTTTCTATCACCTGGTAAGGGTAGATGCGATACATTACTCCTAGGTGCAACAGTGTTTTCTGGCAGAGAATCTTGTTGTGATTGGGAATCACATTGGTTCTTCCGTTGTTGGGGGTAAGGAATCCCTAAGATTAACTTCCAACTTGTTCTTGTCCTGGAACATCTGACGAAATTTTGTGTGACACTTTAGTTGCTCTTTCTGCTGACTGAAGTCTTTTGTGATTGAATTGAAGATAAGATCAATCAGAGTCTCAGAGTCAGACAGCATTGGTTTCTAGTAATTGCGGCCAGATTTGTAGAAACTGGTCTTGATAGGCTACAAAACCTGTTCAAAGAAGGAGATAGTCTAAACGAAATCAATATTAATTGTTTAAATGATATTAAAAGTCAAGAGGAGACATTTTTACGGGATGAAATAGCAAGAAGGACTGCAAAAACGGGAGATGAGTTGCTGCTCGTTTGCAATTCCCAGCCAGTCAGAAAACCCGTGCAAACAATTTTCAACCTTCTAAGTAAGTAGATTGCCAAGAAATTACTGGCTTTCCACCCTCAACACTGTGTGATAAGTTGTTACAATTATTTATAGATCCTAAGGGCCTATATAGTAAGGCTAGGCTTAATGAGCTGAGGCCTAGAGCCTAATCAATCATATTTGATAGGCCTAAAAAGGATAAGGGTAGCTGGGTGGATTTTCCCATTTTTTCGCACCCAAAACTATTTCAAAAAATTAGAAATTACTATAAAAATTTCAGAAAATTTTCAATATACAGTTGATAAATCACAATCCTCATTGACAAAAATCTCGAAATGTCTCCTTCAATGTGCTTTTTAATGTCATGTCACTGAATGATTCTAATCTACACGTGGGAGCCTGATAAGTATTAGATTAGACTATCTCCTTCTTCACATAATCTTGCATTATTGAAACTTATAAGGTTTTCAAAAACAGCATATTACAGTTTTTACATTTTCAAGGATTCAGACACTTATTTCTTGATTGTCTCAAAACTGATTGTTAAATCTCTTTTAATAGATAATTTCCTCCTTTTTCTGATGAATTCAAGAAGCCATGTGTAATATTGTTGACGAGAGGGAGTCATATTGTTGACGGGAGGGAGTCAGAGAGATGATTCACATCTTGTTTCACTGCTGAACTGATTACATAATTGTTACACACATTCAAATATACACATGAAGAATTACAAACAATAGACAGGAAGACGTGACGGTACAAAGGTCAGCTAAATAACACAATACAGAACACTACCCCATGGCTGTACACCCTTGCCCAAAATATTTGATTTTTAATTTGTTTCATCAAAATTGTTTGTTTTACAATCTTCTAATGTACCTCCAGAAAACTTTCCTTCACAAGTTGACAGTAGTCTGATTCTATGAAAACAAATGCAATAGTTTTCTGTGGCTCTACATGTCTGTCTGTCACATTTTTTATAGAACAAGCGGTGATGGAAATTGTCTGTTTAATGCTTGCTCAATTGCTTTAATTGGCAATGAGAGTTTATCTTCTTGTCTGAGATGTCTCTCAAGCATTGAGATTGCTTTGAATCTCTATTATTATACATCGCATCCAGTTAGAATTAATGCACATGGACAAGGTGCATTTTTATCTGAGGACACAGCTTTCCTTTCATCTGTGTCTTTTAAATCATCAGAAAACTTATTATCTGAAACTTGATAGAATTCCTGCTGTTCTTTCTGAATCCTTGAATACAGCAAAAAATAACATCATTTTTGAGTCTTCTCTCATTATCAAGTGTAATCAAACGGCCAACAGAGAGCTATTCTCCAATAAAAAATGAAGATAGGCTTGACTTTAATGAGAAGCTTTTTAACTGCTCTGTCCAGCCAAGGTTAAATTCATCTAGCAGCGAAAGTATCCACATCTTACGCTATGCAATGGTTCCTATTGAGTTTTTATTAAATGGCATAAATCCTAACAGAAAAGACCACTATGTTCCTCTTTTACCTGCAACATCTCTACGGAAGCCACTTGAACTGAAAGGCGGTAGATCAAAAGCAAAATCCACAAAAATAGCCCCATTAACTAGGAATGTAAGTGTTAAACAACCAAATTTGTCGTCATCTATAGACACATCCAGTGAGCCTTCCACGACCAGCACTCCAGGGAAAAAAGTTCGTTTTGTATGCCATCCATCTTGTCATCTAAGAGAAAAAGACAGCTAACAATTTTGCCAAAGGAGATAAAAAGTAAATTTATAGGGGAAAAATTTGAAGTTACACACGAAGTCCCATCAGCCTCACCTGTATTGCCTCAGGAAGCTGTTCTTCAACAGCCACAAGAAATTTTTTGACTCTCCTAGACTATCTGAAACAGAAAAGTATGGATATCTTGTATGAAGTATGAATGTATGGAAGTAAGATTCTACTTATAAATTTCCCCCAAATTCTTCTAATCGAAAATTTCAGCACACCTGGTTTGCAATGTTTCCTTGGTTGACATACTCAGAGCTACTTGATTGTGCCTTCTGTATCAACTGTGCATTGTATGCCGGAGAATTCACACATAATGTTTCTAAGCTCAATCATTTGTTCAAGTCACCTCTTACCAATTGGTCCACAGCATTGCAGCACTTTAAGGACGATGCATCAAGATCCAAATTCACGAGACAGCAACATTAAGAGCTACAAGTTTCCGAGCAGCTATGGAAAATAAGACACCATCCATCAAAGTCGAGTATGACTTCAAGATTTTAAAACAGATTGCAGAAATTAGGGAAAAGTTGAAGTCTATCGTTGATATTATAATAATGTGTGAAAGAAATGACATTCCTCTGCGTGGGCATCATGATGACTCCGCATATATTGACAAATTGAAAAAATAACCCAGGAAATGTACAGGCAATCGCAAGTCTAATGACACAAAGTGGAAAAAATGCTTTGTTTATCGATCATTTTGAAAATGCTCCAAAATCTGCAACATATTGATCAAAAACGACGCAAAATGAAATTGTGAGAATATGCGGCAAAATGATTACAGAAAGGCTTATAAATGATGTGAAGAAAGCAAGGTTGTTTTCTATTCTTGCCGACGAAGCTGCTGATTTCAGAAACCTGGAGCAAATTGCAATTGTGATTCGCTTTGTAGATGAGAATTCTTCTATTTGTGAAGAGTTTTTTGGGTTCTACCATTGCAACGAAGACCTTTCTGGACAAGCAATAGCTCTGAGAATAACCGAGTCAGTAAAGGAAATCACTCTAAATATGGAGTTCTGCCCTGGTCAGGGATATGACAGCGCTGGCAACATGGCCGGAAAATGCAGTGGAACTGCAATGCTTATCCAAAGAGATCACCCAAAAGCTCTATATGTGCATTGGCGGTCGCATATTTTAAATCTTTGTGTTGCGTCTGCATGCACCATTCCAGTTAGTCAGTTTTTTAACATTTCGCCAAAGAGATTTGCTCTCTTATCAGAGAAAATTAAAAGTCTTCTTCCCGAGGCTCGCCACACCCATCTTACTGATGTGTGCCATACAAGGTGGGTTGCCAGAATTGATGGGTTGGATGTTTTTATTGAAACGTTTGAGGCAGTTGTCGATGCTCTTGAAACTTAAGGTTGAACGTTGATGAGACATGGAACAGCGATTCAGTACGAGATGCAGCAGGCCTTTATCATGGTACAGTGGCCTTCGATTATATAATTGTTTAGAAGTTACAAGGCCTCTGACAAAAGAGTTGCAATCGCCAAAACTTGATGCTGTTGCCAGTGTCGAGAAAGTGACCCTCCTGCATTCAATGCTTTTAAGAATAAGAGCGGAAATCGAAGAATTACACCAGGAATGGTACAATGAGGGAGTAGAACTTGCAGAGAGAGTATCAAAATATACATCTCGGCCCCGCATTGCAAATGTCCAACGTCATCGTCAAAACACTCCATCAGATTCAGTCACTGATTATTACCGCCATGTGTTGTCTTGCACATTTCTTGACCATATTAGCTCTGAAATAAAAACACGTTTCTCTTCACACCTCACACTACTGAATGCATACTACGCCCTTCCTAAAAATTTTGTCGCAAAAAAAGATTGGAAGGAAAAATTTGCCTCACTTGTTGAATTGTATCGCGCTTATCTCCCAGAACCTCTTTATCTATCTATGGAGTTAAAGATGTGGGAGAATCATTGGAAATTGCATCGTGGAGCTAAGCCGACTAATCTCTCTGTGCATTGCCAACAATTGATAGGGTGACTTTCCCCAACATATTCACTGTGTTACAAGTAGTAGGTACAATTTCAGTAACATCATGTTCCTGCGAGAGATCCATCTCAGTTCTAAGACTTCTGAAAACTTACTTGAGGAACACAATGGCTCAGGACAGGATGAATGGGCTGGCAATGCTACACCTACATCGAGAAATACAACTTGACGTGGATGAAGTTATCAACCGGTTTGCCCCAGAGCATCCACAGAGAATTAAATTTATAGATGCTTGAGAGAACTATCAGGTTCAACCTTCAAGTGAATTTCGAGTCAGTTTCTTTGGATTCATTTGTGATTTCAAATTTTCTTCGTACAATGTTAACTGCTTTTGGACTGTTAATGAATCTAAGACACTGCTCTGTGGATTTGTTTTTATAAAAAGTGCTTTTGTTTGACGATATCCATGCATGATCTTACCAAAAACGCTGGCCTATTGGAGCCACATTTCCAGCTGTTTATTTTTAAGGTTTGAGTTTCTGAATTTTCAACTCATCATTCAGGGGTTCAATCTTGCTGAAATTTGAATTTAAGTGTTTCGGTTAGTTCAATTATTCAGGATGTATTCTCTCTCAAATATCAATTCGGTGGGTTTGTTGTGTATATATGGCTTTTCAATGATCTGATATCGAGGTATGCTCCAGCTTGATTGTGGTGGACTTGTTTCTTGTGCAGTTTCTTTGCAATATATCTAGAGAATCGCCCTTTTCTTGCCTAAAGGTGCTCTGTTTGGGGTTGTAATGGTATTATGAAAATAGTGTCTCTACAAATATTACAAAATTGGGCTGCCTGAATTGTAACGGATAGTCCATATGATGCTAGGAAATTGGGAATGCTTCTATGCCTATGTGCTGAATGGAAATTCTGCCCAGTTCAGCATAAACTGCGCAAAGTTAGTAGTCAATTGGACATCAAGTTAATACTAAATGCCATTCAGACTGAGAATGAGAATTTGATTGAGCAAGGCATTGCAAATGAGAATCCAATTCAGAATGCAACTCAAATACAGCAAAAGTAGATAAAGTTATAAAATTATAACAATAATGTCCATATTTATTCAGAAAACTGGCGAAATGAAAAATTTATTATAATCTATTGTAAGAAATTATTTTCACATTCCCCCTATATCTATCTTTTTGAGAAACTGAGGTAAGTCTGTTATGTTTCCACTATGGCATCCCTGTAATGCAATGTAGAATGCAATTCAAAAGAATCATTGATTTTTCTTTCTAGGCTTCACCAATTTTGAAATAAACAAAAGACTAAAAGTGAAAAATTAAAATAAAAATAAAAATTGATGCTATATATGAAGCTTAAATTTGAATCAAAATTAAAATGGAAATTATTCAAACCATATAGAAAAAACCGAAAACATAAAAATTGCGTAAAGTAGGATTCAAACGGGGTAGAAGACGACCATATCAACCACTCGGCTATCCAGCCACACATTCCAGCCAAATAATCTCCTAGTGGTCCTAACTTTTTATGGAAGGGAAAAACAAACCAGGATAAAAAATTATGTGTAAAGAACTTAAAAATTATACCAAAAGCAAATTTTAGTTACCAGACGTCTCCTCTGCCTTTTGAAAACATTCCCAACACAAAAATTACAGAAATAGAAAAATTCGAAACGAAATGATTTTCTTCTGAGGGGAAATTTACAGTTCACCAGACACGCAACCTTACCGACCTTGCTACCGTGCCTTGTGGTGATTCAGTGATAATCCTGCAATAGAAAACAATCTGGTTATGGTTAAACAGGCACCAATGACGCAAATCAAAGAAGTGTGAGCCCCAATGACCCCAGAAGCAAAGGCAATTTGAAAAAAGGACAGGGTGATTGCTCACCTACCCCAAGGGCAGCAGAGCAGAAAGTAGGAAAATTGTACCACTGCCCACAGCAGCGGAGTGACTGTGACAAAATCAGTTTAAATCATTTTAGTATTGGCTACCAATATAGTAAAGATGTTTGCAATTTTTCACAGTGTTTCTATATATTTCTCTTCTGCAAAATATATATATTTTGTAGATATTTATTTCATTCCATTTATTGCATTTGAATAAGTGTAGCTTCATTCTTCTTAGGAGGAGTGTGACTCATCAGCTGATCACCCAGGCAGTTATTTCAGGGTTTCGAGGTAAGTATGTCCAATATGCTGTGGGCACCCCAACAGCAAACAAGCTGCTGCCAATACAATCCTCGATTATTTCAGTAGTTCATTAATTCAGAAGGATACAAGCACTAAACTTGGCGAAAGCGGTATTTTGACATGGTGATGAAAATAGAATATAGGCCACACCTAAGAATCCCCTTGTGCTATTTCTATGGTTGGGTTAGTAGTAATAGACCTCTAAAAAAGCTTTAACAGTAGTTTTTTTGTTAATAGTAATACAGACATCAACCATAGAGAAAAGGGGTTGTTTGATATGCTGAAGGAGATAAGACATAGACCATCATTATTTTTTAATAAAAAATGCATTAACTTTGTAGAAAGTGAGATTCATTCGATTTTAAAGAAACCAGGAGCAATCAAATGAGTGAAGTTCCAAACAATTGTGCTGATGAGGCACACATCAGAATTTTCCCTCAGAGTCATAATACAACATGTGTGATGTGAAATACATACATAAATTGCTGGAAGTTAGAAGGTATTCGTTTGCAAGACACTGAAACAAGGAATTTCCTTTTTGTCTAGAGTATGATTAGAAAACTGGCCATTGAAGTCAACCAAGATCTGTATAGTTATTCGTTGCTCTATCAATAGCATCAAAGGTTTTGACCAGGGCATGCACAGAGTTGATAATGCTCGGTAATGCTCTTCCTAACTCTTCCTTCTCTAATTGCTCAAATATTGCCTTTCACCAAGTGCAGAGGCTTCCACAGAAGTATCCAGGAAGCTAATAGAATTCAAGAATGACATCATAAAGCTGTTGGACAAAAATTTGAGCAACTTAAACTGTTCAAGAATGTTGATGATGATCGTTAGAGAAGAATAACAACACATCGAGATGACGATGATAGCAACTCAGCAACAAGAGATGAGATCAATCCATGCCGTACCCTGCAACAACTGATTGAGATCGTAGGACAAGATTTTAATTTTGATTTTAACAAAAGCATAGTATACTGAAAAGTGTAAGAGATTCAAGTCTGTGTAAGTGAGTAGGCCACTGATCGGATTCCGGAACAGCAGAGTTGGAGTATTTAGGCTAAAGTTTCTATTAGATGAGCTTTGCCACAGTCAACCTGATGCCTTATGTCGTTTAAAGGCTCATCTAGTTGAACACATAGTTGAACAATCAACCTCATCCAGAACCCTATCTCCAGAGCATTCGAAGTGAGTCATTTGTTCCAAAATTGTGTGGAGTGATCGACATATATAATAATATTGCACAAACATCGTGTTTTTTAGAGAATGTGGACATAATGCCTTGGGAAGCTGTAAAAATACTCGAAGATTGTATTTAAGAACTTAGATGTATGAACAGACAGCTGGAAAAATGGGATGTAGAAAACTTAAAGGAAATAAATTATTTTTCCCTATTTTTTGCATAATGGCCAAGGTTATCTGCAAATTTGAAACAAATATCAATTGGAAGTTTCAAAAGGATACCCATCTTAGAAAAGGAAGGAATTGCTTTGAGATCCGCTGCAGATGAAGGCAGCATCACCTATTTGAGTACTGTTTGCAGTAGACTTCAAAGTCTTTCAAAATGTCATGGAGAACTGAGCAGACGTTCTGTGTGTAGACAGTATTTCCATACAATACAACAAAGTGGAAGGGCTGTCAAGATGACAAATATCTCATATATGCAGATGTGTTTTAGAGCTGTTCATGAATAGTAATATGTTTGCCAACTTCCGGAGGAGATAACAGGTGTGCTGGCAAATGGTGAATGGCAGAATGAACTTGTGTAGATGTGTAGACTCTTGCTATAAACTTCTCTTGGGGTAGTCTAGTGTTTATACGTGTTTACTATTGTAATAAACTATCCTTGCATTTTGTCAAAACACAGGCTATGGTAATTGATTCAATCCAAAACATAAATAAAAATTACAGTGCAACCAGCATTCTAACCTGTGTTAAGCGTCAGTGGAACAGATATTAACAAAATACCTCAGTCTCCTGAAAGATAATAACCTAATCTGGAAGTGCCAAGTAGAGGGTATAAAACAGAAAGTTTCTCCTGGTATCGGCCTTTTGAAATACTGCAAGAACTTCATTTTCTCTTGAAAGGGATACCTAAGAACAGTGATTATTTTTTCTAATTAATAAAATCTACAATTTTCAAAGTTTTGTCAATTTCTCCCTCCACGATTGACCAATTTCAAATTTTTTGTCAGCGTAAAGAAGGTCAGCAAATTATGCAACTTTTTATACCTAACATTAGATTTAATGCCAACATTAGATTGTCATAGTCGCTCAATTTGTCCTCAGAATGCAATTCCGAATTTCCAAAATGCAATTCAGATAACCACAGGGTAACCACATCATTGTGCATAGGGGGATTCCTTAGTTATTGAAATTCGGAGCTAAAGAGAAGGGGAAAAATGGATACGATCCCTAAACACAGAATATATTAAATGATAACAAGAAAAATATGACATGTGACTACTTCTTTAACCATAATAAATATATTTTACTTAAAAGTGAAATTTTTGAAATGGAAGGTACCAAAGCATAAGATAGGAAACCAGATCCTAAACACTGATTCCTTTATCACATAGTAACAGAATATAAACATTAGATGCATTTTCATACGATAAGTGAACATAAGATCCCGGGTGTTAAACTTCGGCAAACATGCATAGGGTTTCTCTTGGCTTCTTTACCAGGGGAGTTTTTGGGTATATTTTTTGGAAACACCCATCTGCAGGAATTTTCCTCTTCACCCTAGCAATGAATGAGATTGTGTCTCTTTGTCAGAAACTAGAATTGCATGCGAATGCAGGGCAATTACTTATAAAGCAGAAATAATAAAATTACTCCTCTGGTTTAAACTTTTTCTGACTCTTCTTATAATTGTCAGTAGAAGCGGCATTAGTTTCAATTCTCAAGTTTTAATATACAGCAAGCTTATAAGCATGAAGAACATTAAAACACTATCTGCATCTAAGAAAAGATTTAGGCTATTGCTAATCAAGGCAAACAGGTTTTCCAGTCCTTAAATTTATAAATATAGTCAGTCTCTTGGCTGTTTAAACAAGCAACCATTAAGCAACTTTAGATTAAGACATTGGCTGAGAAAAAGCTACTTGAGATCTGACAAAAATACAGTTTCCAAAAGAGTGAGAGGAATGTAATAAGTCAAGTGGCTATGTTGCTTTTTTTTCTTTGAAATGAGCAGTTCTACATACCAATTCATAGAAGAAGCACATTGCAGCTCAATTTGCCAGGTTGTCTGAAAATAATGTTATTTGAAGTGAATCTAGTGCTAGAGGTTTCCTTGAAACAATCTTTGTCACATTCAGCAAGCAAAAGGATGGTTTTTGACTCCTGAACATTGAGTAAAAGCAGAGAAAATAGGTTAGTAGAATAAAGCTTTATGTAACTTCGAATCATGTGAACCATGCTTGTTGCCAAATATTGAGAGAAAGGTAACTCCCTAAGGTAGGTTGGTAAATGTTTGCCCCCCCCTATATGAGAGGATTCCTCTTCAAAAACGATCTGCAAAGACTATAACACTGTGATTGAAAATGAGTGTATAAAAGGAACTGAAATGCGCAATACATATCGTAATTCTGTTACCAACACTGCAATAGTAAAACCAAAAAGCCTAAACATATCTTTGCAACATGAATTTAATGTAAACGGGGATGACGAACGTCATCCAGCTTGTGTAAAATTGCCACTATTACATGTGCCTTTTCCTTTTTCAGATCTCCAGTCATGACAAAAAAAGTTAAACAGCTCGTTGTAAATTAAAAAAGGAAACCCTCGAGCCTCGTCACAAGCTAGGTGATATACAAAAGTTGAATATCTTATTTCAACAGCAAAGCTCTCTGCTTCATATAGGAGTAAATATACATTGTTGAAATATGTTAATAATAGCATATACCTCTACTCTATAACGCTTCGCATTCATTATGCACAAAGTGCAAACATCACAAACATCACAAACAATCGGAAATGATTACCTTGTATCTGACATACTGGACCAATAATTGTTCTGAATGATACTCTTTGGTCCTAAAATGAGATTCAAGTTATGCTTATAAGTGCAATTTTTATTTGTTTTGTTAATATATGTTACATTGGTTTGTGAAAAAGTTCCTTAGCAGTACAGAAGAGGATATTTAGAAGCATATTCAAAATAGAAAAAAGTTTAGTGCAATTGATTAAGTACTTCCAGGTAAATGTCTACACCACAAAACTCACTTTTTCTTAGCGGATTTATACCAACTAAATCATCCACTCTTTCGGGGATAATGATATCTGCTACTTCCAGTAGATCTGTTTCGTTGTCTTGGAGAAGTGGTCCTTCCAAATCAATGCCAAAAACATCAACTACCACATCCTTTAAAAAAAAGTGAGTACTTCTAATAGTAATAGTGAGTATCCATGATGAGTACTTCTCTACATTATTATCTGCTGCAACAAAAACCTGAACACTTTAAAGATTTGCAACGTTTCAGTTATCAAATCTGCTATTATCTGTTTTTTCGAGTATATTGACTCAAACTCAATAAGGAAACAGTATACATTAGCGCTTTAGGGCAAAATGAATCCCATTTTTAGACATGTTTTCCATTTTTATCGAAGACAGTATTTAATTTGGGATTGATATAGCTGAAGTAATAAATGATTGATGTTAATGAAGAATGTGGTAAGAAAATCATAATAAACATATACCTCAATACTGATATCTATTTCAGCTCTTTCTTCGAGGAATCCTCTTGTCCAAAGCTGCATTGGAGAAAAACAATGCTCGGTTGACATTGGTGTGTTGTTGAATCCAGCAGCAAAATGATGTAATGATCTGTTGATTCTCGGCAGATAGACGAAATGAAGTGCGAAAAGTTGAGTTTTGTTTTCAGGATCGAATATACCTGTATTTTTCCTTTCATAGAAAAGCTGATTATAGATGTGAGTACAGCCAGCAAAGACATTTCGCCACAATCTCTTGATTCTCGGGTTGTGCACGCTACGACCAGTAATATGGCTACCTCTGTTGGGGCCTCTTTCTGGATGGCTAAACATATACCATGCGATATCGACATTTTTCCAACCTTTGTCGCTTCTGACTCGTGAGGGCAATCCAAAGGTTTGCACTGCATTGTGGAACAAATTAAATACCATAGCTGCTCTGTTGTTATCGCTGCATCAAAGAAATACCACCATTCTGCTGAACCCATCAATGCCTCCATGGATGACGAATCTCCATCTTCAAGTATAGATAAGTTTATTAATAAGTTGTCATTTATGTGAACGAAAGAAATATAATCAACTAAGTGTTGAACAGCTTAATGGCGCCAAAACACTATCAATTTTTTACTTTGTTCAGTTTGTATGGATAGTAGTTCACCAGGTATTCTATACCAACTATTTTATTCGAAGGTTCATCCTTGAGTTATGTTTACGTGTTTCGTTTACTAACCTATTGTATTTATCAGAATGTTTCTCACCTGATTAATTTATGATTTTCGTCTATGTGCCACAATGAAAATGGACCAGGAACATTGTATTTTCTTCTGTTGATGGTGAATAATTCAATTCTTAAAATCACACCCTCTGGATTCACCCTTCCCATTGAGCTCTGTATTCTTTCCCTTTGAACCTTGATGCTCCTTGCTCTAAGATGGCCTATGACTCTCCCTGTATCCTATATTTTGAAACTTGCTGATAATTTCATTCAGAACTGCATCAAATTTTTATCAGAGAGAGCTGTAAATTGACAAGCAGTCAGCCAAAACTCTCCAATTCCCCTCTCAACAGTTCTGCTGCTCACGGTGAGGAGTGAACTTATGAAAGGGACAAAAAATTCTACCTTTAAAAAGGATTTTAACTGCTCTTTTTGAACACAGTACTTTGGGCGGCCTCTATTGCCAGTAAAGACTTGAGTTGCATGAACCGATGCGAACTTTTGATTATAATAAGATTCAGCAACAAAAGCTGCCTGTGCCAGAAGCCCAAAATTTCATCTATTGGGGGGATGTAACAGCAAGCTGCATACCTCATCAGAGAATTCTGAAGAATATCTACTATGAATTTGATAGATTCAAGGACGTTGTCATCATATGTCATTTGGCAGTCTTGAATCAATCGGCGAAGTATGGAATGATTTTGATCATCATCAATTTGATCATCAAGACGGTCTTCCATTTTGTGTTAAAGCAAGGGGTTTTTAAATTGAGAACGTGAACAAGTGAAGAAAGTGAGGTTCACAGAAAAGCGAGGTTGAGATGAAAACTAAATTCCCATGAAAACGAGGCTGACATAAAAACAAAGAGCTCGTGAAAACAAGGCTGAGATTAAATTTGAGTGCTCATGAAAATGAGGCTAAAATCAAAACTGAGTGCTCATAAAAATGAGGTTGAGATTAAAACTGAGTGCTCATGACAGCGAGGCTGAGATTGAAACTCAGTTGACATTGAAACTGACTTGACATTGAAACTGACTTGACATAGAAACTAAGTTGACATTGAAACTGAGTTGATATTGAAACTGAGTTGATATTGAAATCATAGTTTCTTAAAAATTGAGTACACTTTGATTCATGTTTGATTAAAACTTCAGAACTTTGTTAAAATTTGACTCCTTTAATGCATTACCACTTCTTGAGATTTAAAAAAGTAATCAAAATTAGAAGGGTACATTTTTGGCAGAGAATTGCACGCCATATGTGTGAAGCTGGAGCAAGAAGTGCAAATCAATATTTTTTAACTTGTTGCTGTTTGTGGCTGGACAGACTAGAGACATCATCTACTGTACTAGTTTTTTATCCGTTAAAAGTAGACCAAAATATGGGCAGATTCTTGTATGGTTGATAGAGCTAGAAGATAGTCAGTTTTTCTTCTCTTCACAGATTCGTCATCATATGCTGTTATGATACATTCACTGAATACATGACATGCATAGTGGCCTCCAGCATTACCAACTGCAAAATGGCTTATTATGGCTTGAAGCTGATAACTGTATGATTGGTCTTTGTACCAAGATGCATATTCCAAAATGTCAAGTTACTTTGGGATAACAATGTTTGTTTTCTTTATACATCCTCTGCTTGTTACCCACTGAGCCCTTTTCAAGTTTATTGGTAAGACAGTGAGAAAGTTAGCTATAAATGTCACTTCAATAAGAACAGGTGTTTTGTTGTTGCTTTACACACGGTAAAAGCAATTTCCTTGCTATCATCCAAATTACTGCCTCTAAGAGTAGACCAGAGTGAATTGTCATGATTAAATTGGGCAGTTGTATTGGTATGCCGGAATCTTGAACAGAAAAATTTAAGAACGTATCATGATAATTTGATCCAGCAAATCTTTACAAGACAGGCAATGTCAGAGCTCTAAAAAAACAATCTTGTGATCGTTAACCAATTTCGCACAGAGGATTTTGTCTAAATAGTAGCTGAGGAGTCAAGCGTAAAACTCCAACGCATCTTTCTGACCACCTGCCCTTAGATTAAATAACTTCAGATCCAGAATTAATGGCAGATTTTGAACTTATCTCAGAGTAAGGGGTTTTCGTTACATTTGCAAGTCGTATTTTTATCATGAAAAGCAATCTTGAAACTTCAAGAGGTGGGCTTCGATCATAGGACTGCAGCAAAATCATGAGGCCTGTGCCACAAACCATTTGTAAAATTGCATTAAGCCAGCAATTGAATATGGGGTTTTCTATACCACAACAATGATTTAAACTTTGAGAGGCCAGGTTAGATCTTGTGATTTTGTTTCTCAAAAAAACATGCTTCTCTATAATTTCCTTTGTTTCAATGTCCAGATTTTGAAAATTGTCGTTGAAAGATTTTCTATCATGACTTGACTTGCCATTCACTACTGTGTGGTAGTGAGTGGCATAATTCAGGAGGGAAAGAAATCCTTGCAGTTATTACAATGGTATCTAGGAATCTGATCTGCAAGGAAATCCACATCCATTTTGATGCATGTGTGGTGCTTTTACTCCATTGTTCCTCTTCTTGGGGCTCGACGTCACTATCAGGTTCAAACATTGGTTCCTCATCGGCAGGATATCTTGGTGTGCATTGCTCTACCCGGGTGAAAACCTAACTGACACCTTTGTCTTGCTCTTTTCGACACACCACATGAAGTGTATCAACATACTGTTGACGCAGACTTTGTACATCCTTGTAGTGACGGTAAGCAAACTCATCTACAGGAACTAAATTCTCTCTAAAGCTTTACTTTTGAAATTTGAAATAATTCTCTGTGTATGTATTGTTGTTTCTTCCATCAAGTATTGTCTTGTCCATCATTTCATGAATTCGTATTTGAGGTACTTCTAGTGCCTTGTTTAATTGTGGGTAGCATGATTCTTGTCCACATCAAAAGATTCGGGAGTATCACCTTACGCAGGTATGCCATGTACATATAACACGTGGCAATTTGTTTTCAATGCTACACTCTAGATTTCACTGCTGTAGACTAATGTTTCCAAATAGAATTTTAAACCTGTTAACCATTTTAGAGCGACTTCTACTCTGCCCAAAAGGTTTTTCTTCCCAACTTTCTTTTATTTCATCATTATCTTCCTGGCTAGAGGGAACTTCAAATTCGTTGACAAAGTCAGATAGTTGCTGGAGGGCCTCTTCCAGTTGAGGAGTTAACTTCTCAGACATAAATTCTATATCAGCTAGCTTAATTACCCTCAGAGCCTCATCGAAACTGTCTAAATTGACCAATATGCCAACTATTCTCATTGGAAGATGATTGATGGATCCTGCATGCTCTCGACTGTTTCGCTTTTCTATCATGTTTTGATGTTCCAAGCATTCTTTTTCATGAAATGTGCAGAACAGATCAATGCTATGGTGAAACATTGGGTATCTTCCTTGCTTTCTCAACAGATGATGTCATAACATCCATTTAAGTAGTCACTTAATGACATTCAGTTCTAAAATTCTTTTACAATTGCAGACAATATAGAATGGTTGAAGCCTGTCATCAAAGCTAAGGGAGTAATAATAGTTCCGAAAAACTGCCTCTCTTTTTCACACAACACGTTGAATAGCCTGCCTATTGCACCAGCCTTATGGGATGATAAAATTGAATTGGAAAGAGGGACGGGTGGCGTCCTTCCAAATGGATTGCGAGTGGTAAGGGAATAATGCAAAATTCTTTTGAAACCTTTAAATTTCTCTATTATCATCCCTGTTGCATCCACAAACAGCACATCCTTCATTGCAAATTTCGATACAAATCTATGCTTCTTTTGTCAAACAAGATGAGGTTCATGGCGTCATTTGTGATTCACTGCAAATATCCTGCAAGTATCCACATGCTCTAACCTTCTTTGCCAGGAAGTCTGCATCATTTTATACAGTGTTTGCTTCCAAAGATATGTGCTTAAAAGCTTTGGGAGTCACTGCACAACCCGATCTGTTTTCTGCAGAGTAGGATCTACTCTTGAGGTTTCCCAGCTTCTGTACAAGTTGGCCAGTTTTTCACCCTAAATAAACTTTTTCTTTTTTTCTTCTTTTTCAGACCCTTTAATCTATCTTGCCTTCATTGCTCCTTGGTCGTGCTCAGCATCGCCTTCAAACACAATCTGCAGTTTGTTAATTTCTGCTACTGCAATACATAACTGCACTATGCATTTAAAGGGAGGAATTGTGTAATGTATGTTTTCTATATCCAACCTAACCTGCTTTATGTTGTTGCTCTTAAAGGTAAACACACAACTTGGATTGTATTTTGCAGCAACTTTTTTGAAGAAAGTGGTCAATTCACCAACAAATCTTCTTCTGCCATCCCTTCCAGTCGAAATTGGCAGCTCCTGCCAAACAGGTTCTAAGGTAGCAAGAAAATCATCCCTTTGAACAACAATTTTATATTTAGATTTTTTTGGTACATGAGAGTTTGATATCAAGTTTACAGTGTTACGGGACAATCCTGCTTTTGCAAACACATCATCAACAAATGCATTCAAGTCAGGATTTTTGTCTGGTTCCATTTCTTGGTCTAAAATAGGTTAAAAAATCTTTTGAAAACAATGTCATTCAAACCATATATTTTTTAACAAATTAGCAGGGAAGAACAGAAGCCCTTTCCCTTGAAATCATGAGGCTAGACTTGAACTGAATTATAACAAATTATAGTTGATGGTTATCATCAGATTATCATCATTTTCTCAATTCTGATACAATAAGCTATCTCCAAAATATAAGATTGTTCCACAAGTGGCATACCACATTAGATGGGATTTGAACCTGGACTGCATGATCAGAGAGCCAATGAAAATTTGTCAATGAAATTGCTGAATAAATCTCTGTGTCATACAGCTCAAGGTTCTCCTCTCGTTTGACAAATATTAAATGGTGTATAATTAAAATACATAGCTAGTGCAATAGAAAGAATGTTACAAAAAGTTTGAATAACATGGGCATTACATATTTTTCTAAAATGTGGAATAATTCTGTCCCTAGTTCGTGTGTCTTGTAGAAAAACATTACTTGAATACGACCAAAAATTGTACTTTATTGTATCAATGTATTTTAGATACCATACCCTGATTCCATTTTATCATTTCATCATTCTCGTGCAATCCTTCCATGTTCCATTTTTACAAGGTACTCATTCTTATGATTTTAGTCAAGGTTTTTTTGCCAAGAAGGCTGTTTTTCAATCAGTTAACAAGAAAGTGTATGGAACTTATGTGTATGGAGTAATCATAATTCACCCTTACCTTTGTAAGAACGCTGCTTCCCTTCAGGGTGCTCTTCTTCTGCAACAAGCAAACTGCTCTAATGTTTCCCTCCTTCATCACACTGGGAATAACAATATCAATTGGCATTTTGTCGTCATCTTCTGAACTTGAACTCATCTGATCAATTTCCTTTGACTTATGGGAAGAAACACCATTTAAAACACCAAGGTCAATTTTAAAGCAAACTGTAGAACACACCGAGGTTGCAAATTGCTGCTGATCTTGCAGGTCTGGGAGCTGCTACCATGTCTTTGCAAACGTGTTTCACTATTCCACAGCATAATTAAATGGTGAAAGATTCACTGGAGCTATTTTAGCCTTCTCTGTGGGTAGTCACGGGTGCTCTCTTATATTCCGCACAAGTTGTTTTTGTAATGGGACATATGATATTTCCATATTTTGCGCACTTTTGATGCAGATATAGTTGACTGTCGATAATAGAATTTGCTATGAAATCAGCTTCACCATTCATGCTTATGGTTCGTAGAAGTGAAATATCACACACTCTGTGGGCCTCGACATGCCTGCAATATAAATGAAATTTTAGTCCGACGGCAAAAGGGTTATTAATGACATAACCCAATTTTTTCTTCCACACAACATTTTTTGACCGTTTTATAGTAATTCAAGGATGCTGATCTTGTTTCAAAGGGGTGCACTGGCGGAACCCTTAGGGAAATGAGATACGAGTAGAGATAGAGAAATGCTGCCAATGTTTCGTGTTACTAAGTCATGGTAAAACCCAAAGAAATCTCCGCCAGAAAAGGTAGACTTGAATTTAAAATTGAAGAATTTAAAATATAAAATTTTAATTTTTACTTTTCTGAGCGATTTTGAAAAACGACACTTCAAAAGTTGCTGTGATGTTGATGTTCTCCGGATTCTTTAAATACTCTTTATTCGTGTTTCTGGCTTAGCTTTTAGTATAAAAATGGCTTTTTTGCTTGAAATTGATGATATATTATTGCTTAGAAAGCAATTGCAAATCGCAAGGAAAAAAGAATATCAAAAAAGAGTTTTTGCAGAAACGAGGTTTGGCGGGAAATCCAACATCACATCACTTTGACTTGAGCAAAAATTTATATTCATGCGTGTTGCTTGTTATGGAGGAGTATTATTTCCAATGTAAAATAAGCACTTCAAATCAACTTATCACAGCAGGAAGAGTCCGCATTGAAAATGTGATAGAAGCAGGCCAGCAGCAGAAAGATGATTTGCATTTGAAATTAGCAAAAGAAATCGATGAAAATCCTTGTTTGACCATTAGGTGTCACAAAAACTGTGTTTCCTTGTATACATCAAGTTCCATATACGGTCATATCTGAAAAGACAAAAGCAAGATGATAGTCCTCAAGAACTTAGATCTTGTTTACCAAAGCGATGACGTCGCTCTGAGCTTACGTCATTTGACTTTAAGCAACATTGCTTATTTTGTGGGGAAATTTGCTCGAGTTCTCCAGACCCTTGCCATCCAGATTGCTGAAGACAGGCTAGACTTTGCAGAACTGGAGAACGAGCCGGTAACAAAACTTGCAAAGATGTTGTCCTTGACGTTTGTAAAACTAGAAAAGATCAAGGGGCACAGAAAGTTGTGATTAGAAATCAAGGTGCTGTCAGTGACTTGCATGCTGCAGAGGGCAGATAGCACTAAAATTGCAGAACATCTTTCATGGCAAAATGATCAATCAAACCCGCATGTTCTAGTGCTACTGTGTTAAATAAGACTGTAGACAGTGTTTAATTTCATACTTGAGACAATGGAGGAGGACGTAAAAAGAATATGGACTTCTGTCAAGGTTTCTGATCTGTATCAATCTTTTGGTGATACTATGCGGAGTCGTTCAGCATTGGTACAAAAGTTGTCAGACGTTTTAGGAAATGACCTCTTTGTTTTATCTGGAAAAGGCATTGCAAACGTTCTAGTATTTAGGGCAACAGCGATGTCATTGTTGAGAGTAGTTGATGATGAGGGGGACGACATGTCTCTAAGCAGCGTAGCTAAGCAAATTGAAAGGAAACCAATAGATTTGCTACAAAATCTGAAGAATACGATATACTAATTGACAAGGAGAGTTCAGCAAAATAATCAGCCCTACATTGCTCTCCTTGCTATCTTTGGTCTCCAAAAACCGTAATGGGACACTTGCAGTGATTATGGTTGGAAACATGATTTCTGGTGCTGTTAGAAACAAAGCGACTGTCTTACAAATAGCATTAGCGGTACTAGCATGAAAGAAATCTCTGGTGGAAACCCTCCTTGACTTTGGAGTTACAAGCACCTATGAGGAACTTCGAAGATTTAAAGCTTCTGTGGCTACAGCAGATGCTAAGTCAACCAACAGCAAGACACAGTTGAATTCTGTTTCAGATGCCAAAGCGGGACTTGTCCAATTAATTGAACACAACTTTGTTGCTAACATCTCTTTGCAGAATGGTCTAAGACAGACACATGTGCTCGCTATGCTAGTTATGCGAGATACAACAAAGGTTGAGGAAGGAAGAAACAACAATCAAACCATTAGCCGCTAAAAAAAGTGAAATAGGAGTTTAAGTTTTTCCTGAGTCATGTATTATCCAGGTCCCAAGAAACCAGCAATGCCAGGAACAAAGAACACAGTTGTCTCATTGAAAATCTTGGCTCATCAAAGAGTTTTGATGAAAAGATGTTATGACATCGACTTTTAGTTCTTGAAAGATATAATCACTAACAATACTCCAGAATACAATGGATATAATACAGCTCTAGGTAGAGATCAAGAGCTTTACTCTAACAAAAACATTATCGGCCCCTTATAGATATAGTTCCTTCTGACCCTTCTACAATGCTCACAGCAATGAACGAGGCACAGTATCTATTAAAGCAGACTGGACAAGACACCACCATGTTCACCCTTGACCAGCAGTTATAAAGTTGCCGTGAATATTACATGTGTTTTGGCAGAACTGTTTGCAAATTTCGTTCCTTGACTTGGTGGGATGCATCTCTTAATGACCTTGTTGGTGCAATAAGCGATTTTAAGGTTTCTAGAGCCATTATGGATTAGGTGAAATTTTTGTCACAATGGCCGCTGGCAGCAAAAGCAAAAACAAGCCGCGTGTTTCAAAAATCGTCAAAATTAGTCAAAAAGATTTATTCAAACCAAATTTTCATTTTAAAGCAGAATAATTACTTATCTGTTGAAATGAAATCAAAATTTGAAGAAATTTGACGTTTTTTGTGTTTTTTACTCTGTTTTCTAGAGGCACCCAAAAATGGCCTAGCCAACACTCGTCTTCAAAGTTTCGTATCTTTGGGCTTGCGGGTGATAAAATGAAGCCGTTTTTTGTGTTTTTCTATTGATCAAGGGTGACTTTAATTGCTCAGAAGGTTTCATAGCCCTTGACCCCTGGTTGACGAAGTTATGCATGCTCAAAGTTGAGACATCACGTGCGCGTTTTGTGATGGGAGTCACACGAGTTGTTAGTGGGCGACAAGGATCTCACCTGTTTGCATCATTCATTTATGCAATTGGCTAAAACAAGAGGGGATATCTCTAAGTTGTTTTTCATTGGCTTAGGGCTCTTCCGACCAATTTTTTCGTCGTCGACAATTCATTCATGGAACAACGAAGAACGATATATTTTTGGGTGTGAGGGCGAAAATCCGTCAGAAATAAAAACATTTGCTTTGAGTGAGTTAAAAAGGTATTTGAGATTAGAAGAAAACATTGAGTAATGGCTTCTGCTCTTACCTGTGCTGATTTTCTTGAATGGAGTGTTGCTGAGTTTAAGTACCACTTAGCCATGAGATCTTTATCTCAAGAGTGCTCAAAAATTGATTTGGCTGGTAGAGCATTAGTTGCATATGAAAAAAAATGCCTATACGTCATAATGTCAATGAACTAGCAAATGAATTAAAGGAAACATATGCAAAGCTGTTGCAGAAATATAAAATTCCTGACCCCAAAGAAATCGCAGAAAAAGACTGGAGTGAAGATGTGCAGTTGTGGCCCCGTGTTGACTTGGGAAAAATTTTTGCTTTTATTATCGCTAAAAAAGCATTTGAGACTGAATATATTGGACAATACAAGGCAAGAAAAGCTTTCTCGTATTTTATGAGTGGGTTTGTGCATAAGATATCTACATTTGCTGTGTCAAAGGAAAGAGTAATTCTGAAAGGAAATGTTATGGTGTCAAAAAAAGTGCGTGAAGATCCTAGAAATGTTTGGGTTCTCTGTAGTAAAAATGGTGACATTTTAAGTGGATACTGTACATGTACAGCTGGCTTCTCAGAGTGCTGTAACCATGTAATTTCGCTTCTGTATGTACAAAGCTGAGTATGCAAATAGCAGAGGCTTAGTGGACCCTGCCTGTACAGACATTGCTTGTACCTGGAACAGATGTACGGGAATTGCAATAGAGAGTACAAAAATCAAAGATGTTGAAATAAGAAAACATGAGGTAACTAAGAAGAACAAGAATGAGTGGTTCAAAGTTTATTTAAACAAGAATTCGATCCTCGTAATGTTGCAGTTCGAAGAAACCAAGCTGAAAGACGTGAGGCCCTGTTCACCAATTTACGGGAAAAAAAGTCAAATGCTGGAGCCTTACAGAATTTGGTTCCCCCAAAAGAGTACGCTTGCCCACCTCCAATTATTACGCTGGCTTTGGAGGTTACACACAAGTATCAAGGTTCAACGGAACAAGAGCTGAGCAGTGAATTTGCACAAATTTTATCTTTCCGGAGAGTCAGCTACACAAATTGGAGAAGTCAACAAGGGCTCAGTCAGGATCTAGGCATTGGAAAGACCAAAGGGTTGGATGCATCAGTGGCACAAAAATTAGAGATATATTTACAAAGGTGAACACTATTTCGAAGGGAACACGAAAAAGATGCTCGCACTGCATTTGCAGAGCAAGAAGTAAAGAAACATAAAAACGGAAAGCTACTAGAAGTTGGCCTAATTGCAAGTCCATCTTTCCCATTCATAAGAGCCACTCCGGACAACATTTTTCAATGCAAGTGTTGCGAAGACAGTGCAAAATGTCCGGTGGAATATAAATGCGCATTTAAAATAAGAGACAGAAATGTCTTTGACGCATTCGATGAACTAGATTAACTTGAGAAGGGAGCAGACGGCGAGTTAACTCTCGTGCGTAATCATAAATATTACAGCCAAATGACAAGCCAAATAGCCCTCCTCAAAGCAAAGCATGGCTTCTTCGTTGTTTGGACACCAGTTGGGTGTGCATTCATACAGAAGATTCCGTTTGATCAAGAACACTGGTCTGAGCTGGAGAAGAACGCTGTTGTTTTTTTTAAATCACATGTGACTCGAGTATTACTCGGGCAACGTGAAATCGCTTATTGCCCATTTTGTGGCAAATTTTGCTTGGAGCCAAATGAAATCGAAAAAGAACAAGAAAACAGTACCCAGTGTTCGGTATGTGAATTCTGGTACCATTGGCCGTGTGCAAACATACAAAAAGCATTCGAACAGGAATGGATATGCCAAACTTGCATATCAGAACTTGATTGAACTGGAACTTTCCTAATAATTAACATTTAAAAAAATTTGAAAAGTAGAATAGCTAAACTTTGATTATATAGTTTTCTCATCATGCTACAATATAATAATTAAAAAATATAAATATCACAGTATTAATGCTAAGTTATGTACACAGCTATATTCATTTCACTGTTCTAATAAAGTTTCTCTTAAATTTGTTAATGCTGCACATACAGTAACGATATCATCAACTATAGGCAATAGAAGAATTGGCAATTCTGTCTTCAAGATTCTGCACTCTTTCATCCTTCGTATTGCCTTTTCCACGAAAATTCGCATGTTTGCTATTATTGATGTCTTGGCAACATCGTCCTTGCTCAACTGCATGTCTCCACGTTTAGATGGAGGGATGCAAAGGGTGCATTGGTAATAGGGCAAGTGATGTCTGCTATCTTGAAGCCTCTATCTGCCATGACCTGATCATTGGGTAAACGTTTTTTGGCTAACCCACAATCTTCAACAATGAAAATATCACTGGCTCTTCCACCGTAACAGTCTGAGACAAACGACACAACACCATTTGGAGTGATACCTACCAAAAACTTTACAGTGTAGTGATGCTTGTACGGACTCCAACAAACTGCAGCTAGGTTAAAGCTTGAGGGGGTCTCAATGAATACTTCGGTGCAGTCGATCAACACCCTGCACTTGGGATAATATTTTTTGAAGCTATCAGGGTGATTTCTCCTAAAAATGTCTCTATCTGCCCAGATGATCAGGTCCTTGAGCTCAAGAGACATTAAACGTATCCATGTAAAGAAAATTTCCGTAAGAAGCGTAGTTGAAATTTGGAACCGATATGCAAGATCTTGCACAAGCAACTCTGCCTTTAGCCTCATCATAACAAGAAAGAATTCTCGTTGAAGGGAAAGCTTTCGGACTGGTCCCGGTCGTTTCCTCTCTAGCACTGATTTTGCCAATTCTTCTTCAAACTCTATACTGGAAATGGTACGTTCTTCCCTCCTTGTCTGCTTCCCCCCTCTCCAATATTGCATGTGTTGGGCCAATGGAGACAAATGATCAAAAATCGTTTTAAACATCTCTGCAGTCTCAAAACTAGTATAAAATCTTACTTCAGTATTTATCCTCGTTTTCTCAAACTGAAATATCGGGCCCAGACTGATCAAAAAGTCTCATGTTTGATGGGCATAAATAGATTTTCGCCAAAAGTCACCTCACATTTTTTTCTTGGACTTCTACGGAGTTTTGTCTCTGGCAATGGTCTTTTCCGTGGCGATTTTTCGGTTTTGACTTCAAATGGGGTTAAAAATTTTGTTGGATAATTATACTTTCCGAGAGGTTTTCCCAGCTGAAAGTGATTCGAGCAAACGTGTAAGCCTTTGGATAACTTGAACTTTTTCACGCCTTTCGACACTTGCTTTTCCCAAATTTTTTGTAGTTCCTCGTCTTTTGGACATGAATGAAAAACCAACTTCTTAACATGTCCTCTAACAACTAGCTTCTCTGGCTGCCATGAGTTGTTTGAACACGGACCAACACAGCAAGTTTGGTTCAGCATTTTCGAAGAACCTCACTGTTTTTCTTCTCTCAAACTTTCTTGTCGACTTTGGTAATTTTTTCACTTTTATTTTATTTCACACCCGAAAATATATCATTCTTCATTGTTCGGTGAATGAATTGTCGATGACAAAAAAATTGGTCGGAAGAGCCCTAAGCCAATGAAAAACAACTTAGAGATATCCCCTCTTGTTTTAGCCAATTAAAATTGCATAAATGAATGATGCAAATAGGTGAGATCCGTGTCGCCCACTCACACCTCGTGTGACTCAACATCACAAGACACGCACGTGATGGCTCAACTTTGAGCATGCATAACTTCGTCAACCAGGGGACAAGGGCTATGAAACCTTCTGAGCAACTAAAGTCACCCTTGATCAATAGAATAACACAAAAAACGGCTTCTTTTATCACCCGCAAGCCCAAAGATACGAAACTTCAAAGACGAGTGTTGGCTAGGCTGTTTTGGGTGCCTCTAGAAAACGGAGTAAAAAGCACAAAAAAAAAGGTCAAATTTCTTCAAATTGTGATTTCATTTCAACAGATAAGTAATTATTCTACTTTAAAATGAAAATTTGGTTTGAATAAATCTTTTTAACTAATTTTGACGATTTTGAAACACGCGGCTTGTTTTTGTTTTTGCTGCGAGCCGCCATTATGGCAAAATTTTCACCTAATCTATAATGGCTCTAGAAACCTTAAAATCGCTTATTGGTCAGCTGATGGCAAACAGTGGCCTGGAAGAAGTTAGGAGAGAAGAATTTGCTGGGGTATCAGGAATGCTTGATGGCAAGAAGTATTATGCATTGTTTTTGAAGAATTACTAAGAAATCAAATTATGGTCTGCAATAGCTAAAAAGTGGCCCCCCATGAGCCCCGTAAAATCACGCTTTCATGCCAAAAAAATCGCAAATTCATGCATCACGCAGCTAAAAAACCCCTATTTCACGCAAAATGAAAATGACAAATTTTTGGAAGGGGAAGAGGAGGGGAGGGGGTTACTGCGAAGCAAAGAATCCTTTTGATAGATTATTTCTTCACACCTCAAACATATTATCGTATATACTACGAAAAATTGGATGAATTTGTTAGTTATTGATATACTTTTTGAGAAACAATGAACTGATGAGAAGATTTTCAAAAAAGCAGTTAATGAAATTTGTTAATGAAATTGAAAATTGAGCTTTGCCACAAATGCAATCTGTGGTCGTCATTGCATGTAAAGAGGAATTGCATGCAGCCTCTTTGTGGCAGAAAAAAAGGAGAATCAGGAATGACAATTGTAGTAGTTCTTTTTTCAAGATTGAGAAAAAGAACTCCATTTCCATAAAAAATCACCAGCTGCGAATTGTATATAAGCAAACAATAAATTCTTTTCCAACGCTGGTCATACAATAATATAGTAGATGTTGTGCCTTGGATACCAACACTATCATGTGTCAATTTAATTTACTCGATGCTGCATTTTGAAGAGCAAGCTGCAAAAATAAGATCTTCATCAACAATCGCAATGTCATCAAAGCGCAAAGAATCATTATCTGAAAATTTTATTTTGGTCAAATTCCATTAATTTTCATCATACAATCTTTTGATGCCTCCCTGATAACCTGACACTCGAGCCTTCAATGTATCAGTTGTACTCAGCTTAAATTTCTTAAGGACTGCATGAGTGTCTTTCTTTGATCGTAGCTTTCCAAATTTATTTTAAGATTCGAACACGAATTTAAGCATTGAAAAGTAATGGCACTTTTGTTGCCACAAATAAATACAAGACAATGTGAGAAGTAAATATTTTTGCCTTTCAGTCCGGAATTTATCATCTGGATTTCCTGTATAGGATTACGCAGCTTTGCTTTGAAAAGCTTGAAGGCCTGTTTTGGTCGAAGCACAAGAAAAGTATCCAGCCATGTGGACCAAGTGCAACACTTGCAATATTTTGGTGCATATCTGCTCGATTAATGGCTGTGTATCTGCGTTATTGATAAAACATTGAATGACCTGAAATGACCTGAAATGAGCTGAAATGATCTGAAATGACCTGAAATGACCTGAAAATGACCTGGAATTACCCTAAATGACCTGAAATGATCCAAAAATGAGCTGATCAGACTTATTCCTTTCTTTTTAGAGCTGTTTAAAATTCATGGCTGTGTTAAAAAGACGGAACCGGTTTTGGGAATGTGGAAATGGGAATCTGGAGATTGGAATCGTAGAAAGGGGATTTGAGAAGGGGAAGAATAGGGTTCTAAGGAGGAATGGGGGAACGAGAATGTGGAAATGGGAGTCTGGGAATGAGAATCTGAGAAAGGGAATTTGAGAAAGGGAATCTAAGAATAGGGTGAATGGGAGAATGGGAATGTGGAAATGCGAGTCTGGGATTGAGAATCTGAAAAGGAATTTGAGAAAGAGAATCTTAGAATAGGCTTCTAGAAAAGAAATGGGGGAATGGGAATGTGTAAATGGGAATCTGGGAATGAGAATCTGAGAAAGAGGATTTGAGAAGAGGAATCTAAGAAAAGGCTTCTGGAGAAGGAATGTGGGAATGGGAATGTGGAAATGGGAGTCTGGGGATGGGAATCTGAGAAAGGGAATTTGAGAAAAGAGATGTCAGCTGCCAAGTGATTGAGACACTTCATCAATGTTCAGCAATTTCTCTTTAGTTAATAAACAGAACAAAACAATGACAGCTACTTAATAATGATAGAATTTGAAAGACAATGATTTAAGTATATATGTAACCAACATAACAGCCATAACGAACATAAAAAATGAGTATGTTTCAGTCATGTAGATCCCTAGGGCTCAAACTCCAAGCCTTGTTTTCTTAGAGAATCTGCAGCTTTCTCTGGTAATCGCTTCAATGTATCCTTTAATACGATAATATTCTTTAATGACAAGTTTCTATCATGGTCCATCAAGCATTTCGTTAAGTAGTGAAGATAGATGTTACCTGCTTGCTTTTTTCTTTGCCCAGTTTTGTGGCAAGTAAATTCACGAACTCCAGTTGTCTTCACCACTACTATGTCTGCATTTGTGAAAGGGGACAGGCATTCCTGGCAGCGCTGCACTGCTTTTGGACAATTTCTTTTGTCGTCTTTGTGGACCAAGTAATATGCGTTTGTTTTGGTTCTTGTTGGGTCCAGAAGATGTAGCATTAGATCATCATCACTGCCAGTTGTCGTTCCCTGAGCAACATAAGCACCTTCTTTAGTTTTTTTAAGTTTTATTGGTGTAACTTTTCTGTGCTCTGTCGGACCACTACTTGCAGTGTGGCTCTTATTTTCCATGTTGCGCTTTTCTGTTCTATCTTCAAATGGATCCTGGAAAATAATTGGCTTATCGTGGTCTCTTCTCCTTTTTTTCCATTCGCTTCCCTTTGAGCCAGCATTACTTGGTCTTCGGAAGGTTTCAGAAGATGCTGGCTGATAGCCAAAAAATGCATTGCAATGCTGTTTCTTTCGTTCGCAGCCCCACTGCAGCCACTTTGTTGGCTCTACAAAAAACTGGTTGTAACCTGGTGCAAGCCTATACTTGCCAAGACCTCGAAGAGCTTTGACTGCTTCTTTATGATATGATTCGATCCATTCTTTCAAGACATGGATTATCTAAATAAGAAATGGAAATTTTATACGCTTCAGTCTTCTGTCCAATGTATAATTGTTTGAAAGAGCAATTTTGTCAACAAGGGGTTTGATATTCTCATACAAGGGATATGGTATCTCTATTGCAATATTTATGCAGGTTAACTCCTACTGTAATTGTTCTAATCATGTAGAAAAAAGAAATGGAGCCCTTTGGTTAATTCGCTTAAAGTGACAGTAGCTATATAAATATCCAGTTTAGGCAGATATCTCGTCATCATCCTTCACCTGATAACAATATAAACATATTAGAATGATGCTAAGCAGTGTTGAATGGGAAAACCAGAAAATAATTCATCCAGTTTCAACTCAATTTGCACACTCTCCACACCCTTCATAATAGACTCTTGTTTACGCCTGAACCACATCAATTAAGAAGTGGAGATCTTACCTCTGTAACCTCTTTTCCAACATTATCATCAGCAATCCTTTTCTTTTGCAACTTATGCATCACTTCAAGTCTATTGTTGAAGAAATTTTCGTCCAGATCCATACGATCTTTTGCAGTGCCGATAATTGTTGTTAGAAAAGTTTGACTTCTGTGCTTGTTAAACCACTGGTGAAAACCTGGTACCATATCCTCCCAAATTTCGCTTAAACTAGCTAGCTTTCCATTGAAATCCTCTTCATCATCGGCATCCACCAGACCAAACTGAAGCATTTTGTCTTGCTTGCTGCCGTAAATATCCGTCATGATGCGCTTCTTCTCTCTTGGCCGTGCTCCCAACTTCGACAGCTTCTCTGCATCCCTCTCCATCATGTGCTGCAAACATGTCAACTGATCTGCATGAGTGAAGACTTCTCCTAAGCCTCCAGATAATGCTTTGTCCATGTCAGTTCCTATCTTTTTTATCATAAGAAGTGCAGGGCTATGTGCAACAAGATTTGCTGCAAAGTTTCTGTACGTTGACTTGTCTTTTGCAAAATGCAACATAAGTGGTCCTGGAAATTCAGGATTCTTTCCAGAGTGCTCGCACAAAAGAGAAAAATTGGTGTAGCTACTGTCAGTCACCCAGAAGCCGTCAACGATCTCAAAGGTTGTGTCGACGCGGTAAACTGAGTTCCCGTTGACGCAAAATCGCTTCACATCTGCCAGAACTTCATCAGTGAAATGCATCGTAATGAAATGCTCGGGCATTATTATCACAGACTTAGAAAACCCTTCTGCACCATTGCTGTCTCTCATCTGTGCAATTATTCTTTGAATTTCATCGTTACTCTGATCTTTCTTTTGATCAATTGACTTGCTGTTTGTAACTTTTTTCTTTATGTTGTGCACCTGCCTAGGATTCCGAACATCCTCACTCACAGATTTAGCATCATTTTGAGAGAATCTTCTGTATACAGCTTCACAGCTTTCTCTCGCTTCCAAGGCAGACTGCATCGAGTCCAGTAGCTCTTTGTCTGTTCGATAATAGGATGCAGCTGTTGGCTTGACAGCGTTTCCATGTCTTGGTACTTTAAAGTTCTTTTCAAAATCTTCGGTAGAGGAGCTTTCGTCAACACGATAGGCAGTGATGTAATACTTTTCGATATCTTTCTTATCCTTCCTTCTGGCAGTAGCCAGCATGTGCAACAAACCAGGATTTGCTTTGTTCTTTCTGTACGTCCGACAGAGCTCAAAAACAGTGTGGTCCGGGACAACAGTCTTTTCGTAAGTGGTTCTTCCATGTCCCTTGGAGCGGGTGTTGTAGTACAAGGATTCCTCACTGTCTTTCAATACAAGTTTCGTTTCTATTATTTTCCCGTCGTTGCTTCTTTTTACATGAAAAGCGTTTTGGCTTTGCCAGTTATCTGATATGCACCATTGTCATCTGCCGTCGCTGAGTGAATGGGAATGTTTTCGCTATTTAAGGTACAGAAAAAATTTTTCCTTATTGCTGATGGCTTAGTTTTCATCTCTACGTCCTCTGGACAAGACAGCAAGATATTCAGCAATGTCAGATTGTCAGTTGGGAATTTTGACACGTCAAATCGTTGCGTCTCCGTCTCCGTTTCCGGCTCTGACTGGTCACCAATGATTGTCGAGCACATTGCTTCTTCCACTTTAAACGATACGTTTTGTGACAAATTGATGCTGCTTTCATCGCTTGTATCATCCTCATCATCGATGACCATATATTCAACTGGTAGGGAAAGTTATATGCATTAGAAAGTTTTCAAGAGAAAAGTAGGGAGCTATTTTGAAGAGCTTTGATACACCGAGCTTGTGGTGCATAGACTTGTAAGTTTTGTCTAAAGCGCTTTAAGTCTTCTATCTAAGTGCTTTTGACCAAAAATCAAGATGTAACATACATCAAAGAAAGTGTTTAACCAAGACTTTCACATGATATGTTATTTGTTTAGGCTATAACTAATTCATTTTGTATTATAACTCTGACCTCATACATCTCATACGTCATTGTTCTTATAGAAGTAATAATAAATTTCCGAAAGGGCATTATAATTCGTGAAGAATGAGTAATTGACAACTTAAAAAGAGAAGGACTGTGGCTGGTTATTTAGTTCCTTATTTAACGGACATAATGAAAAGATAACGCCGTCTAAAATAATTAGCTCTCTATTTTTGGCTCCTTATTTGCACTTTCGTTTTTAATTGCTCAAAATCTAAAAATTAAGTTAAAAATAATGGTACAGTACCAACCCCACGCCATGCGCGCATAAAAGACTTTCATTGAGTTTCATCATAATGCACTTTTCTATTATATAGTACAAGCAAAACATTTTGTTATCAGCGTCAGCCTGGCTACACGTAATTTTTTGTATAAGAAACCGGTTTATAAGAAACCTAGAACTAGACACGCCAAAAGCTAAGAAACTTTTAGAACTAGGAGGAAGGAGTTAAGAAACTGAAGAATTTTTTGTGCCAGTTTTCCAACATACTAATTTCACATTTGTGGACGTAGTAATCGATTCTCAAGCATTTCCGTGCGATTTCTCGCACCAGCATGGCATGGCTAATTCTTTTTAATACAATAATATAAATAATTTGCTAGCTATATTCACAGTTTTTATCGCTTTTAACGCAATTTATTCCATTAAATTAAGAAACTGTTAAGAAACTTTTAGAACTAAAATTGGGCCAAAAATTAAGAAACTTTTAGAACTAGGCCCCGAGCTAGGTTTCTTATAAAAAAAACGTGTAGTTGCTTAATAATCGTTCCTCATTTTTCAAGTAATTCACCCTTGTGGCACCGAGGGTCAGTGATGTCTAGTACCTAGTGTCTAGAGGCACATGCATAATTTTGGAAGGAAGGAAGCTACAAGAGCTCGATAACAGGTCAACAAAGTGAACAAACTAGAGAATTTAAAATCACGTGCTCACCTTGTTTGTGAATCTTGCTTTTTTCCATAACTCTATTTTGTAAAAGAATCAGTTACAGTGATTGCAACAAAATCAACAATTAATCAATTGATCAATGCTCAACTTTGCTCACCCAAGAAAAGTTTAAAAGAACAAAACACGCCAATGAATCAGAGCGATTACATTTTAAAGGAGAAATCCAACGGTACGCATATCACAGAAAGTGTTCGTGACTTCTGAAAAGCCTTTTTGCATGTAAGGAAAAATCATCAATCAGTATGATAAGTTAACACTTTGTAGAAAAATTGGCGGCATGGTCATACCCATGGTGATAATGAACTGTTTTCGAAAGTACGCAGCACAACCCGCAGGTATAATCAGCCCACACAGACGGATAGCATAAGCATCGAGGGTGTATCACTGCTCAAATCCCGTTCACCTTGCTCAGAAATCCAACACAACATCCTGAAATCCTTATCCCAATATTAGAAATCCGCAAAATCCTCGTTAAGAGAAAGAAATCCGAGAAATCTATTCAAAATCTTAGAGCTCCTTACAAATCATAGGCTTAGAGAGTTCAGAAATTCGTCAAATCTGCAGACTTGTTTGGCCAGCACACTCTGCAAAATTCGTTCTGATGGGCTGGCCTTAGTATAGTACTTTATGTGATATTATATTTGTTAAGGCTGGTCTGATGAGCCTCAGTTTTACTTGTTTACAGTTTTAACGCAGACTCGAACAAAGATCACAGACAGAGGACGCAGAAGTGCTGTGAACAAATTACGTTTTCGACAAATCAGCCATAGACGATGAACTGTACTGAAAATGCAGGCGTCAATCGGCTCACCACTCCCATCATGTGAGAGATAACTCAAATATAAAAAAATATTGAAGAGATTACCAGAGAAAGCTAGAGATTCTTCAAGAAAACAAGGGTTGGAGTTAGAGCCCTAAAGATCTACAAGACTCAAACGTGCTCATTTTTTATGTTCGTTATGGCTGTTATGTTGGTTATGAATATACTTAACTATCAATCACTGTCTTTCAAATTCTATTATTATTAGATAGTTATCATTGTTTTGTTCTGTTTATTAACTAAAGAGAAATTGCTGAACATCGATGAAGTGTCTTAATCTGTTGGCAGCTGACATCTCTCTTCTCAAATTCTCTTTCTCAGATTCACATCCTCAGATTCCCCATTCCCACATTCCTTCTCCAGAACCCTATTCTTAGATTCCCCTTCTCAAATTCCCTTTCTCAGATTCTCATTCCCAGATTCCCATTTCCACATTCCCAAAACCGGTTCCGTCTTTTTAACACAGCCATGAATTTTAAACAGCTCTAAAAGAAAGGAATAAGTCTGATCAGCTCATTTTTGGATCATTTCAGGTCATTTAGGGTACTTCCAGGTCATTTTCAGGTCATTTCAGATCATTTCAGCTCATTTCAGCTCATTTCAGGTCATTTCAGGTCATTCAATGTTTTATCAATAACGTGTGTATCTGACCATCTCGAGCACAATAGTTTGTGATACATGTCCGAGATCCGCAACATAGTTGCAAAGTTCTGTGTTGCATAACCTTAAAACTGCAGTTGGATCTTGCCAGTCCCGGTTCCTAACGTGATCGTTTTTTTGGCAAGTGCTTCTTAAAAATCTTACGAACAGATGGTTCTGCCTTGTTATATATCCAGTTTAGGCAGATATCTCGTCATCATCCTTCACCTGATAACAATATAAACATATTAGAATGATGCTAAGCAGTGTTGAATGGGAAAACCAGAAAATAATTCATCCAGTTTCAACTCAATTTGCACACTCTCCACACCCTTCATAATAGACTCTTGTTTACGCCTGAACCACATCAATTAAGAAGTGGAGATCTTACCTCTGTAACCTCTTTTCCAACATTATCATCAGCAATCCTTTTCTTTTGCAACTTATGCATCACTTCAAGTCTATTGTTGAAGAAATTTTCGTCCAGATCCATACGATCTTTTGCAGTGCCGATAATTGTTGTTAGAAAAGTTTGACTTCTGTGCTTGTTAAACCACTGGTGAAAACCTGGTACCATATCCTCCCAAATTTCGCTTAAACTAGCTAGCTTTCCATTGAAATCCTCTTCATCATCGGCATCCACCAGACCAAACTGAAGCATTTTGTCTTGCTTGCTGCCGTAAATATCCGTCATGATGCGCTTCTTCTCTCTTGGCCGTGCTCCCAACTTCGACAGCTTCTCTGCATCCCTCTCCATCATGTGCTGCAAACATGTCAACTGATCTGCATGAGTGAAGACTTCTCCTAAGCCTCCAGATAATGCTTTGTCCATGTCAGTTCCTATCTTTTTTATCATAAGAAGTGCAGGGCTATGTGCAACAAGATTTGCTGCAAAGTTTCTGTACGTTGACTTGTCTTTTGCAAAATGCAACATAAGTGGTCCTGGAAATTCAGGATTCTTTCCAGAGTGCTCGCACAAAAGAGAAAATTGGTGTAGCTACTGTCAGTCACCCAGAAGCCGTCAACGATCTCAAAGGTTGTGTCGACGCGGTAAACTGAGTTCCCGTTGACGCAAAATCGCTTCACATCTGCCAGAACTTCATCAGTGAAATGCATCGTAATGAAATGCTCGGGCATTATTATCACAGACTTAGAAAACCCTTCTGCACCATTGCTGTCTCTCATCTGTGCAATTATTCTTTGAATTTCATCGTTACTCTGATCTTTCTTTTGATCAATTGACTTGCTGTTTGTAACTTTTTTCTTTATGTTGTGCACCTGCCTAGGATTCCGAACATCCTCACTCACAGATTTAGCATCATTTTGAGAGAATCTTCTGTATACAGCTTCACAGCTTTCTCTCGCTTCCAAGGCAGACTGCATCGAGTCCAGTAGCTCTTTGTCTGTTCGATAATAGGATGCAGCTGTTGGCTTGACAGCGTTTCCATGTCTTGGTACTTTAAAGTTCTTTTCAAAATCTTCGGTAGAGGAGCTTTCGTCAACACGATAGGCAGTGATGTAATACTTTTCGATATCTTTCTTATCCTTCCTTCTGGCAGTAGCCAGCATGTGCAACAAACCAGGATTTGCTTTGTTCTTTCTGTACGTCCGACAGAGCTCAAAAACAGTGTGGTCCGGGACAACAGTCTTTTCGTAAGTGGTTCTTCCATGTCCCTTGGAGCGGGTGTTGTAGTACAAGGATTCCTCACTGTCTTTCAATACAAGTTTCGTTTCTATTATTTTCCCGTCGTTGCTTCTTTTTACATGAAAAAGCGTTTTGGCTTTGCCAGTTATCTGATATGCACCATTGTCATCTGCCGTCGCTGAGTGAATGGGAATGTTTTCGCTATTTAAGGTACAGAAAAAATTTTTCCTTATTGCTGATGGCTTAGTTTTCGTCTCTACGTCCTCTGGACAAGACAGCAAGATATTCAGCAATGTCAGATTGTCAGTTGGGAATTTTGACACGTCAAATCGTTGCGTCTCCGTCTCCGTTTCCGGCTCTGACTGGTCACCAATGATTGTCGAGCACATTGCTTCTTCCACTTTAAACGATACGTTTTGTGACAAATTGATGCTGCTTTCATCGCTTGTATCATCCTCATCATCGATGACCATATATTCAACTGGTAGGGAAAGTTATATGCATTAGAAAGTTTTCAAGAGAAAAGTAGGGAGCTATTTTGAAGAGCTTTGATACACCGAGCTTGTGGTGCATAGACTTGTAAGTTTTGTCTAAAGCGCTTTAAGTCTTCTATCTAAGTGCTTTTGACCAAAAATCAAGATGTAACATACATCAAAGAAAGTGTTTAACCAAGACTTTCACATGATATGTTATTTGTTTAGGCTATAACTAATTCATTTTGTATTATAACTCTGACCTCATACATCTCATACGTCATTGTTCTTATAGAAGTAATAATAAATTTCCGAAAGGGCATTATAATTCGTGAAGAATGAGTAATTGACAACTTAAAAAGAGAAGGACTGTGGCTGGTTATTTAGTTCCTTATTTAACGGACATAATGAAAAGATAACGCCCGTCTAAAATAATTAGCTCTCTATTTTTTGGCTCCTTATTTGCACTTTCGTTTTTTAATTGCTCAAAATCTAAAAAATTAAGTTAAAAATAATGGTACAGTACCAACCCCACGCCATGCGCCGCAAAAAGACTTTCATTGAGTTTCATCATAATGCACTTTTCTATTATATAGTACAAGCAAAACATTTTGTTATCAGCGTCAGCCTGGCTACACGTAATTTTTTGTATAAGAAACCGGTTTATAAGAAACCTAGAACTAGACACGCCAAAAGCTAAGAAACTTTTAGAACTAGGAGGAAGGAGTTAAGAAACTGAAGAATTTTTTGTGCCAGTTTTCCAACATACTAATTTCACATTTGTGGACGTAGTAATCGATTCTCAAGCATTTCCGTGCGATTTCTCGCACCAGCATGGCATGGCTAATTCTTTTTAATACAATAATATAAATAATTTGCTAGCTATATTCACAGTTTTTATCGCTTTTAACGCAATTTATTCCATTAAATTAAGAAACTGTTAAGAAACTTTTAGAACTAAAATTGGGCCAAAAATTAAGAAACTTTTAGAACTAGGCCCCGAGCTAGGTTTCTTATAAAAAAACGTGTAGTTGCTTAATAATCGATCCTCATTTTTCAAGTAATTCACCCTTGTGGCACCGAGGGTCAGTGATGTCTAGTACCTAGTGTCTAGAGGCACATGCATAATTTTGGAAGGAAGGAAGCTACAAGAGCTCGATAACAGGTCAACAAAGTGAACAAACTAGAGAATTTAAAATCACGTGCTCACCTTGTTTGTGAATCTTGCTTTTTTCCATAACTCTATTTTGTAAAAGAATCAGTTACAGTGATTGCAACAAAAATCAACAATTAATCAATTGATCAATGCTCAACTTTGCTCACCCAAGAAAAGTTTAAAAGAACAAAACACGCCAATGAATCAGAGCGATTACATTTTAAAGGAGAAATCCAACGGTACGCATATCACAGAAAGTGTTCGTGACTTCTGAAAAGCCTTTTTGCATGTAAGGAAAAATCATCAATCAGTATGATAAGTTAACACTTTGTAGAAAAATTGGCGGCATGGTCATACCCATGGTGATAATGAACTGTTTTCGAAAGTACGCAGCACAACCCGCAGGTATAATCAGCCCACACAGACGGATAGCATAAGCATCGAGGGGTGTATCACTGCTCAAATCCCGTTCACCTTGCTCAGAAATCCAACACAACATCCTGAAATCCTTATCCCAATATTAGAAATCCGCAAAATCCTCGTTAAGAGAAAGAAATCCGAGAAATCTATTCAAAATCTTAGAGCTCCTTACAAATCATAGGCTTAGAGAGTTCAGAAATTCGTCAAATCTGCAGACTTGTTTGGCCAGCACACTCTGCAAAATTCGTTCTGATGGGCTGGCCTTAGTATAGTACTTTATGTGATATTATATTTGTTAAGGCTGGTCTGATGAGCCTCAGTTTTTACTTGTTTACAGTTTTAACGCAGACTCGAACAAAGATCACAGACAGAGGACGCAGAAGTGCTGTGAACAAATTACGTTTTCGACAAATCAGCCATAGACGATGAACTGTACTGAAAATGCAGGCGTCAATCGGCTCACCACTCCCATCATGTGAGAGATAACTCAAATATAAAAAAATATTGAAGAGATTACCAGAGAAAGCTAGAGATTCTTCAAGAAAACAAGGGTTGGAGTTAGAGCCCTAAAGATCTACAAGACTCAAACGTGCTCATTTTTATGTTCGTTATGGCTGTTATGTTGGTTATGAATATACTTAACTATCAATCACTGTCTTTCAAATTCTATTATTATTAGATAGTTATCATTGTTTTGTTCTGTTTATTAACTAAAGAGAAATTGCTGAACATCGATGAAGTGTCTTAATCTGTTGGCAGCTGACATCTCTCTTCTCAAATTCTCTTTCTCAGATTCACATCCTCAGATTCCCCATTCCCACATTCCTTCTCCAGAACCCTATTCTTAGATTCCCCTTCTCAAATTCCCTTTCTCAGATTCTCATTCCCAGATTCCCATTTCCACATTCCCAAAACCGGTTCCGTCTTTTTAACACAGCCATGAATTTTAAACAGCTCTAAAAAGAAAGGAATAAGTCTGATCAGCTCATTTTTGGATCATTTCAGGTCATTTAGGGTACTTCCAGGTCATTTTCAGGTCATTTCAGATCATTTCAGCTCATTTCAGCTCATTTCAGGTCATTTCAGGTCATTCAATGTTTTATCAATAACGTGTGTATCTGACCATCTCGAGCACAATAGTTTGTGATACATGTCCGAGATCCGCAACATAGTTGCAAAGTTCTGTGTTGCATAACCTTAAAACTGCAGTTGGATCTTGCCAGTCCCGGTTCCTAACGTGATCGTTTTTTTGGCAAGTGCTTCTTAAAAATCTTACGAACAGATGGTTCTGCCTTGTTACGCAAGGTATGGCAGAAGGATAGATTGCCTCTTTCGTTAGCCAACTGCAAATACCAGTTAGCAAAAGTAGCTTTACATGTTTTCAATACATGGGGACAATCAGGAAGCAGAGACAGGAGAACTAGATTATGGTCAATATTTCTGTTTTCAATATCGTCTTTAAATTTGAGCAAGCATTGTTTATCACCTTCATTGCTGTCACGTGTTAGCACCATCACTACTCTTCTTGTGCACTGGGACTTGTTTGAAATGCAAAACTCACAAGCTTGAAACTGAAGAAATAAAACTGACGTGACCCTTAGATGAGCATTCTACGCAAACTGTTTTTGCCTCAAAGCACTTTTCGCATTCACTTTGGCACAGTTCTTGTTTGTTACCTTTAACAATCAGCTCATTTGTTTTTGATCGTTTCAAACAGTTCAGGCACATTCGAAGGAGTTTAATTTCTTTTGTGAAAATTTCCTTCATATTCTCTCCGGATTTACCATCTTTCACTGCATACTGAACAGCAACAGGAAGGCTACATTTATTGTCTAAGATAGTTACGGAGGTGACTAATGCTTCACGAGCAAGAGAGTTTTGTAAGGTTTCTTTTTTCAGATAAGGTGTACTCTTTACATAATTTATATCCACAACGTTTTCTAGTCCCACATTAACTTTCATTCGTTCATCAAACTGAATGGCGGGATGAAGAGCAGTACCATCATTTGCCAGTGCCACAGGGTACACTGTCAGGTTATTCGTTTGAATTAGGGTAGCAGCTTTCTTTTCATGTACATCTCTATTACACAGTGTGTAGCTTAAGCTGCTTAAATGCTTTTGAACCCCTGACTGTGTCGTGTATGCTGACTGCATTTTGCGCAACACCTCCTTTGATGGACGCTAAGATTCATGTTGACCCCCCCCCTTTGATGAGCTTAATTGTCCCCGGCCAGCTTGCATTGGGCCCCTGATCATATTATATGTGCTATTTCCTCCAAGATAAGATATGGATGCAAAGAATTCTTTCACTTCTTCATCCCATCGATGTAAACGGTTATAGAAAAATTCAACCACGTCTGACAAATGCTTGTAAAATAGTTTTTTCTTAGAAATCTTTCCATCCTGTATAAGTCTGTTCAGGCGCCTGCATACAGGATCAGCTTCCTCTACAGAAAGTGCAACGAAGCGCCAGTCAGGGTCAAAATCAGAGACATTTGCAACAACCTCCGAGTCAGAATCTATATCAGTATGTTTGCCATACTCTTCATCACTATAATGCATTTCCTTACTACTATCAAGATCGTTGCAACTAGAAATTTCAATATCACTTTCTTCAGACCTGACGAGGAAAGAAAAGGTTGCTGTTCTTACTATTTCTAAACTCAAGGAGAGCTGTAGAACGTGAAAACACAAAACAAAAACACTTCTTAACGGTTGCAATTTAATTGAGTATCCATTTTAAAAATTAATTAATGTGTTCAGCAAGGACACACCTAGAAAATCCTTATTTGTTACAGGAAATTATAAAATTGCAGTAAAAGGGTGTCATGGGATCATGGCCCGGGGGTATCTAAAATATTTTGGGTACTGGGGTAGTGCAGCCCAAAAGGGTATCGTTTTTCATGATTTTGGTATAAACATGGGTCTTGATTCTCTTGAATTGGTATAAATAAGGGCCTTGATTTCTCGATAATCAGTGAAAACCTTTTAAGCAATGGTTTTAATTTTGTTTGTTTTCACCTTGGTGAAGTTTCATCTGAACTGACATATTTATAGCATATTTTAGTTAGCATATATAGTAGCGAAGTTGAAATTTTGGTATAATTTTGGGTATACATTTTCAATAATTTAGTATATATATACATTTTCAATAATTTAGTATATATATATATATGTGGGTTGGCATTTTGTTTCTTCGGCCACACAACCTTATCTGGAACTGTGTCAAACCCCTCCCAGGATCATGGTTTTAAGGGTGGGTGGCAAAATTGAAAGCATTTAACAAAACAATAATGCTTCTAAATAAATTGTTTTTTACTGTAATAAAAATTTAAGATCAATCAACAAAATGAGTTACTTTTTCTGTGGAACACTTTTCGTGGTTCTATGCTCTTCATCATTGTATTCATCTTCAGATAACTCAATATCAGAATCCAATAACACGACCTTTTTTGGCACTGAGCTGCTATCATCTATTTCTTGAGAACTATTATCAATTCTTCTTTTAAAAGCTGCTTTTAAAGTGTTAGGGCTTACAGCAATCATTTTTTTGTTATTTTGAAAATTTTCAAAGTGACCTGAAATATTTTATAAATCATGAGCAAACATTTTTGTTTTAAAATCAGAATCAATAATCATAATTCTTTCATATATACTTCATCATTAGTAATGAACTCTGACTATGAAAATGGATGCAATGCATGCAATGCCACCGATTCATACAAAATCTTGGGTATTCTAACTACATTTGGCAGCCATGGTAGTATTTATCTTGATAATAACACTCAGGTTTTATAAAGTATTGCACCCTTCCAAAGTCTTTTGAATCCATGCGAACCATTGTTTTATTACCACAAATGCAACAACTAATGTTCCATGGCCAAAGAATATTTTTGCCTATTTTACAATTCGACCTGGTGATGATTCCTCCACCTTACTTCCATTGAGCTTTTCCAATTCTAAAATAAAAAGAAGGGTGAGCAAAAAACAAAAAAACTTGTTAATGAAAATGAAATTAAATAAGCCAACATCTTTAGCTGGTAGTGCATATTCACTTTTTCGATAAAAAACCATCATGACAAAAATTGATCACAAATAGTACACTCCAACTATGAATGTTGACCCAAATTTTAATTAAATGATCTAAGCTTATCTTCTCCAAGTTTACTTATGGTGTTGTCCTAAATTGTTCTGTTTTTCTGTTATCAATCGATAGGAAATATGTTGAACTTTTTTACAGTGAAATAAATTTTGAAATTGGTGAAACCTAGAGAGAGTAATCAGTGACTCTTTCAAATAGCGTTCTACATGGCATTACAGGTATACCACAGTGGAAACATAACAGACTTGCATCAGTTTTTCAAAAAGATAGAAAAATGGGGGAAAATGCGAAATAATTAAGTAAAGGCCGAGATACACGATTAGATATTCTGTTAGATATTCTATTAGATATTTATCAACAGAATATCTAATCGAATATCTAATCGTGTATCAAACCAAAAATATTGCTAAAGATATCGATTTAATTTTATTCCGAATATCTAACGAATCTTCAAAGGATGCCGACGAATTCTTTACATGAAGTACAGCCCTGGGTGGATCACAATGATTGAAAACAAAATGGAGGAAACCAACGTTGAACCTTCTGTCTTGCCTGAGCCTGTTGAACTTGAAACTCCCAGAAAACCTCCAGCAAAGAAGCGGGGGAGACCTGGCAAAAACAACAAAGAATGGCTGGAGGAAGAAATTTTCATGTTGATAAATCTCTGGTCGACCAAGGAAGAGCTTTTCAACTGTCGTGATGAGAAGTATCAAAACCGAGATAATCGATCCAAGGCCATAAATTCGATTAGGGATGCCTTGGTCGCTGCAGAATTTGAAGTTGATCACAAACAGATCCAAGAAAAGATGACAAATCTAAGAAACTATTTTGTAGCAGAACTGAAGAAAATTGAGGCATCAAAGAAAAGTGGAGCTGGAAGCGGGTCTATTTACAAATCAACCTGGAAATTCTTCCCCCATCTCCAGTTCTTAATAGATAACTTTATTCCTAGACCAACAAGCAGCAATCTGCTAACGCCTCCTGATCAAGAACTACAAAACACTCCCTATCCTGTAAGCAATGAACCTTCTGCAAAAGCTGTGAAGAAGATGAAAGAACTACAGAAAGGAGCTGCAGAAAAAGTAATGAAAATGCAGCTAGAGCTCTCGAAAGAATCAGTGAAAGAAAGGATAAAGTGAATCCACCAGAGAAGACAGAAGATAGATGCTTTGTTGAATTAATACATCAAATGCTGGTTGAAATTCCAGATTGCCAAGAAAAGGCTATGGCTATGCTACAAATACAACAGATAGTAGTTTCTTTGCGTTATAGGAATATGAATAGGCAGTCAGCAGCAGCTGCACCTCCTATTTATGATCAGACATATCCTCCCCATATATACAACCAAAGAAACCAAACTCCAAGCCCAGCATCAGTGGCATCTGTGTCATCTGAACCTCCTATGCACAGCGGTATGTACCAAAGAATGGTAAATGAAGAAGAACTGTGGTAAAAGCAAATTTTTTGTTAAATTTAAAAGAACAATACTCTGTTGAATTAACTTAAAATGCAATCATTTCATTAAAATATTTGTCAAACGAAACATAGAGCAGAAATGTTACTTATGCGCGCGCATTTTCTTCTGCACTTGCAAAAACGAAAATTGAGTTGAATTTTCTGCTGTTGAACAAAGGCACAAAGCTGTGAGGATTTTGCTTGTGTGTTTAATGTTTCGAATTTTTGTTAATTATTTGTGTTAAATAAAGCTTTGGAAACTCAGACAAGATGAAAATAAAACAATGATATCTTCTGGGGAAATCAGTGATGATGGCATATTAACTTTTCCAAAGAGATGTTTATGCACACAACTCTCAACTCTTGGTTTAGGCCACACCATGATAAACTCTCTTTGTTGGGAAAAACAATAAATAACTTTTCATGAATAACTTTTTGAAGAACACTATGAAATGTTTAAAAAATGTGAAAAAAGTGAATAAAGTAAAGAAAGTAAGATAAAAAATTAGTTATTTTAGCTTCACCCAGAAATAACAAGTTAACAAATTCAACAAACTGAATTTTTGAAATTTGAAATTCATTCTCTATTCTAAACAAAAACAGAGATATCTCTAACAACATCCTTGTTCAGCATTAATTATCCTGTCAGCAACTGCCCAGCTTATCAGTTAAAGTACACATCTGCTCCACAGAATATATCACAAGACAGGCCAGTTTTGTTTACTATTATACATCATTTGTTGCTTGAAGTGTGGTTCACAAGTGAGATTCTATGAACAGTTGGAATGTTGGATTATTTTTGAGCCCGCATTCCCAAAAAGCTTTGTCCTGAACAGCAAAAACTTCAGGACCAAACTTTTTTTGTGAATGATTGAATGAAGATGGCATTTATTTCCGCCATAAAAATTATTTTTAACAGCTTTGTACTGACTCTGGAATGCTCAACAATTTTCAGAACTGCATAGATGATCTGTGAAAGAAAAAAACAGACACTAATTACCCTAGGATTACAAAACACAATAATTGTTTGAAGTGGAAAGTCCCAGTGCCCTTTGAATATAACATTCACATGCTTTGCTAAAAGAATTTTAATCAATATTGTACATTACATAAAGCAGAACAGTACTTGAAAATAGAATGGAATGGGCCTAGGCAACATGTCATTAAAAGCTTAAAATTATGAATACATTTGGAGAAAAATTTCAGTATGTTTGCCAATTTTCCCACGAGTGAGATATAGTGTTTTAAGGAGTTTGAGATATGCTCTTTCAGCTGAAAAAATTTGTGTTGTGGCAGGGTAGGGATTTTCACAATTTGCAACTGAATTTACCCATATAAAGTTTTGCATTTTTATTACGAAAATGTACACTAATTTTTTGTTTCGCAGTAGAAAAGTAACGGCATGTTCGATCTCTAATGAGGTTTAAAAACTTGAGAATTTAAGCTCAGGCCTACGCCAGGTAACATAAAAAATCCCGGAAAGTTAGGTTTGTATCGAAATATTTGTGAGTGAAGAATTTAGATTGACAGGGGAAGTGTGTTCTCAATGTTCAACTGATGCCAGTTTGAGCTAAAATTTGAAATAGTTTGCCAATTTTCCGAGTATACAGACCTGTATCAGAATGTCGTCCTCATCTTGGAGATCCATTTCGTGAAAAATTCATCTTGTGGCAGGGTACAGTTTTTGAGATATCTTTAATTTACATTTCCAGAAAATTTCGCTGTAAAACAGTCTTCCCTGCTGATGAAATATAAGCATCTATTTACCACTTAAACCCTACAGATCTCCATCAAACTTCACTTGACTGTAGCCAACTCCTCAGTCTACAGCATCATGGCCACCCTTTTCACTTCGCGCGTTCCAAGATGCCTGATCACGCTGTTGGGTTCCTGTGGTGAAAAAATTCTCTGCCCCTCCCTCCTCCCTCCATTTTGACCCTTCCTTGCAGGCGCAAGAGCCGTTTGGTCAGCGGCATAAACATTTCTGCTCTATGTTGTCAAACGAGTGGAAGTTATTTTCTAAATCCAGTTCCTCAAAAAAGTACCTTCCATTGCCATGGTGTTTCACCTGGACCATGAAAGTGACCTGCTAGTGTATCACAAATCTTTTCTGCATAAATACTTGCATGGCTGCTTTTTGTTTTCGGAAGCGAGTTTGTAAAATTAGTGCTTTCATTACTCCAAGCACCAAGTTGTATTGCTCCAGTGGCAGTTTCTTGATCAAGTGATCCTTCTGGAGTGTATGAGTCTTTAGACTTGGTTCGTAACATATTATGGAGCACTATTGCTGCCATGGTTATATCATTTGCCTTTTCTGGTGCCAGTGACATTGATGTTGTAAAAACACGAAACCGATTGGACCATATCCCAAAAACATTTTCCCATATGCTCTGAATTTTCCATATGCTGTTGAATATCCTCTTTTGATCTATCAAATTGCTTTGAGGATATGGGTTCATACAGTTTTGGCTTCAAGGAAAAGCATCGTCTGCAACAAATAGATACGGTACTGGATCATCAGGCTGATCAAACACCCACACTGGATCATGAGATTTTGGCAGTGGTTTTCGATCAGGAAAATTTAGATTTCCGGACACAAGAACACTGTAAAAAGATGAGTGCCCGTAGACACCACCGTCGCTAATGCGGCCCTGGCAACCAACATCGACACACAGAAACTGGTAATCATGGTCTACTATTGCCAACAGAACGATGCTAAAAAATTCTTTGTAGATAAAGAACTCAGAGCCACTACCATTTGGATGGAGGATGCTGATATGTTTTCCATCTGCAGCTCCTATGCAGTTTGGAAATTGCCATCTTTCTTGTGTGGCAAATGCTATCTTTTGCCACTGCTGTTTTGTGTTTGGTAGCTTTAGATAGTGATCTTTTAAGCATTCATAAATTTTTCTGCAAACAACAGGATAAAAAAAAAGTGCTATAGTTGTTCGATGAATTCTGAATTGGTATTGAAGACTCTCATAAGATTCTCCAGTGGCAAGAAAACATAGCGTTACAGCTAACTTCTCTTCAATGGACAGAGACTTCCGCATGACAGTCATCATCTTCTTTAATTGTGGCCCAACTATATTGCTAAGTTCCTGGAAATAAAATGTAAGTCAGGTGAATGTGAAGAAACAACCAAGTTGCTTATTTGTCTTATTGAATGCATTATTTATGTATGGAACTTTTTGTAGAATGGAACAGGAGCACTTGGGGCTGCACACACCTTTTTGCCAGTGTATTGTCTCTTCTGTCCCAATTCTCTTCTCAAATCAATTTAAACCCCATTGATAATTATCATGTAAGAAACTTACTTCATAGACCTAGGTATTCATTATCAAATATTTTCGAAAGGATTCAGCATCCTGTAACTTCAGCTCCTGTATAATCATATTGTAGGCTCCCCTTTCCTCTCGTCGTGAAACCATAAAAGACATATCATAATAAATTTTTAATTTTGCGATCTTTCTGGGTAAAAATCAATATTATTGTTATAATTTTATAAATTTATCTACATTTGCTGTATTTTAATTGCATTCTGAAATGCATTCTCATTCACAATCTCATTCTCAATCACATTCTCATTGGTTTTGTGAAACAAAAATAAATAGTAAACAATAAATAAAGGTATAGTACCAACCCTGACTATAAGCTGCGCAACGCATTATACCTGTAAGATATTAAATAGCTGCAAAATTTGCATATTATAGATTGATTGTAATGAAATAATGCCAGCCCCTTTGGACTCATCTGCTAATCTCCAATAAAGAGCATTTCCGGGTTTATGAATAGTATGCTCAGATGTTTATGGGCACCCCAAGTTCCTCATCCAAGAACATGGTATAAAGAAAGTGGCAATGTATAAGGTTCAGTGTATACAATATAAGATGTACCAAAGCCTTCTAAATTTGTAGAGTTTAGAGCTGGGATGTATATATTTTAGCAAAGAAAAATATAAAATTGAAGTGTATATATTTTTAGGCAAGGCACAGAAGGCCTTGTCTTGTTCTTCAAACCTTTATTATTTAGCCTAACTGATGATGTATAAATAAATGTATATATATATGGATGAGTGATAGCATCTTTAGCAAACATAATCTTGCCAAGATATGTAGCTACTAATTTGTAAATTTGTGTCCACCGTAATCCAGTGGTTCATTGTTCTTTTCCATATATGCGAATTGGGAGAATCCCCCCTCTTTTTTATATATTTATTGAAGTATACGCATGTATTTGTAGATGCGAGCATGCTCCCTTAAAGGGGAAGTATTCTTTAGGTGCTTTATAAAAATGCTGCCAACTGAAAGACCTCTTGTATAGTTTATTAGGTAGGTATGGTGTTTTCAATCGCATTCTCTGTCTGAATGGCATTAAGTAAAGGAAATACTTACATGCTGAAAGGTGTAGACATTCTAGACTAATGATATCATAAACTCCCAAATGTTAGAGCCATAACATAAAATAGGAAGAATTGTTTGATAAAACAAGCATTCCTCTCATTCTTTTTAAGCGGAGAATTTAAAAAATTTCCCTGAAAAATTAATCGTGGTAAATGTTGAAAAAAATTCATTGCACAGATTCTGGTAAGATAAATACCAAGTACCAGAGCCCCCATGCCAATGTAAAAAGGTTCTACCTTATTTGATAATATGACACCTATGTTCCTCTGTAATAGTCTTGCATGCTTGCATGATTTTGTCTGCATCCACAATCTATTTTAATGCCTTGAATACACCTGAAAACAGAAAAGAAATATCCTCAAGAGCAAATATGAAAAGCAGTTTAAGATGTGAAGGATGGTGCTTCAATAAGAAAAGCATGTCAAGAGAATGGACTACCTATTATGACGCTTGCTTGATTCATAAGGCAAGAAAAGTAAAAAAAAAATAAAAAAATCTTAAAAAGACACTTTTGTCAGTAAAAGAAGAAAATGCACTGGCAGAATGGGTTAGAGAGAGTGGAGAGCGTGGGTTCAGAAAACGCCTGCATTGGCTTGCGAGGTTTAGAAACAAGTCCTAGACAAGGCAGGGAGAAAAGTTAAAATCTCCCACTGCAATCATCTTGGCAAGACATGGTGGTGTGGCTTTTTACGATGACACTCTAATTTGCACATGGTTACTGCAAGGCCACTGGAGTTATCAAGAGCATTGACATGCAGGAAAGAAGTGGTTTATGGAGGGTTTGATGGCTACGAAGATTTTTCTTTTAAAAGAGGGCATTTAATTGTGACTAACAGATGTTCCTGCTGCAAGCTTGCTCTCGACAAAAGATGTGTGTGTGGATAAAATGCATGCTTTCCACATTACCATTTCATCAAAGACCTCAATTACAACACTTCAATGCAAATGTGCAAGTGGATTTGTATTGCCTTCAACAGTATACTTTCCTGAAAAGTCTTCAAATCCTGAATTATGCATAGGTTTTTTGAAGAATGTTTTTGTTGGATTTTCGGACAATGGCTATATAAAACATTATCATTTTATGGCTAGATTGCAAACCATTTCGAAACCAAAACAAATCCCACCAAAACGTCCAGTTCTCTTGCTACTAGATTGTCGTCTCTCACACTTTGACTGCAACATGTCCCTTTTTGCAAAGCAAAAATTCATCTTTTCAGACAACCACCGCACTTCACATGTTATGCAGGCAGCTGACAGGGCCTTTTACAATGTCTTTTCTGGTGAATGGAGCACCAAATAATCCATACAACAACAGGCTTGCACCAAATAATCCATACAACATCAGGGCACCATTGTATTATGAAATAGTTTTATAAAGCTGCAAGACCTGATCCTTAAAATGCTCTGGAATCTGGCCTGTTAATTGTCAAGCCATTGATCCATGAACATTTGGCCCATCAAAACTGTTTGAAATGAACATAGCCTCCGAGACATCAACCACAACTGCTGTCCTTGATTCAGATGCATCTCTTCCAACTACTGATGTTGGGCAATATGCTACTGTTCCTTTGCCACTATTTCGACTTCTGTCTCTAAAGTTTCAACCACAGTGAAGGAGCAAAGAGATAAAATTCCCAATACATCACTGCCAATGAAGAAGAAACCAGGTGTTTGCCACAGTGTATCAATGTCTGGAAAAATTGAAGAAATTGCTGGAGTTCCGAGAGTCAGGTTATTTGAAGAAAGGCTCAGTGAAGGGTATGGCGTGGAAGATGATGCAGTTTTCATGGCATGGAACATTTGAAAAAGCAAAAGGACAGCATTGCAAAAGAAATAAGTGAGACATCCATATCTGTTTCAAGTTTTGATGATGATCCTTGCCCTATAATTTTTGACATCCTGAAATATCCTGAGATTGAAAATAAAGAAAGAAAAAAGAAAAAAAGAAAGTATTGCTTCTAACGCATATGACATCAGATGCAGCATTGAAGATTTTGGAATGGAAAGATGCTGAGAGGAGACGGAAGGAAATTGTAAAGGAGAAAAACATAAAAGAGAAGCAATAAAAAAATCAAAATAAGAAAAAAATTAAGGAAAAATCACAGAAGAGCAACCAAAAAAAGGTAACAAATATTCACAATAAAGAGAAAAAAATAACAAAGAAAATGAAGAAAAAACCATCAAAAGAAAGACCCAAAAAGAAAAGAAAATTGCAGGTTGTAACTGAAAATTATGCAAGTGATGATAGAGAAGTGGTGAGATGCGGAGAATACGAGTTTAGTAATGACTAAAACCACAGCCTCATGAGGATCACTGCCTCCAATGAATTCTGCTTATGCCAACTTACATCTCACAGGCATTGTGCTTTGAATTCGCTATATTTGTTGTTAATCAGAATTTGAATTATTATCTGAATCTTTATCTTAAACCTTAGTTTTAATCTTAGTCTTGAACTTAAATTAAACTTATCTCAATCTTAACTTCTACCTGAATTTAAATCATAATCTGACTCTTAATCTTTAACTAATGTTAATCTTAATCCAATCTGATTCCTAATCTGATTTTAAATCTTGTCTTAATGTTAAATATCATTAAAGTGGAACTGAATCTTAACTTTAGAAGGAACCTTAATCATTTTCCAAATTTTAACCTGCAGTCTAAATCTTAAATGAAAAGCTTGGGTTCAAGAAGATTTTACTTTAGGGAATATGGAGGAAGGAAGGCTTCTAGGCATATCATTTGGTTATTAATTTGGTGTTTTGTGATGTGGGATTGCAGAGGAAAAACTAGAATTCTTCAAACAATTATTAGATGACATTATCCCTGTTCCTATGCTCTCTATTTTTGAAAAGGAAGACAAAGAAAAAGCTCGAAATTCCATGCATGTTAGAGAATGGAAACCAAGGAGGTTCCTCAAACTGCAAATCCTGGTATGTTATTTGTGTCCAAGCTAAGCCAAAAAAATGCCTCACTTCACTTTAATGCCTAAACTGGTAACTGCAACATAAAGTTTAGTAAATTCATTATGCTATTAATTGCTTCGCATTGCAAATTGTGTGCAACGTAATGAAACCTGACATGTATTCTTTGACTCTCTTTTAGTGCCAAACGGGGCCAGAAAAACTTTTGAAAGATTCCAGGTCACTTTTATATCTTGTGGTTTTACAATGAAGGGGCATAAAAATGTTACAACATGCTCAAAGAACAAAGAACAACGAACAATAAAGTATAAAGATGAGGTATGTTCTAGGTAGGTAGGTTTTCAGTCATCCTCTTGGAAGCAAACATGTTGATTAGTGGTAAATTTTCTCCCGATTGCATTCTATGCACATGCAGGAAGACTTATCCTTTTTTCTCCTAGTCTTCCATGCAAAAGACACCAAAACTCTCAATACAAAACTGCTCTTTTGAACATACAATGATTTTTTCCTAAGATATCTTCAGTAACAAATATGACAGCATAATGTATGGCCATCTCGTTTACTTTTCTGTTTTTATGTTTGTATTCTCACTTTGACATTTTTCACATTTTTCACTTACATAATTTGAAGGCCTGTCTTCTTTTGCTTGGCTTTCCTTTTCAATTCTTTTAGTAATAGTTTGCTTTGTTTTTGTGGTTAGAGAAATACCGAAATTTATTTTTTTTATTAAACTCTATGAGAAACCCATGCTTTCGAGTACATTATTTTTTTATAAGGAACTATATAATATTTTTATAAGAAACTAAACTCTGAGCCAGTTATTAAGGTTCCTTAACTTGGAACACAACTGGTACAGTAAAAGTTTCTTTCAGAGTTTGTTAACTTGAGAATCCAAAGTTTGAAAATACTGTATTGTATAAAATGTATTTAAGGTTAACTATCATTTTTTAGCCATCATCTTTTTTCCGGAATTGACCAAAAGTCTTTAAATCCTTAAATCGATCAATACATTTTCCCTGTTTTGAATGAAAAAGCCTTTTTTGGTTAAATGATATGGATTTTAAAACCACAAACACCCAGATAGGACCGTTAGATACATTGCTGAATTTAATACCATTACCACGGTGTCAGCAATACAGATGTTTAAGAGAAACCAAAACCCTTAAGAAAATCTCCGTAGGAGAATCTGATGATCCGAGTACTGGACCAATCCTTCATTCCCGTTATAAAAAATACATGTATTGTAGGTAGAATCCACAGTTTCTCAGATCTAAAGAGACCTCTGGCTGGATTGTCGACTGCGAGCAGATGACACATTGACACAATACTGTTTGAAAAACTTCCATACAAGGAAATTTGGATATCAAATGACCTCCTCGATTTTTTGTGAGCGATAGAAGAAACTCAAGCCAAATGAATTCAATGAATAAACTCCTGGTTTAATCAAATAGTTGAGCTGGAGAAAAACATGGAATACGCGTTAAACTACTTAAAACGAAACCCACCAGTTAGATTTCTGGCAAATTTCAATAGATTCTTTTGTTTTTTGTTTCTTAAAACAATAGAAAACAATATGAGGTGGGAGAAACTTTGACTAGTAAGGCTTTAGCTAGGTTTCTAATAAAAGAAACATGTAATTGCAGGAATTATAAGGTTTTCTAGCAAGAAACAGAAATAATATAAGAAATCATATAATGCCGTGAGACAAAGGAATTCTTTTAACGGAACTAAAAAGTAAAGGAGAAACTATTTGCACTTTTTAAATTTACTAATTTAGGCACCTAACAAAGCCCTAAGAAACCACCCTTGAAATAAATGAGTCTACAGCGGTAGGTGTTTTTTATTGTCTATTTACTAATTTCTTTATATCATCCACTAGAAGCAAGGTGTGCGCACTTGCCTGTTAATAGGGTCAGTAAATATACCTTATATGGTATAGGGTTAACCTTCGTTATTTGGACAGGGTGAGGATACTCTGTTTAAGTAAGCAAGGAAATGAATTAAGACTAAGAACATTTTAGGCTGAAAAAGGCAAACGCTTAAAAACAGCCTTGTTCAATTCAAATTTACTGGGTTTCACGAGAAAAAGTATTGCATAGGCAGCCCCAGATTATGGTACAGGAAGTCTTTATGTTTGATTGTAATGGTATTTGCTATTTTAAATTCATAATCGATGATGACCAATGCAGGACATGAAACTGAATAAGCGAAACAACCTGCATCCATGGCGTGGTTTATGTGCGTCTAGGAAATGTCAGGAATAGAAATTGGCATAGTTTCTTCTTCTTCAATGCAACTTCAATTGAATCTCTAAAAAGGCCGCTATAGTCAATTGGTACATTATCTTTCCGCTTTAATTGCTATATAAGGCAGTGCAACAATTAGGATGTTTAGTTGCTCGTTACTGCATCAGTTTTTTCCACTGTCGTTTTTGCTGAGTTCATCGAAACAAAAGAAATGTACAGATTTGGGTCTGTACTGGGCCCAAGCTATCATACCACCAAATGGATCAAGGCGCGTCAGTACCGTTAAATTTTTCTTCTTTCTATACATTATATCATGAATCACTAAAATGAGGATATTTCAGTATTGTTGATTTTGTCCTTTCAGATTGCTGTTTTTGGAGACTCGCAATTGCGCCCTGTTATTGATAAGTATTTCGTCCCTGTTGAAGACTAGCCAATCAATTCGACACCAGGAGGAACATTCAGGGATATAAGAGAACAGCTTGAGGATTGCCACTTCCCAGACTCATACAACATGTTGTTTTTAGCTGCAGGGACTAACAATATGTATCAACGTATTTATGAGTTACTTTGCAGTACAATTTTAATATTTTTCCCTCTCAACAATATTTTCTATTAGTTTAACACACAATAAGGCAAAATATGTCATTAAAAGCTTAGTCCCAATGATAGACCCCTGAGAGTGTTGTGGGCACACTTGCCAGTGTATAGGGTCATCAATCATAGTTTGCGTATTTATTGAGTCAATTTCGTGAATGGATTCATGCTAAGTATTGTTTGATAATTTTGTTAACTATACTTGATTTCTTTTCTTTTTTAATGGACAAACGTTTTATTTATAAATTTAGATCATATTAGTGGGGGTTGTGCCGAGACTGGACCAGGAGAATGCACAAGTGGATATCTACAACACAGCAATAAAGATGCTTGCTGAGAAATGTTCTGTGGAGTTTTTGGATCTTTCTTATGAATTTGATGTGGCCGACGGTCGTCTTTGGTCCTCAAGAGATGGGGTACACTTGTCTTCACACGACGGTGTACCCAAACTGATGTATGCACACTTGAGGCACTCGGTTATGAGTTGCCCAAGAGAAAAGGAAAGAAATACGGACAAAAGGCCTTTCGTATTTCTATTTCACCTTGCCAATGGAAGAAAGTCAGTGATGAACGAAATCCTTCAGATACCAAAAATTACGTGATATATGCTAATCTATTTCTTTAAACCGCGATTCTGCCTTATAGCCATACACATGTTGTTAAAATAAATTACATATTTCCATTTCCACACTCGAAATTGCTGCATTCAAAATTTCTGTAATCTAAAAGTACATTAATAATAATGTTGATCTAGATTTTGAAAAAAGGGCATAAAAGAAAGAAGGGTTCATTTACTTTCAGGACTACATCCACATTTCGGCCATTATGTTGGAAAGAATTAGGAAATGCATGTTTAATAAGATTTATCTCAGTTTTGGGTGGCACTGTGCTTGACAACTTCTTATTGAAATTTCCAAAATGAAGTCATGGTACCGAAAACTAAGTAAATTTGCATGCTGATAGCATAGTAAATAGAAAAAAGTCTCTTTTCTATTGACTATGCTGATAGTAATAGATTTCTACACATGCTGCTTGTTTACTGAGGGGGGCTTTGAGATTTCACAGGTTCCAGTTTCGCCCTCAGGTTTAAATGTCTTTCCAAAAAAATCGTGGGGGTTTTCAGGTCAAGTATATTAAAGGATCGACGGGTTTTGCCATTTTATAGCTCGGGTTTTGGGTATTGTAGAAAAAATGTGTGTGTTAGGCGTTGTTCCTCTTAGCTGTAGGATTTCTATGACTTCTCGAGCACTGCGTGTACTTCTGAATTTCACAACTGAATTTACTAAGATAGATACTTTAAATAAGCGTGAGACGAATATAGATAGATACGATAGAACAACGATAGAACTTAAGGTATGTAAAGGTCGGTCGGTCCATCAGACCAATAATGACAGAGGGAATGCGTCACTGATGAATTATGTCTATTTTGAATCATGGCAGAGTGCTCAATTTAATTATTTTCAAAAGAAATTGTGCAACTCTATGAATCTGTCTTATATTTAGAAAGTAATCGACAAATTGAAATCTGGAACAAGGACTACAATGAACTCAGCACATCTAACACAACTTAATAAGTTACATAGGTCATTACCTGAAGTATAATATTTGTTCCTCTTATAATCCTTACTTGTCTAACTTGCAGAATCCATCATCAGTGGACAAGTTGCATGCCAAGAAGAGTTAAAAGGAAATGAAGAATGGGAACAGCACTAAGAAGCCAGAAAGAAAGGTAAGTATGTTTGTAAATTCTGCGCTTTGTTACTTGGGCACCAGCTCTGTCAGCCCTGATATTCCTTGCTAATGTTCTTCAGTATGAATGACATATAGATAAATGCAATGTGCATAAGAACGATTAAACATGTTGTCATTTCACCTGCTTCAAGTTGGATTTCCATATTTAATGCTCTATCTCAGGTAGGTGTCTTGGCTATTAACTGTCTATGGAATATGAAAAACATCTACCAATATGAGGAAAAACCATCCAGTTCACATTAGAGACTTCCCACTCGGATAGTTTAACAATAAATCCCGGTTGACATAACTAAATTAAACATTGTGTGTACACCACATTGAAATTTAAATTGACGAAATCTGTTAATTATACCCATAAAGTAGAACTTCTTGGTCTTTTTCTATTCTCGACGCAATTTGTGGAGTAAGGAACAAAATATCACAGTGCTTATTGCAGCATTTTTTATTTCTAGAGCAATAGCTGTAAGACCACAGAACGTAGAGGTGGTGGTGGATCAATTGATCAAGTGCACAAGGTAATTACATCACCATACTTCATTTTACCGCATATTCTAAGAACTATATTACTAACGGGTAACCACATCTATATATTTCACATGAATTGTTATGTTTTGGTCTATTTCTGAAGAAGAAATTTTTTCTTCAAGGTATCGTCTCGTGTCACAGAAGTGGAAAAAGAGGAGGAGATCACGGAGAAAGAGCCTAGAAAGAAGATGGCATCGAAGAAAGTGCCGCAAACAGTTATAGAGGAAATAAAAACGTATTTGCCAGTAAATTCCATAACACAGGTGAGCAACGAAAGCCAAATCACAGATATGACCAGTGAGACAAAAAAGCTACAAGATGAAGTCGTCACCCCATACTGCGTTTTGTATGGAGATAGGTACTTTGATCGGAATGCACTTGAGATATGTCGGTCATTACATAGGATAAAGGTTTTAAAAAAAGACATCGTGTACGAAGACAAATGGCTTTTATACATCGTACAAGGCCCCCAAAATCTAGACCGGGAGGTTGCAATTAAGCAAATATCTATGATTCAAGATAAACACGAGAATTATGTTTACCGCAGCTGCGCATTTGAGGTTAGGCAATTATGCAAACTCTTTGGAGCTCGATGGATGTCCAATGCACTCATAAGTAGGATAGCAACATTAATAAACATGTTGTCCGATAATACGTATGCTTTTTACTTCAATTTTGAGCATAGCATGGCAGCGCTTGCCTTAAAAATTGAACAACGTTTTTAAACCAAAAATCCTAGTAGAATAGTGTTAGGTATAAACGTAGGAATTGACAACGATGAGCCTTTTCTGGGACATAAAACTGTGAATGACAAGACACTGCTTGGCCACCATTTTTCAAGTGCCGTTTACGACTTTCATTCAAACAATTTTCATATGGTGACTCGAAAGGGTGGCCGATTCTAATGTTGCTAAAAAAGTTGTTCCTTGAACTATTAACACGTCTTTGCAATGAAAATTTCAAGAGAAATTGCAATTTCACTAGTATGCACGCCGACACACTCTCAAATGTATCTGGATCACTAGACGGTACCTATTCTCATGCATGTACGGACAAATATTGGTCATTCTATCCTCTTCAAACTGATGGTCATGTCCGTGGTGTATCCATTATTCTGAGTATGCGTATTGCAGCATTCGATTGGGGTGCATTTCTTTCCCTTTGTGGGCTTCCAGCAAGCAGAAATACAGACTTTCGCTACTTGCGAAATATCTCTAGGTTCAAAGACTTTGTGAGGTTAAGTATAACAGATTGGATTTTAAAAGCAGATATTCGACTTGACGGCATACGCAATGAACATAATCAACTTGATCAACATCCTATGCAACAGGCAAATCAGCCCCAATATGCTAATGTTGCTGCTTCGAAAAATCCAGCAAGGAGTAATGATGAAACTAAACGTGAAGACCCTTACATTACTTCTGTTTTTAAGACAAATTTTAATTCGAAAAGTCCCCAAACTGTTATATTGAACGGTGTGGAGGCATCACAGAACGGTAAATGCAATAAACATCTTCAGCTGAAACTGATAAAATAGATATGTAAACTATTTTCCATGTAGGAGAAGCTTTGAACCTGGAAAGGTTTGTCGAGGAATTCAATGCAACCAGACAATGTAATGTAATGCACTCGGGAAAAAATTATCACTGTGATTTATGCCCACTGTCAGTATCTTGTTGGGAAGATGAGAGAAGGTAAGTCTTTGGGAAACGACGGAATTCTCGGGAGAGGGGCCAAGTGTCATGCGCACTAGTCAATTTTCTCCAAGATGCGTTCTTTCCGTTGCATGACAAAATTTGAGCAATGGCGGCACAGCAGACAGGAACGCTGAGATCACGGAGATAGATTGATCCAGGAAGATAGAAGATGGCAATGGAAACAAAGCGATTACTAATTTTTCAGATTCAGGTTAGTTTCCTGCCTGGTATGGTAACCTTTTCCTTAATACTCTCTTTGACACGAAAACATGACAATTAAGAAGAACCTGGATTGAAAATCATTTTTGAGACCCTCTTGCAAAAAGGAGGAGAGAGAACCAGTGGGAGGAAGCAAGAAGACTTGAACAAAGAGAAAAGAAGGAAAATATTGTGACTGCAAGGTCCTCTTAATGAACTTACTAAGTGAACTTCTTGTAAGAAAATTCGTAAAAATTTTGCGTGGACTGAATGTCATGTTATCCTTTATGTCATAAGAATTCACGATAACAATAAGGATTATAAATATATATTTATATACTCTTACTTATTGTTATTTAAATTTGTCATAACTATTATTACACTTTTTTGCCAATATTCCTGTGTAAGTGTAATAATTTCTTAATTGATGAAATTGAAATTGGAGGATTTATATTATATTCATCAAACAAAACTCAATTTTCCCGAAAGCCAAGAAATTTAATAAAAACAGGTGATTTGATTTCAGCTGATATCATTATATAGCACAGAACAAATCCTGAAAGTTTTGAAATGCCAACTCAATGCATGTAAACTTTTTAAACTGTAAAAGGATAAAGCAGTGTATTAAATTCAGTCCAGTGCTTGTTGGATGGTATACTCTGCAGTGTGTTTTCACTCCGTACATTTGATTAGCCAAAACTGCCCTACATCATGTTTACTATCCTCCTGTCTTTCAAGTAAGAGAAAACCAAATCTGACTTATTTAGGACAGTATTTTAACATTGATTGAACACTAAAAAAGTGAAAGAAGTCTCATTTGATAAAACTTTCTGCAATATTGTTATTGCAATTCTTTGTATTTTGGATTGGCTGGTGAAAAGCAAAAACTGCTTCCAATACTCTGTTCAAGTCAGATGTCAACAATAAACTATTGCACTTTTCTGAATTTGGGGTGTTCTTTTTCATCAGAATTCTACCCAACACCATATAATCTATAGGTATAATATTGAAGAATGCATCCCCTTGATTTTATTAATTTCTGAATGTTACAGAAATCATACAAACAAATATTTTTCATTCAAGTAAGTGGGTCATAGCTTGCTCTCTACACCTTGAAAAACAGTTAGTTGGTTTGCCTTGATTGACCTTCATCGAACCTTCATTCAACTGTATGTAATAGTTGTAGTGTAGACTACTAAGTTTTCTGGACAAGTGAAGAAAGCTGAAGAAGTTTTCTAGTGTTTTTCTTGACAAGTGAAAGATTTATAAGGTTTTATTTACATGAGTTTTTTAGGGTAATAATGAGCATTGTGCTTTTAAAATTCTTAACATTATGGTCATCACCCTTCATGTTCCTTCAAGTTTAAAAGAACCGAACCACTAGACTACTAAGACAGACGGTCTAGAGATCTCCAGAGACAGACGTAGGCCATATAAAATATAAATTCTTTTAGTGTTGCAAAACTGCTTTGGCCTATGATTCCTCTGGTGTACTATTTCCCTTTGCCACAGTGAGTTGTTACTCTTTGTCTAACAGACAAGGCAGACAAGGTAAAAAATCATCCAGAATTGCTACGCTTACAGGTTTATGTCCGTGCGGAATGATTACATGTTTACATCACTTGCATCCTGATGAACTGCTGCAGACAATTCAACTCAACACAACGGAACGGTGAATTTTCAGCGGGAAGGCAAATGGTCAGCGGAAAAGCATGTCTCAGTACGCAAGGACAGTTCGCCCCTCAACGCTGATTTGTTGCAGACAAACCATTTTGTCTTTTGTCTAAAACAAAAGAGCAATGATCACGTCTCCCCAACGATATCCTTCAAATTTTATTCAAGAGCAAATCGTGAAGCATCACAGACTCATTTAGATCCAAAAAGAGTTGCTACTTTTTCTGACTTTCAAATTGTTGGCTGCAAGTAGACCAAGGTACACCCAGGCAAATGTTTCTTGAATCCTGATATTTGTCACCACCCTTGTCCAAAGTGTGGCAGTATTATCCAGACACGGAAATACTTTGAAAATTATTTGAAGACTAATGACACTGTAAAGAATAAGGTTCCCAATATCAACAGCATTTCAGCTACCGATGACCCAATGGGTGATACCAAACCTGTGGCGAAAGAAAGCTTCCATCGCAGTGATAATGTACCTGAGAAGAGTACGAAACAAGAGGTTACCACTATTAAAGTGGTGAGGGGAGTCCAGGAACGGGTGAATCGTGACATTTGTGGCATCAATTTACATACGAAAAGTTTAAAAAAGCATATGAAATGCAAGCATGGGAAAGTGCCAGGATTATCAGCAATCTGCTGTGATGTAACAAAAGGGCTGTACATGATGAACAAGTCTTCACATGCTGGTGTGGGGTATCCAATTCACATGCAGAAACTTATTCACGCAACCGGTGAAGCAAAAGTTGAATGTGAAAATGAATCTTGTCGCCAACAGATACTCATAGCAGCAAGGTCAGGCATGACGGGAAGGGAATGCTTGCATCTTTTGCTCATCAACGATGCCAGTTTTCCTTCCCCAGTATTATTAGATGAAGAGAGCTTGTATCAGGGCCGGTAATAGATTTAAGGTTCTTACCGAGGAAACACTCGAAAAATGTGTAGAAAAAAATCATGAAGCTGCCTATCAGGACACTGTGCCAATTGTGAAATGGGATGACAACAACTTTATTCATTTGTCTGTATATCATGGGAGGTATTGCAATTTTCCTGCGAGGTCTTGATTCATAGTCACATTCAAAAAGAAGAAAGATAAACTTGATTGCAAGTGTTTCCCACGGAAATACTTTTGCATTCATAAAGCAATGACATTGTGGAACTTGCATCAAAGGAATTTTCTGAATGAGCAACAAAATGAAAGTGAACATTTTGCATTTGAGTCAGCCAATACTCTGGGGGACGCTTATGTGCCTTCATGTAAAGAGTCCGTTCTCTATCCACCTATCAAATAAGTGGTTCTGGTGAAGATGACAAATTACATGAGCGACCATAAACGTATACCTTTTGATGCATCACAGCAATTTAAGACGCAATCTGCTGAGCAGGTTCCCAAGGTTTTAAAGCCCACGGAACAAATTTGCCATGAATGCCACAATGAACTTCAAGGGCCATATTGCATTACATCAAGGGCCATTATTGCATTGCTCGAATACTGACAATGCAGGGCATAATCGAGGGAGTGGAGACGTTTTTCAAGAAACACAAACAATGTGACAACTACTATAGATATCAAGAATGCAGCAACGGATTGCATAATTTCAATGACCTCTTTTTTATTTGGCTTGACGTATGTCTCTTTTTGCGAGAAAGTTTGAAGAATCATGTGGCAATCGAAACGCTTTGTAACATAATAGAAGGTGTTTGGAAAGTAAGCATCAATTGCTAATCTGTCTTTAGAGCATATTGTCATTTTGAAGCACTAAGTGATAGAACTTATGAGTTTAATTGTGTAGACTGCGGGTTTCACCCTGTTGTGCTGATTGCAGACCTGAATAGAAAAGTGGCATTTAAGTGCTGCACTGTGGATGACAGTCTTCCCAATGTGTAAGACAAAGAAGCTGATTTGGTAGATTGTAACTCATTTTGGGAAAAGGTCGAGAAAAATTCAATTAGCATGGGCTTTCCCAGTAGGACCATTAACACTTTCAAAATAGAGCCTAGTTTGATTCATTGGGCACCCTATATTGGGAGGAACTGCCGTATTCCCAATAAGATATTTAATACAGAACATAAAAAGGTTAATCAAGACACAAGTGAACCAGAATGTGAATGTCAAGAGCTGTCTGAGGAAAGGCTTCTCAACACGATGCTAGAAGGAAAGCTGGTAGATGTGCAGAAAATTGCGAGAATAGTTAATGCCAGCACAAAAGGTTCAAAACTAGATATAATCAACTGTGTGAAGGCAAATCTGGGTGGGGACAGTGAGAAATTCAACAAAATATTCAAAAAAATGTTTGGTTGTTCAGGAAGATGGCTTACAATTGCATGCCCTCATGGAATCATCACGGTGTTAAGTTTCTCATATGGCCAGATAGTCCTCGAGACAATATGCTCCATAGCATGAAACATAGACTAGATATATTTATTGTTGACATGGCCCAAATGGTGGCTAATTTACATCACATGAATTTTTTCCAACCGTTTGAGAGGCGGGTTGCAGAAGCCACGCAGGACAATGTTGATTTCGCTTTGAATGAGGCTTTTGAAGTAACTTTCCCCTGATTGAATAAGAGAGCAATGCCACGAATTGAAGAATCTAATACTGATAACACAGAAGCTCATCCCGTAACGGGTAGCAATTTTCATCTAGCCTTATTTGATTGCTTTCATGAGAAAAATACTAACAGTGACGTCGAAGCATTGAGACGAATAACATGCCTGAACATCTGCATGGGTCATATGACCGAAATAAACATTTTATGTTCACACATATGCAACACATATTCTCATGTTTAGATCAATAATAGATTTGAGAAATGAAGATGAAATATTAATTTCATTAAGAAACTGGAAACCGATATCAGGCTTTTTGTGAAGTTCAATGTCCTTGGTTGTGCCGTATTTGGGCACAGTCCGATTGACAGGAACCCGAAAGAGGAAATTAGAGATGAATGCAAGTCTGACATTGCAATGGAAGCGAACAAATTCAACAGTGACAGAATCAACTGAAGAATCGACAATGAGGCCCATAGTTTTTAATATTACAGTCGTTTAAGTGAAGAAGACGATGATTTTTCTTGTTGGGATGCCCATTTTTGAAAATCAACCTCCATCCCCAATCATCTCACCAGATCAACAATCTGGAGAGAAACAAAGCCAATTTTTAACCCCATGGAGGGCATCAGAAGCTGACATTAAACCTGAAGACCCTGTTGCTCCAAGCAGTCCACTTCTATCGGGTACAGGTAATAACAATGATGAAAGGAATCGAGGCGTGGATGTTCCACATTTTGGACAGGAACATCTATTGGGCTACACATCAGATGATGAAAACATGAATGCTTACAGGATTCAACAGCTGTCCCTTTCAAATCAAGAAAATGCCATCATTTCTTGCGGCTTGCCAACTACACCAAGATTGAATGCTACGATGAGGATTTTAAAAGAGGAAAATTATAAGTTTTCTGGGTTTCAAGACACAAGTCAAACCAGTAACTTTGCTGGTGACGGGAGACCTTTCATCCAAATTGTTCCACTAGCAAGCATAAGCGAGAGAGATGATTTGCACTGGGGGACATTATCAAATGTACAAAGTCGCCCCAATAATGTTACTGTATATGACAGAGCAGCTAGACAGTATTTTAAAACCAGCAAAGGCTCAGAAGTAAGATATCATAGAGATCTTGATGGCTACGCTGCTAGTTTAAGGAATCTTCAAGAAGAACAGCTCTCTGTTTGTGTGGCAAATGTGAAAACAATCCTAAGAAACGAAAACAGCAGACTTGCAGCAATTTTCTATGCACTGACTCTAACTAGGGGCTTAAATGAGCATTAACTACAATTACAAATCACTGAGACAGCAATTGGTTGACTGCCTAGCACAACAATCTGTTAAAACTGTGCAGTTCTCAGATAGTCCACGACAAAATAAAGGCGTTTTATATGAGTTTTCTGTAGATTTGTATTGCAATTATCTGATGCCTGATCTTGGTGGAGTATTTGTTATATGAGACAGTTGCTCGAAGCACTTCCATGTGAAATGCGTGAATGTTGATTTGAATAGAACACAGTGGAAATGTACCCCTTGCTTAGATGGTAATCACATAGATGGCGATGGAAGTAAACAAGTTAATGGTGCTAGAGGCAGTAGCGAGGCAAGTCAGAAGGGATTAGATAATGCTTGATGTGCTGAGTCAAGCAACAAAGGCAAAGGATTGAGTAGTGCTGGACGTAGCAGTGATTCAAGCAACAAGGACTAGGTAACGCTTGACGTATGGAGTCAACAAAAACGGAATCCAAATGGTGAGTTGAAGAATTATATTCAGAATTATTTACGATATTGAAGATACCCTCAAAGCGCAAAATGGCGAGTGGAATGCAATGCTTGGAAAAATTAGAAACCATCAAGAGTGCTTCGATATCCAAGAAGTCAAGTTGGATGATTTTCTCAATAGTCTATTTAAGAGTGGAGAGATACTGCATAGTATATTGCGTCTAGAAGGTGTAACCTTAGCTGAAGTTAAAGTCTATACTATATTAGAGGAAGCTGATGAGGATGATAGGCTTAGGAAGGTTATTCGTTCTTGTCATGAGAAATACGAACTACCATGTAAACTTTCTTTTCTTCTTGACAAGTTTCCTGAAAGGTTTCCACCTAGCCGAAGAAGGTGTGATTTACTTTGTGTTATTGTTGCCAGTATTATTGAAGAGTTTTTGACTTTGCGTGGTGATATCCTGTAGTCGACTTGCATTGTTTGTATCTCCTCCCCTCCTCTTACCTGCCTGGAAATTGCCTCCTAAACAGCTTGGAACATTTACATCTGTCTACTCAGATAACGCCTTTGCATTATAAAGTAGGTGCATTCTTAAGTTGGTGTTTATAGAAAAATAGTTAAAGCAAGAACGTCTTTGGTTTGAATTTCCATTATCTAGCAATTGTATCACTAAAGTACCGCATTGAAACTAATAAGAGTATATCAACCATAATAATATAGAATATCCAAAGAAATTAGTTTGTAGTGGCAACTGGAAGGCTGTTTAATAAAAGTAACCTAATACGGATGTCGAAAAACCTTCTGAAAGAGCCCCCAATTAGCTGCCAAAAATAACAAGTGTATTGTTTGCAAAACAGATATACTGTTGATACTGAAGCAAAGACTATTTTTTTGATGTTATTTTAATGTTTTGATGTCATTTTGACTTTAATTTTGCAATAAACATTTCATTGCAGTTAATGCACTTTACATTGAAATGAATGTTATACTGTATTGAGGAAAAAGTTGCTAAGTAATGTACAGCCTACGTAGATATGGTATATGTAGTTTCCAGTAGCTATCAATAAAAAAAGCAGAACTGAAGGTAGAGGTACGAAATAGTAGCCTTAAAGAAAATGCAAAAAGCAGTTTCTCGCTTTTTGAAAAAATAAATCACTTTTGGAGATTTGAAAGCTATCTACTTTTGAACACTTCAACCTTGCATGATTCATATTTCCACGTTGCTACATACTTAGCTTTCAATTCGCAACATTGAGTTATTTAATGAATAGAAAATTGTTGAGGTGTTGCTGTTCTCTTTTCCTTTCTTGTGCAAAAATTTACATTAAAAGTACAGATGCAGACATTATTTCTTATTCTTAACATCAACATATAAATTTATGTAGCTACTGTATTACGATGAATAGAACATTATAAATATGACATGTTATGAAATGAACAAATTAAAAGCATTGGCATCATAATTGTTGTTGTCTTTTACGAAGAGTGACCCTATACACTGGCAAGTGCGCCCAACACGTTCTCAGGGGTAAATAATTAAGACTAAGCTTTTAATGACATATTTAGCCGAATTGTACGTAAAACTAATAGAAAATATTGTTGAAAGGGAAAAAATACTGAAGTTGTACTGAAAAGTAGCTCATAAATAAGCCGACTATGACGAGTGTCCCTATACACTGGCAAGTGCGCCAGTGCTGAGTGCCATGCAGGTACTGGTATATTTCTCATTTTTACATTATTTTTTTATATATATATATATATACATGATTGATTCCCAGAAAAGCAAGATGTGCCATGCATCCAGTTACCTCAGTCCTGGGTGTCTTCACCGGGTGGGTGGATCTCCCTTCCTTATGTTACTGCGCAAGCGGTTTTATACACAATCCTTCATTCCCATGATATCCTACCTTGTTCCCATCTACTCAATTGACAATTTAAATCTTTAAAGGTTTAAATCTTTTACTTTGATAAGGGTCACAAAATCCATGTTCCAAAATCGAACTTTCTTGAACATGAGTAAGCGGTAATTAACATATTTCACACTGCAAAATGCTAACTAATGACATCATACAGCTTTTTATACCATGATCCACTTCACGAATATTACATATCACATATACCTCACATATACAAAACGTGCTTTGCTCCGAACTAGTTCAACTAACTCACTATCTTCTGATTTTTGTTAAATTACTTTCGTCAACATGGCTTCACCTGATAAGAGATCTGAAGAACATAAGTTAACACACGATATTGGACAACATGGTGTGGAAAGGCGCGCTTTCCGTTATAATATTATGTTCGTATTTTGCGCAAATATGCCAAAACTACAGCATAAGATTTGAAAATAAAATGACAGGAATAGATAGAGATAGTCAGATTAATGGAAATAAACAGCTTGGTCTATGGATAAATGTATCAAAAGTCAAAAAGCCGATGAGAGAAGCTAGGCCTGCAAAAAATGGCAGGAAAACTAAGAGTTTTTTCTTTATGCTACTGTTACTTGGAGGAATCGAATCCTGGGCCAAGCAGCAACTGCTAAATTTGTAATAAAAGTCAATCTGACATAGAAGAAGACATCTGCTCAACCTGCAAAGAGTATATGGAGGACGATTCACAGGAAAACATCGAAGTAACTGACACTTGTGCTGCAGCCAAACCTGATCAAAACGCATATTTTCACCGACACCAAATCTATATTTAACACATACCAAATCGACCCAAACAAGCCCATTCCACCAGAACATCATTCAACCTACCTAAAAGAATTCAAAAATGTCAAACACCATCACATTGCAACTACATACACAGACCTTGCCAATTACATCCTTGCCATCCATGATGAATTCTTCATGTCTCTTGGAGATAAAGATGAGTACAATGTTTCCTGGCTAGACCTCCAGTGTAAACAAAAAGGAAAAAAGAAAGCTACCAAGAGATATGAAGAAATTCAAATTAACATATCACATGCTGAAAATCCAGATGATCCACCCTGGGCCGAAATTCATGACCATATACCAACTGCCACAATCTGCTTTGTTTGCCAAGACACTGATATATTCATTCAAAAATACATTCCTTCAATACATGCCAGAATTAGTCAATTACAAAATCCTCCTTTACATACAATTAACCCTGACCACCTTGAACCAGAATCAATACCAATCTTAGATATCATAACTCATAATACAGCGCCTAATTCCCCACCACATACCCCTCAAAACAACTCTTTCCTTTTTAACAATCCACCCTCATGCCGAATCACTGATTTCTTTACAAATACCCCTGCTCTCTCATCACTGAAAACTCCATCATTCCAAGTAAAATCAAAAAAAGATGAAAAAGAAGATGAGCATTCACTATTATGGAAAGAAATTTTTACATTAGAAAAGAGTTAAAAGAAATGAAAGAATTAAGAAATAAAGAAACATCTACACCTACACCTTCAAGATCAGCAACACTAGAACCAATTTATACAGAATTATCAATACAGTATGACAAGAACAGAGAACTGGAAAAAGAAAATGAAAAATTAAAGAATGAGATTTGGATTTTGCAAGATAAGCTTAAAGAAATGAATAAAACAAACACACAGCAATGGAAATCAGTAACAAGAAATCATGTCCCACCAACAATTCCGATTCCTACTCCAAATTTCCAACACACCAACCACTAACTGAGAATTATATCAATCGAAATCCATTGAAGCAAACAACAAACACAAACACTGCACCAAAAACTATTCCAAACCAAAACAAACCACCAACACCATATCACATCATCATCAACCCTTTCATCAAACACTTCCAAAACAGCCCTTAAATTCACAAAAGAAAACAATTTATGTGGTTTGAGATTCCATGACAAAGGGACTTCAGCCATATAAAATGTTACGAAGAACATCTTCTTTCAAATCCATAAGCATTTCAGGAGCCACAACAAATGACCTGTCCCATCACATAATTCCAAGCATTCAAAGATCCCCTGATGGCATTATCATTCATGGAGGCACCAATGACCTAAGAGAGCATGCTGACAGAATATCTACCAACATCATCAACCTAGCCAACAATGTTTCTTCTCAATCACCAAATACAAAAATCTTCATCTCAAGCATCATCCATCGTCAAGACAACCCTCACTTCAACCAAGAAATTGCCAGAGCCAACCAACTCCTAACCCTATCTGTACTGGGGGGGGGCGTTTTTCGCCCCTACCAAACACTCTATTGTAGCATAAAAACGAAGGTATTCTTAAGGATAGAAGTTGCTGACCATTACTAAAATTTAATACTCTACATGATGACATAAAGTTTGGTACAATTAAATTAGTCATGTGACGACGAGATGCCCATATTTGGAAGGCAGTCACAAATAAATTCACATTTCTACTTATAAATGTGCAGTTGGATAGCCAATCAGAACAATACATACACCAATCAACTTGTCTAATCAAGGGCTTTCATGTGATACATAATTTGTTTACTTTATTTCTTATTTATTAATTATTATATGTATGACGTCATACATCTTTATGATGTCATAAATCTTATAATGTTGGTAAAAATTTTCGAAAAATGATTCTTGCGCAAAAGGCAAACCCTAAGCAACAAGAAAATATGGTAACAATTATGGTTATTAACATGCCTATTTCATCAGAATAATGAGCGTTGACTTTAAGTGTACCCATCACGAAGTAAAAATGTTGATTATTTATAAAAATTTTGTCAGATCTCTTAAAAATTAGAAAATATTGGCTAGAATATCACTTCTTTTTCAAATTAAAACAATTTGCACTGCTTTAGAACGATATTTCTCTATAAAAACAGCTCTTTTTACGGAAAAGCTACTTTTCCATGAAAAATCACCAAAAACGCATCGCCTAGCAACATGTCACGTGACTAATTAAATTTCAAAGCTATATTTAGAATGCCCATTACCAGGAGATACTTTGTACCAAGTTTGGTTATCCTATGATGTATGGTTTCTGAAATAACTAGGGGGGGCGAAAAACGCCCCCCCCAGTACAAAGTCGATCCAAAATACCCCAGTTCAGATAGGGCTAAAAGACCTGTGCACCAAAAAAGAACTAATTTTCATTGACAACGATAATATAACCTGCTCTGATTTGAACAATAGTGGACTTCATTTAAACAAACCTGGAACATCCAAATTTGCTAAAAATATTATTGACTCTGTTAAGACAGCTATGCTTGATCACTTGTAGCAAAATTCAACAATTTATAATTCATGCACATTCAAGGAAATTATTCATATTCAAGCATAATATTCATGCACATTCAAGGAAATTATTCATATTCAAGCATAATTTTCAAGCATAATTTTCATGCACATTCAACAACAATTATCATACACATTCAACAAACATATTCATGTGCAACAAAATTGTTCACATTCAACAATATGAATCTACTCTTATGCAACGGGACCTTTCATGTTCAACGTATATAACGTATTCTGCACATACAGGATATATTTCATTCACATTCAACAATTTTTTCATTCATATTCAACATGACCTTTCATATTCAACCTTTCCCGCACATTCAAGGCTTATTTCGTTTATATTCAGTATAATTCACATTCAAGCAAAAGTGCCCATGAACCTTACACTTTGCAAAAATCACCCAGGGTAAAAGCTTACCATAGATATAAATTGAGGCGTAGAGTTCTTAACATTGCCTTCTGGACCCATGTGACTAGACAAGGAATTTGCGACAACACTGATCCTGCTAGAAGCATGTGCTTCGCTGCTAGGCTGGTATGATTTGAAATTCTCCATGGTGCCTTTCTCTGTGATAGCATCGAAAAAGGTATGTTTATTATAAATAAATTTGATTTATGAATATGATTTTTAGTATTCAAGATTACAGTGAACCCAAGCACTTCCCCGATCATTTACTTCTGACTACTACCATTTGTTGGTGTCTTTCTGGGGCTGTTTCTACAGTAAAATTGCTCTCCGGCTCGTCAGGATATGAATGGACTACAGAGTTTAGATGGGAAAAATGCAAAGAAAACGTTATGTATGGGAGCCCATCTCCAAGGCCTCAAATTCGCCATTTCAGGTTAGTGGAGAAGTATCTATGACGCAACTTACTATAGATGACTGTTTTTTAGGAAAAGAGATGGAAGAAAATGGAATTTCTTTAGAAGTTGCCTGGACCGAATACTTCGGACAGTTAAGTGGCTTGGTTGATGCTATAAAAGACCGTGACTCGTCTGAAGACCGGCTTGAAAAGTTGCACAGAAGAATTTGTGCAGCGATGCAAAGTATCAATCAGATCTTCCTTTGCACAGGTACTACGAGACAAGAACTGGAAGAAGTGGTACAAAATTTTGTTGTCTTCGACCAAATGATATGTAGAGAACTGCGAGGTGCAACCGGAGAAGGTTTGGCAATCTACCAACTAGATGAAACCAACACAGTTCATCATCAAGGACCGGGGAGACCGAAATATAATATTTCTGAGGAAACTTTAATTGGATTCCGAAGTCTTGGATTTACATGGAAGGAAATATCTATAATGCTGATGGTGTCAAGATGGACAATTAATAGACGTGTAAAGGTGCGTTGGATAAACCCCGTAGTTTTCGAAAATATTACTGACTTTCCCTTTTTCGCTGGAAAATTGGGATTCTTACTTTAATCGCCACAAATAGGCACTGTTTGTCGGATTTCTGCACTGTTTGCCGAAGTTGTGTCCGTGTTCCAATACTTTTGCTAGGCGAAATAAATGCCTCAAGTTGTGAATTAAACAAAATTAGATACCAAAAGTCTAGCAATCGCGTTCTCTATTGGTAAAAACAGGCATTTAAAGCTAATACATGGTTTCGTAAGCTTATGGTTATTTATAATCACTTTCTTTTAAGGAATTGGGTATAGAAAACATCACTGGATATAGTCAAATATCAAACGAAGAGCTTGATGTCAAAATTCTTCGTTTTCGAGAGTCTCATGGTTCATACACAGGCAGATCTTTGGTCACAGGACATCTGAGATCTTTGGGTCTACGAATACAACAATGGCGCATACGAGATGCATTAGCAAGAATCGAGCCTGCTGATTCAAGGATTCGCTGGGCTTGCCTCATTAGAAGACGAAAGTACACTGTTCCCGGTCCAAACAGCCTTTGGCACCTCGATGGACACCATAGCTTTATTACTTGGGGCTTTGTGATACACGGAGGTATCGACGGGTTTTCAAGGTTAATTGTTTGCTTGAAATGCGCTACCAACAATCGAAAAGAAACAGTTCTCCAGCTCTTTCAGGAAGCAAATAGAAAGTTTGGTGTGCCATCAAGAATAAGAACAGATAAAGGTGGCGAGAACGTCCTTATATAGCAGGAAATGGAGCACTTACGTGGACCGAACCGAGGAAGCTATCTTGGCGGTACATCAACTCGGAATCAACGAATTGAACGTCTCAGGCGAGATGTATGGATGTATGTCTGTTACCAATTCTATTATACATTTCAAGCGATGGAGGTAGAAGGTGAGCTTTGCTTGATAAAAGCTTCATATTCAGCATATAGACAAGATTAATTCGATTGTCAAAAGACTAGAGAAGCATGTATAATTTAAGATAAAGTGTTACACAAAAACGCACTGGTTACACAAATGCGGATATCGCTAAGTTGAAACCTGCCGTCGAAAAAACTCTAGTCCTGTTGGAAACTTCAGAAAAAAAAACATCCAATGATATAACTTTGTTTAATTGTCCTTGTGTAAAGACAATGGGATGTTGTTTATCCTTTAAATTTTCAGGAATTCTGAATATCGACGATGAAAGGCAATTGTTCATTTTACATATGATTTTCCTGCCCTGTATCAACCGTGTTATCTCTAGCTTCGTGGCTGGGTGGAATAAACACCCTCTACGTACCGAAAGGAACCAAAGTCCAGAACGATTGTGGGCCAACGGAATGATGGATTTTCGCAACAGACATCAAGTTCAAGTTGCAGAATTCGAAGAGAACATCAAAAACTCCTTAGACTGGTATGGATTTGATCCAAATGCGCCCACACCAGTAGACGACGGTTTGTCACAAGTTGAGTTGGACGACATCGCATCCCCGTTTTCAGTTGAAGAACTCAATCTGCTACGCAACATTGACGTGTTACGTGAATCTAACAACTACAGCATCGACATATTTCTGAAAGCCAGACAGCTTATGGACGTGTAAACCTGTACTACAAAAAGAAACGTTAATAGATATTAAATGTCATTCCAAGTTAGACACGATACACGAGCCTCTTCCTGGACCCTCTGTTTTCTCAAAGGGCCTTGCTGAAACCCCACATTAGTAATTGCAGAAATAACCCGTAAAATAATTTAGTGTAGCAGTTCGTTTTATTACGGTTTAATGTAGCAATGCTTAAAGGCAACAAAACGTAAACAAAAACAAATTAAATCTAAACGAAAACACCTGCTGAGAAAACTTACTTTTAAATGAAAAGAAATTAATGTATACAGCTTAATATTCAGCAGAGCAGACATTTCCTACTGCTGAATGATGTTAACTACATTATTCACTTTGTATTGCTTTTGAGACGATGGGCCCATTGGTCCATCAATGAGAAGCAACTCCTCTGTCCACAAGGAAACCGGGATTAACAAATTGCAATAATTTAATGTTCTAAAAGTCATAGGATCGAAACAAAACTTTATTGAAAAGAAGTCTTGCCTGCAAAGTTGCACAGCAGTTGTAAATAGTCAATACACATAATCAGAACAGAACAAGACAAGAAAAAACAACAAAACGTCTTCAAAGTTCACTAAACACTTGTAAAAGCGACTCCAGAGTCACAGATCACACTTTTAATAGCTGTATTGAACTCGGTGTACTTCTGAAACCCCATTGGTAGGGTGATCTGCAACAAGCATGTGGATGCGAAGATTGCAGGTTCCTTGCAGAAAAGCACCTTTATTTTCTGCATTGGCAGGGCCTTGCATCCTGTGCAGAACTGGACAAACGAATCTAATTCTTTGCTGCTTGCCTCGCGTAAAAATCTTAGTACAAAGCTGTATGTTTGATGACTATCGTCATTGACACCCATAAATTGAAGTTTGCTCAATACGACCTCAGCATCAAGAATACTTTCATTGTATGTGAACAATGGCTCAAACATGACTGGGTTTCTTTCTATCACATCTAGAACACCGAGAATCCGCAACCCCTTTCTTATTTGCTCAAGTGCAACAATTCGTTTGCCTATAACGTCATGATAAATGAGACTTTGCATGATGTTCTCTCTTGTTGAAAGCTGAAAAAAAAACATTAAGCATGAACTCTTTTGGGAAGACACTTAATCAAAAGTACCTTATTCAGTATGTTCATGGTGCAAATTGCACAATGATAGACAAAGTCAGCATTAAAGGCATAGATAAGTGATGTCAAGTTCTTGGCCAACTAAGGAAATCTTTGATCACAGCAAAAAAGTGGGCTATTCAGGGAGAGAAGACATGTTGAGAAATTTTTGTACCTTTATCCGGCTGTGCTATTCTGTTTAAATGGTGTATTAGTTGTCATAAATTATATAACAGGCATTGGGCACTTACAGTTAGGCGTAATGACATTCCACTTTCTGATAGCATCTGTTGAAAATCATCTTCCATGTTAATGCATTCCAGTAGCTCCTTTTTTATACCAGAGTCCATAACCTTAAAATGGCAGACAATTTGAAATGTTTAGTGTCACTTACTTTTTAATCACTATTAAGACTTCGAAAAATCACTGTTGTTGTCTTGAACCTATTTCTTATACTGAATAGGAAGTGAAATGTGCATGTTGCAAGCAGCTAACAGAATTAGCTGTAAACAATGAAGACAGAATAAGATTGGAAGGTTGGGTTGGAGCCAGTCTAAGATCAACAGTGGGTGGAAAACAGTTTCACATATTAATATATGATGACACATGAAAAAAGCTTGCCTCATGTTTTGACATTACAAGAAAATACAAAATGTAAATGGCACAATTTGTTACAGCTTACCTGTGCTATGTAGTGTTTAAGGGTTGGATTTGCAGCATCCTCTACTGTGAGGCATGTCAGAGAAGATGTCAGATCACCAGTTGATAGAAATTTGTATATGGCTGGGGCCAAACAACAGAGGCCAACACCAGCTTGAGCTATTCCATGTGCTATTATTTTTCCCACTAACTCTAAAACACCCGACAATATTGTCCCTGCATTGTAAACAGGCAATTTGCGGTTTTCAGGACCTTCGAACAGTGGTGGCAAATCTCCCCCACCAGATACCATCTGCTGGAATACATCAGAGAAAAACTGACGAAGGACACCACCTGTATCGATTGCAGCTTGCCCTTTGTATTGAATTATTAACTTGCAGTCAGGATGGAAATCACTTGATTTATAATATGCCAAAGCCTCCTCTAATGCATATTTGGGTTCAACTCTCAGGCGATCTTTTTCATTTCCAAGTTTCCCTTTAAGGTGGCTTATGGCACTATCCAGACTTTCAAAGGTTGGTATGGACTCACTGTCTTGTTTTTCAAGCAGCTCATTCACCAAACATTGTAGAGTAGCAACACTGTTTGCAGACTCTGTGGAGTTTCCCAGGTCAATTGATGAGGGACCAGCCAAATCTAATTCTATATTGTTGCCTTGGAGACTTGTTGAGGGACCAGCAACATTGGCAGCAGTATCAATGGAATTTCCTGAAATGCTCGTGGAGGGGACAGCCATGCAAGATGCATCATTCCTCTGTAAGTCTGTACTGCAGTTGGTATCAATGGCAGTAGAAACCATATGATTGCTTTGATTGCTGACCGAGGGACCTGCTTCTCTGGCACAGGTTTCAGCTGAGGATGTGATTGTATTTTTGGTCTTATTTTTAGTCTCGATTTCTGTATCATCAACGCTGTCAGATATTTGTCAAACTGGAACAGTCAGCCGGCAGTAGAGCTTCCCTTGTCCCCACAATCCTTTCAGAGCACTGAAGTTCCATTCAAAGTTTTTGTCAGTCACTGGTGTAGATATCTTGTTCCTTTCTCTTTTAACGTAAACAAAATCACTGGCAACAATCAAAGGAAACTTTGTTCTGAATAACATTGTTATTTTCTCCTTTATTTCTGCAAATGTGTCTTTTTGCTCTAGTGTTACAAACCCTTTCAACACAACCATGTCGTCTTCTAAAATATATTCGTCCACATCTACATCATCATCAGTGGCACACAGAAGCCAAACATAGATTGATTTCCCACCTCCTGATTTAGTTTCCACTTTTTTGGCAGTTTTTTGTTGTTTGAAGCGCCAGGGGTGACCAGGCTGCGCTTTACGCTTTGGGGCAACTGATGGCAATGAACTGATACTTCGTCTCGCTGCAGTGATTGTTGTGAGGCCACTTCTACTTTCTGTGGTTTGTGACGTTTCTGGCCTAGTAGCACTAGGCCTCCCAGCTAACTCCTCTATAGCTGAATTGGCTGCTCCTCGTATGAGTAGCTGTGTGCGGGCGTAAACAGTCTGTGGACTGATACATTGTGAAGTTGAATTTCTTTGAAGTTCTTCTCTGACAATCTGGCGAAGCCGCTCCTCGTCATCGTTGAGTTGACCAGCCGCCATTTTCCGCGACACGTGCTGAATATGGCTCTTTGTTTTCAATCCGGGAGCTTATCCTTGAAGGAATTAAAAAGTGGATCCGGGAACTTTTTGTTGCATGATTCTAAAAGAGGATCTGGGACATTGTTCTTGAATGTGCGGGAAAGGTTGAATATGAAAGGTCATGTTGAATATGAATGAAAAAAATTGTTGAATGTGAATGAAATATGTCCTGTATGTGCAGAATACGTTATATACGTTGAACATGAAAGGTCTCGTTGCATAAGAGTAGATTCATATTTTTGAATGTGAACAATTTTGTTGCACATGAATATGTTTGTTGAATGTGTATGATAATTGTTGTTGAATGTGCATGAAAATTATGCTTGAATATGAATAATTTCCTTGAATGTGCATGAATATTATGCTTGAATATGAATAATTTCCTTGAATGTGCATGAATTATAAATTGTTTAATTTTGCTACAAATGATCAACCATAGACAGCTTTTCCATCACTACCAAATGTTTGACTTGAAAACTCTGCAACTACAATACCATCAAACATCAACCATTCTAACACTGATTCAGACAATGATAAAGTAAGTGAGTTTGATAATTCTATTTTCGAAAGCAATGCCAATAGTTCACAAAATGCTGATTCAAATGATGGAAACACAGATAATCCAGAAGATCAACTAAAAACCCTTAAGTTAAAAAACCCAAAGTGCATGTCTATTGGTCACATAAATATTAACTCCCTACCTAACAAATTTAGTGCCCTTATGAGTATCATAAACTCCAATCTGGATATCTTATTGATATCAGAAACAAAAATAGATAATACCTTTCCAGATGCTCAATTTGCTTGTAAAGGTTATACAAAACCATATCGCAGGGACAAAAAAATAGGTGGCGGGGGCTTACTGCTCTATGTGAATGATGATATTCCATCTCGTCAACTTTCTGTCAATACTCTGCCAAATGATATGGAAATGATAACAGTTGAACTTAACCTTCGAAAGCAAAAGTGGCCATGCATTGGTATTTATCATCCCCCAAATCAAGATAACAAATATTTTCTAGATGAATTAGGGAAAGCATTGGACTACTTCTTAACATTTAATGATAATCTTCTTATATTAGGAGATTTCAATCTGGAACCCTCAAATCAGTCACTTGAAAATTTCATGAAGGCATATGATCTCTATAATCTTGTGAAAGAACCAACATGCTTTAAAAGTAACATACCTAAATGCATTGATCTTATTCTGACAAATAGAAAATACAATTTCAATAACACAATAACTGTTGAAACTGGGCTCTCTGATTTCCATAAATTAACAGCGACAGTACTCAAAACCCACATAAACAAAGCTGAGCCAATTAAACTCAAGTATCGAGATTATAAAAACTTTAATACACAAGCTTTCAACGAAGATTTAGGCAGAAAATTTAATTATTGTAACCCTACTTTCCTAAACTACGGCATGTTCTCGAAGATTCTTTCTGACACTTTTCAAGATCATGCACCCTTAAAACAGAAAATGATAAGAGCAAATAACGCTGCTTTTGTGAATAGACAGTTAAAGAAACTCATAATGGCAAGGTAAAAGGCAAAAAACAAATTCTACAAAGATAGAACAACTGAAAACTGGGAGAACTATAAGAAACTAAGAAATCAGTGCGTCAAGCTAAGTCGAAAAACAAAAAAGATTACTATCGAAACTTAAACATCAATTTCGTAACAGACTGTAAAGAATTCTTGCGCACTATAATACCCCATTTCAATAATAAAACCTTAATGCACAATAAAATTATCTTAGTTGAAAATGATAGAATTATTTCAAACAGTAATGAAATAGCTGAGATTATGAATGATTATTTCATAAATATCACAGACGCACTTAACTTACCAAAAATAATTGTCTGAAGAGCTACTCTGAAAACGATACTAATGATATCCTAGAAATAATTGAAAATATAAAACCATTCCAGTATTAAGAAAATTAAGGAAAATCTTGAAGCAACAAACTCTCCCTTTATTTTCAATAAGACCAATAATTTTGAAATAGAAATTGAAATAACAAAGTTGAACACTAAAAAAGCAACAGGACCCGATGATATACCCTCTAAAATTCTAAAAACATCTATTGATCTTATAACTCCATATCTAGCATATCTGTTTAATAAAACTGTTGATAACAGTAATTTTCCATTAGAACCTAAATGTGCCGACATCTCGCCAATCCACAAAAAGGACAGCAAAACTTCAAAAACTAACTATCGTCCAGTTAGTGTTCTTCCATCGACTTCTAAAATTTTTGAACTAGTAATGGCTAATCAAATAAATCAATATATGGAAGGTAAACTCTTCCTATTGCTCTATGGCTTTCGAAAGGGCTATGGGACCCAACATGCTCTGGTAAGGTTAATTGAGAATCTTAAAAGAAATTTAGATCAGAAATTCAAAAATGGTTTGGTTCTAATGGACCTTTCAAAAGCTTTTGACTGCCTTCCTCATGAGCTCCTTATCGCTAAGCTTGATGGGTATGGTTTCGATATGAGTGCTCTTAGATTAATTAAAAGTTACCTGCAGGAGCGTAAACAGCGAGTTAAAATAAATTCTAATTATAGTAAATGGACCCTGATCAAGCAAGGGGTACCACAAGGGTCTGTACTAGGCCCTCTTTTCTTTAACATATTCATCAACGATATATTCCTCTTTCTTGAAAACAGTGAGCTATGCAACTATGCAGATGACAACACAATCTGGATTGGGGATAAAGACACTAATTTAATTACAAGTAACTTAAATGATGAAATAAGAGAACTTAATAAATGGTTCAAAAGGAACTCGATGGTTTTCAATGGGGATAAATGGAAATTCATGATTATTGAAAGTAAAAACGACAGACAAGAGAAAACAGAAATAAAGATTAATAACAATCCTGTTTCTCACTCATACTTCAACGTATAATCTCCGATCGTCTCATTTTGAGATAAACAGACCTTCTACAAACGATATGGTCTGGACACCTTAACCTACAGAAGCAGTTCTTTGTGGAATCTTAAATCTAATGAAACTAGAAACAGCAACACTGTACAAAGCTTTCAGCAATGTCTCACAAAGAATCACAGAGAGACAAATTTATGCAGCTCCAGGATTTGCACAGATTTTATACCCAACATTGGCTATATTAATTTCGTTAATTAGGTACCCTTGTACAATCAGTTTTGTAGTTTTATGATATAATAAATATTTTTAGTTTCATTGTTAGTGATTGTAGACTTAACTTCTTTTGTTTTTGCTTTAAGAGTTGGTTTGTATTAGCTGTTATTTATTAAATTTAGCTACTTTGTTACAAAAAAGAAAGTGATTAAAAAAAAACCCTTTTTCTTTTATAACATACTTATATATGATTTGATATTTAAGTCCACCAAATGAGGAACCTACAGTATTCTTACTGATTTCCACAGTTGAGAACATCTGTGATGAAACTCAGACAGATGAACAAGGCATTTGCATAACCCAAAACAGAGTTAGCCGAAAACAGACTTAGTAAAGAACTAAATTTTTTAAATCTGAGTGAGAAACCCAGCCACATATTCCACCACTTGTGAAGAAGTGTCTAAGAGCTCTTCTGTGATTGGTTTATTCTGACATTGGGGATGTCATGAGTATTTTGGGTATTTGTTCTCTCTATTGGTCAGTTTTTTTAACTTGTCGGAATCCCCGTATTCTGTGTTCAGTTATCGTTTGAAACCTTTGTCTTTTCTGCACTCATTGGTTGTCTTCAACAATAGCAGTAACAGTCAATAGCCTTATCAACCGATGGAGGTCAGCGGTTGCGTTTGTTTTCCCTTTGTTTTGGAAACAGGAATTTTGCAACCGTCAAATTGGTGACACCCACACTTGTAGTGGCCTCTGCTACTGCGTTCCTTCCTACCATGGCGGCTAAGAGGACATCAAGCAGCAAGGAAGATATATTGGCAGGCCTTCCAAAGAGATCAAATAAAGCATCTGGAAATTGTCCAAACTGTCTTAAAGTTTATTACAATGCACGAAAGCCTGCAAATTGTGATGGATGCGGTTTTCACCTTGGTGGGAGCTTCGTACCAAAAGCAAAGAAGGAATCGAAGTCCACTGAGGTTGTGAAATTGTTCGACAACGTGGAAGGAGAACAGCTTTTCTCAGTGAGAACAACAAGCAGGAATAACAGATGCTTTGTTATAAAAAGCAAATATAACAGCATATGTTACAATTGCTTGGATATACGAGCAGGCCATGTCAACAGCGAGAGAATGGCGTCTTTCACTTGTAAGCACGTCGAAGCTGTGACCAAGTCCAATGAAATTGCAGGCCCGAAAGCGTTGCTACGCGGAATGCATGATGTCAGTGATGAAGATATTCAGAATTTTACTCCCGATGCTGGTATTAGAACGAAACTTTGTAACATCAATGCAGAATATGAGGGATTGCCATTGGTGATTAAGGTCGACAATTCCTCATACGTTACTAGGGGTGTCGTTTCGTCCGGTCATCAGCTTGGATTATACCACGTTCGTGAGTTGACCCTTGAAGACGGAAAGAAAGCTCTAGAGTGCAGCCCAAAGGGAGCTGATTGCAAGAATGATCCCGCAAGATCTAAAAAGGCAACAAGATTAGATCTCTGTATTCATTTTCATTTAGTTCATTTGATGAACTTTAAAGTTGGTATTCATTCAAGAGATGAGTTACAGCAACCCGTAGAAGGTAATGTTTTTCTTTTTCTTTTTTAAAATTACTGCAAATTCTAGCCATCCTTAGAAGCATTGTAAGTAAAAAAGCCTTTTTTTTCTTTCCTGCAGAGTGCCCAAATGCACCATCAGTATCACTAGCACCAGATGCACCATCAGAACCATCAGCACAACGACAACCAGAAGAATTAGAAATAGCAAGGGAATCTACACTGGAAATTCAAATGAAGAGGGAAATACCCTATCACATACCAATCACTATATTTGACAACATAATGCATCGTGATACGGCTGATGGTAATTGGCCCGCAACATTTGAACCTGAAAATGATACCTGCTTGAATTGTGGGGAAAGGCTTGGCAAAGCAGTTATACCCCGTGGTCAGTCTAGCAGTGAAAATTGCTATTTACTCACGAATCACAATGCATTGAAAAGAATTAAGATTCTTGTTAAATATTGTCAGAATAAAAGCTGTCGTGCAATGAATACTGCATTTCCAATTCACGAAGGTAAGTGGTTGAGTTTCTTCACTTCCAGACTGTATCTAGAAGCTTTTCTATTTTGCAAATATTTGCTGAGGAGATGGAATAACACAAATATTCCCTGCGTCGTTTCTTTTTTCATTTCATGTTATATGGAAGAGTTTCTTGATTTTTTTGAGAAAGGGCTTTTAAGAGATTCAAAAAATGGGGATTATTATATGAAATTAGTCACTTTAAGTTATCTTTACTATATAACAAAATATACTATTGTTGAAGTTGAGATGAAGTACTGTATCTTTCATTTTAGTTGCATTAAAGTAAGGTTTATTCTTGTAAGGTTTAAAACGGCTAGCTTCTGGGATATTAAAAAGACATGTTTTTGCATGTAGATTATAAACATGATAAATACACAAAGTTTGTCTTAATTCTAAAGACATAATACAATCTTAATTTCTTAATCCCAGGGCTATTTAACGTCTGCAACAAGCTAATGGTGTCTTTGGACATAATGATTCACTGGCGAGAGCAATTCAAAACTGGTTCTCCAATCACAAATGTCATAGAGGCACATTTCAGAACCATCCTATCGAAAACTAGAAAGGTTTGTAAATGTTTAGCTATTTTTTATACATCCTTGAACTCTGGTCTATTTACACTTGTAAAGCTTTTTTGCAAACCTTGCATTGAAAATTAATGAAAGTATTTGAATTTCTAGGAACTGCATCCCACCTGGGACCAGCAAGATTATTTGAGGAAACGCCTGTATGATGGATTTTATGGTTTCGAAGTTTTTACAAACAGAAATATGGATGATGGAATTTGTGGGATTTGTGGTATAGTGGGGGAAATTTATTCAGGTGATGGAAATGAAAAGATATGCTGTTCTACCACTGAGGTTTGTAAACAGGCAACTTACACTATTTTTCTAAGAGCAATTTTTAAGAACACAAGCCTGGATCTTGCTCAAATTTTGCAATGCACATATTCTTTTAAAAGAAACTAAAAAATTGGCCCAGTACTCAAAGTTTCTTAAAATTTTCGGATTTTGAGTGCTGATGGTTTCATATGAGTTTCTTACGTATTTGTATTGACGAAATTGTGAGTTTATGTGAATGATGTTCCAAACCTTAAAACTTTCTTGGTCAGAAATTTTCCAGTACAGGAGTTTCTAAGAATTTTGACCATTCCAGGGTCTGGGTTTCTTATGAACAGCTTCTTATAAAAAAAATATGTGTAAAGTAAAGAACAGAAGAACATTAAGTAAGAACAAGCCCAGACTGGCCTTTTCATAAGTAACAAGCATATCATCTTTCAATGAAAATAAGTCAGTCCTGCCTGTTGTGGTATGCAAATTGTGGAAGTTCTATCCTTAGTGTTTGGCATGCATGACAAAAATATACATTTTTCAAAATATACTTGAATATCCTTTAATCTCTGACGGTACTATTCCTTCTAGCTTATGTTTTCTTCATTTTTAAATAAACTAAACAACTGTAAACAACTGTCACCTCTTAATTTTTCATACTTAATTTCTAATATGCAATTCTGCAACCTTTGATAGGCTAATAATTAATCGATGCATTTTTATAGAATCCTAGTATCTCTTCCAACATTCACCACAAAACATTACTGTGCAAGTAACCAAGAAATTAAGAACAAATTGAGGAAATGCAAACAGTTAAGAACAGCCAGCCTTGATCGAAAATTCCTCTTTTCTTATGAAAAACATGAAAGTCATTGATAAAAGAAACTTTCAATTGTTATTTGATATTCTTATTTACCAATATTAATAACACTTTTTCAGATTACTGATTTTCTTGATGATGCACCTGCCTTGGCTACTACTGCACAGCCACCTAACTATGAAGGATTTAAAAGAAAATTGAAAAGATATATTCTTGAGAAGGCGACATATGCCAAAACTGAAACACAGTTTAAAACTTCAATTTCTGAAATTCCACCTGTCATTGCACCAAGCCTGAGAGGAACTTTGTTCAACACCGAGGCTGCGAAAAAAAGTATTTATCTAGATGCTGAAGACAAAAATGTGCAAGGTAAAATTGTAAAAGTGTCTGCATTTGTTCCATCACTCTCACTGAAGACTTTTCCTTTCCTCTTGCCCGTTTAATATCCAATTTTGCCTTTCCCAGAAGATCAACGATGTCATAACAAATAGAACAATAATTAACTGCCATTCCTCATCACTAACACATTTGAGATCACATCATCCATATGATATCTTTAGTAGCTAGGAGGTCTCAGGGGGTCTCACAATATCATCACCCAAGAAGTTTTTATGATGAAAATAAAATGTTTCTATTATACCAGCAGTCCTTTTTTATCTATTGCCACTTGCACAAGGCAACAGACATTGTCTGACTGCATCACTTATGAGTACTGTACTATCATGTCGAATACAGTACTGTACTTATGTTAGTAACTAACTATCAAGCAAAACTTTCTCAACTTAACTGTTCCACAGTTGCTGAATCACAAATTTTGATGGAGACTCTTGTCAATTGTAGAATTTGATGATTTATGTTTTTCTTTAGGTGATCCATCTTTGTTAATATTGCATTTGCAAGAAAAGAAATTTGAAATGAATTCCATCATCACAATGGACAAAGATAAGCTAAAAGAAATTTGCAGTCTTTGTAAAATACCAACAGACAGGAAATCCAGTGTGAGTCTTTTCAAAATAAACTTTAAAGAACCCTTACCACAATGCAGTATGACTATTTCTCAAATTCTACAGGTTAGATTTGAGTCAGGTTTCATTTGAAATGAAGTAACTAAGATAAGACCAAGCACAATCAAAATAACTCTTTCAACTTATTAGAATTTCAATTATATGTAGTCCTTGTTCTCCACACAAAAGAGCAAGTTATTTGGGAAGCACAGTTTATTTATTGACTGTCAATTCCTCTGGGTGCAGCATTTGTAAAATCATTAATGTCTTTTACTTAATATTGTTATTAATAACTTGCCGAATTATTTGCTGAATTATGAATATAGCTATTTTGACAAATGCAGGGTAACAATTTGTGATCTACATTGCGCCTTCCCTTAAGTTCAACAATTGTATTCTAAAATAGAACAAAACCAAAAGTATCTTGATAAGATGAAGGGTACTCATTGCCAAACAAATAACATTTTTCAGGATTATATGAGAATGCAGTTGCAGAAATTATATGCATCCATTATAATTGGAAATTCACCATGTCACACTTTTACAAAAGCTAAAGGAAGAACTGGTGGATTTTACCATATTGTCTGTCGACATGGTGTAAGTAAATGCACATTAATAACCCTTGAGGTCATTCAGTTGCTTTTCATCTTTATTACAATAATATTTCATAAATGCAGATGCTCACAATGGTCTTGATAATTTTGTTAAAATCTAAGAACACTGACATTATTAGGTCAAATGGTTTAAACTCAATTATTTCATTTCTGCAGTGCACTGTTGCTTCAAAAATGATAATCCTAACAGAATCAGTTAGAGATGCAGCCGATTTGTTCCTGTCCCTGAAATATCCTCCAATATTATTTATTTGCGACACACCATGCACCCTTGCACAGCACATGAGACTTCGGGACAGAAGTATGACTGATGAAATCTTTGGGGACTTGAATGGCTGTTTTGAGAAACCAACTCTAAGTAAAAAACCAACAAAGGTATGCATTAAAGTCTTTTCCAATTTGATAATTCTTGCTCTTCAATCATTAAAGACAGTACTTCATTGGTGATATATAAGATGTTTTTCAAGAATTAGAACTCCCTTTTGTCTTTGACGTCATAAGAATTATATATTTCTTGGCTGACAATGAGTGAAAAATTAATCACAAGAATGTAATTGCAGTGCTTAGCTCCTAGTTTGAATAACGTTGAGATGTTGTTGTATTTTTTAAAGATATTTTGCATTTTTTTATTCCTGATGCCATTTATTTCTCAATTTCATAAGGCGAAAACTGTAGCTTAGAATTTACTTATAAGAAGCAAAACTGCCACCATCAAGACCCATTCCTCACAATGGTATTATCAAAATTCTTGATATGTTATTATAAACTTAGTAATCAATGTCAATGTTCTTAGTAGTTTACTTTTGTCATTTTCAAGGGTGTAAGTGTCCCAGCACTTATAACACCAGAATATAGAGACACCGATGCTCCGCCATGCAGAGTAGATTCACTTGTCCATCCTGTTTCGAAGTCTGCACAGCGATATATAATGGGTGATCGATTTCACAATACGAAAAGTCCACACAAGTCACCACTCTGCAGATTCCATAATGTTAATTTATGTGAGCAGGCCGCCTCCGTGAAGACCAGCTACCAGGAATCAAGAAATAAAGCCAAGAAAGATCGGAGAATTCGAAGTGCATGCGTTCAGGACTTTCCGGTACATTATTTGTACAACGAATTGATGGATTTCTATCAAAATGAGCGAATTGTTGAGGATCAAAAACGCCGCCTGCTAAAGAACTCTCCCGATCAGAGGGACGATTTTCACAGATTTATTATAAAAAAAGTTAGTAACAAAGTAATTGAGTAAAAATTTTATGAAAGCTGTAAGAACTTGCATGAAATATATCTGCGTCTTATTGGATCATAGTCCCTAGTTAAGTAAATTAATAAGGTTACGTTAGATAACAAAACAATATAATGATATAATGAATATTGTCGAAATTAACCCGGCTTTCAATTTTATCAAACCATGATCAAACCCGACAGCCCGAGGGGCAAATCATTTTCCTTAGAAGTGGAAGGGATTTTTGGGGTTTTCACTAAAGAACAATAGAATTTCCTAAAAACTATTAAAGGATTCAAAATGTGCACACGATTTTTTGAACCTACGAGACGGTTGTTTGTAGCAGGTCGAATTATGTGGAACCTTCTCCTGCACAGCCGCATTGTTTTATCTTGGTTTATCTTGTTCTGTCACATTTGGGATCATGGGTGCAATTTCATTTCACGTATATAAAATAGTTCTATAACACATTTACTAATGGTTGCTGAGGCAAAGTGTTTTTCTTTCCTAATCCGATTGTATTTTACTGTGATTAAGAATGTGTAAATGATGTTTTTACTTTTTAATAAGTGTGAAATGTTTATTCTTGGATTTTTTACTCATTCGTAAATACATGAGTTGAGTTGAAAGTTGAAATGTTTTTGTTTATCTAAACTTGTATATCTCTTTTTTCAATTAGATATCTGATTAGATGAAATATCTGAGGTTATACACTTTTTTTAATAAGCAACCGTTCAATAAGCGACTAGGGCTGAACTGACCTTAACATTAAGCAACTTGAGGGCTCAATTGAATTACTGTAAGCAACTAAGAAGTCAAACAACCAAGCTTATTCTCTTTCTTGTGTTAGGAAATTGTTCTTCATTCTTATTTTTTGCATGTAGAAGTTCGTTAGCTAACGTTTTTCCACTTACTTTCTCCCAAATGTAATGTTGTAGTCTTGTAGACCTAACAGATGACAATTTTGACCCGTGAAGTCAGGGGTGGTTAGTAGGTACAAAAAATGTTAAGCAACATTTAAGCAACTTTGAGGGCTGGACGAAAGTCAAGTTGCTTATTAAAAAAAGGGTATTTCAATGGTTGACTAAAACTAGAGAAAGGACACTTAGGGTTAACAACGAGCTGAGATGTCACATTATATTTGCCAGTCGCCCCTTCCGCATCAAGCCTTCGACATGAAATCATGTTTTTATGGACTTCTTTTCACAGAAAATCTATAGATCACTTCGGTGGAAGAAAAATTTTTCGAAATCGCAAAATATCAATTTTTCGACGCAGACATCGTATAAAGCACAAAAAATTAGTCTATGTGCAAAGTTTTATTATCTCAGCTCTGAAGCTCTTGTATAATCGACTTTACGAGCGTTCAGAGTTCACGATTTTGACCGTGTGGGGTAAAAAGTTTCATCAAGTTCTTTATTGCGGTCAAAGCCTAAATGAAATCGGGAACTTTGAATGCTCATAAAATTAAGAACACAAGAGCTAGGACAGTGAAATTTTGTAACTAAACTAAGATTTGGCTGCTTTATAAGGTGATATCAAAAACTCAATATCATGTGATTTCGAAAAATTTTCATACTGTCTGAGTCTGACGCCATACTGAAATGATCTATACAGTATACTGGAAAGAAAATTTTGTATGTTTCGGATAAGATAGTTTTATTGGATTTTTGGCCTCAGGGGTTTGATCGATATATCGAATTATCGTGACACGCCCCTTTGGTGTAAATGTTGAGCTTTGCGGATGCGCTGTTTTGCACAGGCCTTGCATACAACCAGGGGCGTCGCAAAAGGGGGCGCTGTACCCCCCCCCCCCTTCCTCAATGTTGCAAACGTCGGCACAAAGAAGGTTTTTCGGCAAATGATGATATCGGTCTGGAGATTTGTGATTTCTCTTGTTCGGCATTTTTCAATAAAATGCCTAAAAGCTCGGTTCCAATAATAGAAATTCCATTAAATTGGAGCATGGTTAGAGTACTTAAACGAGAAATAATATTGAATATCTGCGTCGGTTTTAGTATCTATCTTCGAAGCTTATACAGTACATACAGTACTGTATAAGGTTAAGTTCTGCATTCCAAATCTTTGGGAAAAGATCGATGAAATGAATAAATCAACCATAACATGCAATCAAAAAAAAGAAAGTTAGATTCTTGAAAAAGAAAAGAGTTAGTCTTGTTTTTTTTTAAATTGGAATTCATGTTGATTATCGGAAAAAGCATAATGAAAAAATGGGCGTGGCTGCAAATTTTAACTCTGTGCCCCCCTAAAAATTTTTTGTTGCTCCGCCCCTGCATACACCCGGTATTCTATAATTGTGCACAGAAAATGAAATATCTTCTTCTTGGGCTGCTTTTCCCAAATATCATTAAGTGCAAGCAGTTATTTTTTGTTATCAGTCTCCATCCTAGTGCTTGTCAGACGTCCAACCTGGGATGCGCTTTATTGTGGATGGAATAACAACAATAATGATAATGAAAACAGTTAATAGCAAAGGAAGAAACAAGGAAACTGTTCTTGGTGATTTCGTCCTTAAGATGGTTGGAAGCATCAACAAGGCCCCAAATAGCTGGGTTTTTATGTGCAAGGGTCTGTGAAGCGTTGCTAATACAGCTGAGCAGCAAATTTTCACAATGTAGCAATTTCTTATATCATTTACAATGAAAGCAATTCATTACTAGACGGATTTTTTTTAAAAGGAAGTGCTTTATCAGGAAGGTAGTACTTGGGTAGGCCAAAACTTAAGCAATTTCAGTACTGGAACGGAGACTATTATCAAGGAATCTGAATTTTTCTTCATCTTAGCATTTTGATTTAAAACGATAAAGTTTTTAAATTAACAGCGCAAGCAATACTTATCGCCTATGGATTTCAATCAGTATTCATTTCTACTCCTCTTCTGGCACCTTCATAACCTACATTTCGTTGACCATTGGTTGTTTTTAAGAATCAAAAGTAAAAAGTTAAGATATTGCAAAGGAATATTGAGTGCTCAAATATGACCAACATTACCGTAAATGCTTTGATAAACATAAATTCCCAGCCTCTTTTAAACGCCAGTCTCCAATAATCGCCCACATCTTCAGTCAAGAATGGGCGTTTATTAGAGTTAATTTTTTTAAAAGTTTATTTGTTTATTTACTGAATTGATGTTCAAAATATAGGTGTGGAAAAAAGGAATATTCTAACTTCTTGGTTATTTTAATAAACACCTCAGCCTTTATTAAACGTCAGTCTCAAATAACAACCCTTTTTAAAATGTCAAAAATTGAATTAACGCTCAGGATGTTTATTAGAGCATTTATAAGTATATAAGTAAGAGTTAGGCTACTATAGCTAGCTACTAGAAAACGAGCCCTAAAATGTATAAAGTGCAAATCATCATTTAATCGTATGTGTCGATGATTTTGTTTAAACTGATAGAAAACTTTTATTAGTATAATATACATATATTCCCTCTAACTACATTTTCTTGACTCTGGCTCTTTCGATGCAAAGAATGTCTTTGCAAAAGATCTAAGAACTGCGTTTGGTGGCCAGTTTTGTTTTAAAGGCTCAATCAGTCCAGATGTTCTTGGATATTATTATATGCATCTAAAAGAAGACTATCTTCTTCATGGGCCTCTCAGAAGCTTTGATATCGTTAATTATTCTGGCTGTATGGGGAGCGATTACTGGTTCTTCAACACAGAGGTATCGGACACTATGTTTCTAACATTCACAACCATACAGCACTCTCCATCATGATAATTACGGTATTTTGAAATACTGAATTGCAAAATGGGGATAGCTGTGCAAAAAATTGAACATTATTCAACAAATTTGGTAACCGACATTTTTAAGTAGTTTTGGACTCTTTTGTGGCGAAACTTCAATAGCAAATAAATACTCTTAGGTGCCTAATTGCCGTCCCCCGCTAATTAATTTTTGAACATTTTTCAACCCCCCCGCTCTTATTAGGACCCCCACTTATTAAATTTTTCAACTTCGCCTAAGTGACGCGTATTGAAAATTCATATCAGAGTATTCAAAATCATAAAAATAAATAGATACCAGTCTTGCATAGACAAAATAAGATAAAAATTGAGTCTGGGGAAGGAGAACAACTTTAAAATAAATTTTTCACAAAAAGACGATCATTCCCTTGGCCTTTTCTTCCGGCTTTTTGCATAAATTTTTGTTCTGTTGTCATGACTTTCATATTAAAAATACTGATGTTAAATGCATTTATCATTCAGTATATCTTTCTTCGAAATTTTCCAACCCCCGCTAATTGGGACCCCCGGCAATTAATTTTCAACACAAATCCAACCCCCCCACTAATTGGGACCCTAGAAGAATCAAACTTTTTTCTTTTTTATTTGCGTTTTGCGGCTGATTTATTCATTTCATCGATCCTTATACTGTATGTACTGTATAAGCTTCGAAGATAGAGACTGAAACCGACGCAGATATTCAATGATATTTTTTCTGGCTTTAGTACTCTAATGATGCAATAATTTAATGGAATATCTATTATTGTCGGTTTCATTGTGACCGAGCTTCTACGCATTTTATTGAAAAGTGCCGAACAAGAGAAATCCCAAATCTCCAGACCGATATCATCGTTTGCAACATTGGAGGGGTACAGCGCCCCCCTGTATCCCCCCTTTGGCGACGCCCCTGATTGAAGTGCCCGCCCACTCTATATAAAATATCCCTTTTGACAACCAGCTTTCGAAAAAGTGCCTTCTTATACCAGGCCTTAGAAAAAGAGGTGAAATGGATAACCGGAAAGGAGTGCAAAATATACTATGTACCACCCCGGGTATACTGCACAAAATAATATAACTATCCGTTCTCACAATTGCCCTGTCCATTTCGTAGATTTATTGAGTTTTCCGATGTCTTCACGGTAAACCAAGAGAAGTTTGTTATAGCTGTCGCATTTGTGCTGGGAAGAATTCTCAGGAACTGCTACGCTAGAGTTGGAAGACAAACAACTGGTATGTGAAAAGTAATTAGAGTCAACTTCGTTTATATTGAAATCTCTGTTGGAATGGTAATAATGTTAGTGTTCGACTTCCAATTACAAATTTCGATTCATGCAAAAGGGGAAGAGTATGTAATAGGATAATAGCAAGTCGATATAAAGTTATCCCTTACAAAGAAAACATATTCTGTGAACTCTGTGAATTTTGACCCTGTTTCTAATTGTAAGTGAAGTTAGTCATATCAAGATATACACAGTATGATACTTTCCTTTGAAATGTAACATTTTTCTTCAGGTGAAGCAAAATCATTGCTGATTTTTGGCAACGACATGAACGTCGGTAAAACGTTGACCCAGCGTTTGTTGAATTTTGGACAAGGTGGGACACTTCCAAACCAACGCCTATTCTTCACTGGAGGAGATATGAATATCAATGGAACAACATCGTGAGTATCCATTGCCGTTAGCGTTTCTAGCTAATCTTCTTTGTGTACTCTTGGGTCCCGATTGTCCTTTTTTGTATTTCCATAGCAACTGTTGTCATGGAGACAATTTTCTCTGCTCATCCAAAAGAGATTTGCCGAACAAACATTTTGGTACTATGTTACCAAGGATAGTAATACTCATACTTTATATATAGCAATACTCGTAATTTTCAATATATTCTTAAATGCGAAATGCTGTTCCGGTGAGTTGCTCCGTAGAATATCAGAAGGTCATGTGATCTATAAAAATATGTCATCAAGTTGCCCCTAAGTCATCCCTCAACATGTATGGAAAATTTTAGCTCCTTAGATACCAAGGATAATCAAATATTGTGCAAAAGTAGTGCGATTTTTCAATCATGGTGGACAACCTCCTTAAGACCCCCCGTTCGTGTCCTTAGAGTATGCAGAGGAGTGGGTATGCATTGTTGATTTCGATTAATGAAAACAGCATAAATTTCAAATTTCCTGACGATTGGCGATCAACTTTGCGGTACCCCTTCATAGCATTTGGTAACGATGGAAGCGTTTCCTTATAGGAAAATGATGCAGAAACTGGCCACACAAACAACAATGTTGCTCTTTGTGAACGACGTCTTGAAAATGGACAACATGTCGGAATTTCTGCTTCAGTTCCATGAAGGGCTTTCCCAGGGCTCCATAAACTTGGGAATGGGTGTGCCTAAAGCATGCGGCATTGTCATATCGACCAATGACAAAGAAACTGAAAGGTTGGTTTTCCTATACTCCTACTGATAATTTTTCATACGTTACACGTTACTTCTTTGTTTAACAAAAGCAGTGAGTTCAAAAACTTAGGTGCCTAAGGTGCTAAGGGTGGGATAGGGGGGTCCGGATCCCCCCACTTTTCTGAAATATGGCCCTCGAGATTTGTCCAAAAAAGCTGTAAAACTCATTGGGGCAAAAAAGGGCGTTCCCTGTTTTTGCGAGAGTTTGAAGGAAAAATTTTGTCCGGACCCCCGCCCCACTACTTCAGACCTGGATACGCCACTGGGGTGCTCAGGTGCTAATTGAAAAATTGAAACAGTTCTAGTCTCCCGCTCTTAGTACACTTGATTCCACAAATGGAACACCTAGTTAAAGACTTCGTTGTTAAAAAAGCGACCCCCAGTTTATGTCGACCCCCGTGCAATTAAGCACCTAAGAGTAGTGTAACATTGCAAAATAAGAGTACTATAAAATTATCTTCACTTTGCAGAATCACCGGAAGAGTCATTGCTCTTAAATACGTTGCCGATCCGGAGTATCCAAAAATAAAGCAGCGCATTGGACAACTAGAGGAACTAGCCTACAACTACAGTGTGAGAAGGGCACTTCACGATTTTTTTTATTACATCTTCATTAGTGATTAACATATTCGATTTTAAACCTGGGTTTCTATATAGCTGTAACTTTTGCCTACATAGCCTATATAGAAGCCAGGCATGCGACTACGTTGTTAATGGTCCGGGCTCCGGCTCGGAATTCATGCAAAGTACGAGCTGAATGTAACGTAACAGCGAATCAATCATTTACCTTTTTTGGCTGTCGTTAAAACTATGTCATTTTCTGACTAGGGGTTTCTTACTGCATGGGCAATCCACTATGGTGATACATGGGCTAGAGCGGATGCAGAAAGTTGCCAGGATCTCAGCCAGTTGTTGAGATATATATTGGCGAAAAGACATGAAAGATGGTGCGATGCTCTAGCAACTGCGTTGCTCACTAAAGACATGGTAACTAATCTGTTTTTTTGTTTCAACTTACGAAGTGACTTTTCCAGGGGAGGACTATGCAGAGAGGGGGCTCTTGATTGCAACGACATGAATTTGACAATTTGTCTAAATTAAGGAAATACAAATACAAATATAATAAGAGCAGGTTGGTAGGAAGTTTTTTGAAAAAAAATTCAGTATAACTAGACGCCCTTGCTGAAATTTTTTAGATACGAATTTGTCCTGTAGTAGACACTTATTTATGCATTTCAATTTTGCAGTATTTTAGAACCCTCGGACAGGAAACAAGACTGGAAGAGTCAGTTCGACAAGCTGTAGCTTGGTTTGAAGACGAGGATCCTCCTTTTATTACAAGGATGGTTAAAGAAGTGATAAATAAAATCAAAAGGGCTGATGCAAAGGTCTGTGCTTTAAAATATCGCAGAGGAGTACGTGCTATTGCTCTTAGGTGCCTAATTGCTAGGGGGGGGGGGCTAGAATAGGCGGAGAGGAAAAGCATGCACGATCTAATTGATTGCTTACGAAAAACAAATGAGATCCGTAACACCTTGTGCTATAGAAATTTCTGTTCATTTTTATTGCTTATTCGCTGTTGTTCCTGAACCTTTTTGGAGGAGAAACGTTATTAGCATTTTGTGTGCAGATTCCATTATCATTCGCTTTTCCTATTTCATACCATTTATTTCAGATCATGTTTTTAAGCTTTAAAAACACACTAAATGAACTCCTGGGTGTCTTCTATATTGCTTATTGATAACTACTATTTCTTAACACTTTTACGTTTATTTGCTAACTGTAGATTTTGACATGGATCACGTGGCTACCGCAAGTCCGAAAAGGCGGCAGCCTTGTGAATGCAATAACAATAAGGGCGAATGTTATTAACGACGAGTTTGAGTCTATCAAAGAATCAGTGAGTATTTCCTTAAATATGTTACCTGGGAAAACGACATCTTTCTAAACCGGGAGTACAAATTGGTGGATGGGGAATGTATTCCATCTCACAACGTTCTATTCTGAGTATTCTGTTGTCTGATTCAAGTTAGGTAACGAAGCATACTGAAAATCCCAAATTCTTAAACAATAACATGTTACCATTCTCATATTATTACGGCCGGTTCTGTGTAGACAGAAAGAGTTCGTTTTCTCACTTGGACTCTTCAAATAATTCATTGGTCCTCCCGCTGTATCCGACCAGCTGATTGGTGCCAATTCAGCTTTTCGTTCTTTCTGATTGGTGCATTTCGAGCCGCATCTGGGTAAAAATTCCGCCTTACTCTATTGTTTCGGTCTGTTTCTGACGTTCATACTTTGAGAAGTGTCAGACGAAAAAAGCTTTTAAGTATGCCCGAAAATGATTCCGCTGTTCATCGCAATATTACGACGTCGTATCATTATGACAGTTGGAGGGGCAAGTTGACGTACATTACTTGCAATGCGTTGGTCAATGCCTGGAGGGGATGTAAGACACACCACACCGCCGTTATGTTAAAATAAAAAAGCCCTAATGGTAAAGGATTTTAGATAAAATCAAAGTTATTCATTGTTTAATATTTCCAGGAAATAAAAAGTGAATTGGAGAAGATGGCGGACGCAGGGAAAGCCCATTCGAAACCTGTGTTTTTTTTGAAAGAAACGATTGAATGTACGGTGGAAAATTTGAGAGACCAGAAAAATTGTATTCAACTGAAAGGTTCGAAAACCTAATCACGTCAGAGATTTTTTATTGTTACCTTTAGCATGTTATTTTAGCAGTCAGTTAACTTACAATACCATTGAGGAATTCACTCTGTTACTTCTAAGAAAGTCAGTACTGTAATATCAATACATACACGAAGATTTTTTTATAAGCAACAGCTTATAAGCAACCAAGATGTGGAAGACCTAAAACTTAAAGCAACTCATAGTACCATAGGAGAATAACATCAGTCAAGAAGTACCATATGGTACTTCTTGACTGATGTTATTTATAGTATTTCTTTGCCGTACTCCAAATTGTGCTGTTTTTCTAGCCTCTGTACTATTCTTAGGACAAAAACTATACAGTTAAAATTAAGCAACTACTAAGCAACTTCTGCTACTAAAAGGTGGCCATAAGAGGTCCAAAAATAAGCAACTTTTTAAACTAGACCCGAGCGAAGTTGCTTATAAAAAAAATGCGTGTATTGGTCAAGAAACGTTCAATACTCAACCTAGAAATGATAAGGAACACGATGGTCTTTTTTTACACAGGGAGCCCACTTTGAACGTAGATTGTATGGCTTACTCTATTTTTCAAATCAAGATAACATCTTGGTCAAATATAAGCGTCATTCACCTTCTTCAAAACAATTCGAAAACAAAACAAAACAAAACAATACTAAAGAAACTATTGATACTGGAAATAATTTTAGTTTCCCACAGTATAAAAAGGAGTGCAAAATGCAATGGATATAAGCAAATCTTGAAATTTCATCATTCTATTTTTGTAGGTCACAAAATTCCCAGAAGTCATTTTCCACAGGGCTTTCAAAATTGGCTGGATTACGGTATGAGATAATATATTCGTGTTTTTATATAGATATTTCGCGAGGTTTCTAGATTTGAGGCTTTCATTGCAGTTTATCAAGACGTTTCGAGATTATAGGCTACTTGTCGAATCTCTGATCTACCTACAATCCCTTTCCCTTTAAACCCACTTGCTTGATGTCATGCCATGTGATGTCTGCACAAATTATCGGAAGAGGCCATGTACTTGTAATGCAGCTGTGTTTGATTTTTACTGTACCAACATCTCTTTGCTCAGCTACCATCAAATATTCATTCTTGCAGGATTAAGTGGTGGTGAAATACCAGATGATTTCGAAGAAAGAAGAATAACCCAAGACATGCTGAATGATATTGCAGCCATAGAAAATAAAATCAAATTGCAGTTGAGTCTGGAAGAAATTGCACCACTCGAAGCGGAGAACCCTTATGTGGTAAGGGTTACATGCTTAATTACACCTCAGCGTTATAAACGTTAAGTAATTCTACATTTATGCAGATTAACCTATACACCTAATTAGAACTTTTTTCCGAATATCGACAGGCTTCTCTGACACCAGCATCGAAAATGAAATACCAGTCATTTACTCCACGTAGACGAGAAGCATTTGAGATGGTAGGATGCATGATTGTTTTATTTTCTCGTCTCCTCTTCAATTTATCAACGCTTTGCTTAGGCTGGTTACAAATACTGCAACATGCCTCTGTTTCTTTAAGGGAGTACGTTGCCGAGACGAACAACGTGATTCAATTGAGCAGCAGGAAGTTGATACCCCTCAGCAACTGCGTCAAAATGCGAAAAGATCGCTGACGTATGCGGAAGGTACCTTTGGCATCATGCGCATGGGTGAGTTCTTGTTATCTATCTTTCGTTCAATCTACCTTTTCATATCGTAGCAACAAGAAGAAATTGTGGCTTCGGTTTAATGTTACATACAACACTCACTGTTCTCTGAAAAGCCTTTTCAAACACTTTTTTATATATTATCTTTATCAAGGTGAATCCGAAAAGCAAAGTTCTGTTGAGGAAAAAGACCACGAATGTCATACGGAGTCGGAGTCCCCATGCACACAACAAGATGAGGAAGAAGGAGAATCAAGTGAAACTGGTAACTAAATCAAAGTATAATAAAATATGATATTACTTCATATATATGATCAGTGAGCTGACAAAAATTCCATTAACCACAGGGTGTTCAATGAAACCGTGGACGCATTACATATTTATCACTGCTTAAACATACAACACAGTTATAATCACTGGCATCTAAGTAAATTTATTATTTAGTTGATGAATATAGATCTATTAATCACTTTTAGAAAAAGAATATGCCTTACATGCTGCTTGTGCCAAGAGAAAAAGAGGTATTTATGGAACTGAAAAATGAACTTATTTTAGTTTCATGTAAAAAAAACCAAATGCTACTCAACTAGATGAACTTTTCAACACATTGAATCATCATTAGAGGGTACATTATCATTATGCATACTTTTTCCACAGTGTCAAAGAAACCAATGATGGAAAAAGAATTCAAGTATTGTCACTGTAAAAAGGTACTCTAACAATGATTCTACGACAATAAGAAACAAGTGACTTCGAGGCAGTTAAATGATTTAACTCTGCAAGTTAAAACGGTTTACATAAAAGCCCTTTAACCAATGTTACGCTATGATTGGTCAATTCAACAAATCGAACCGATCTGATTGGTGGAAATTTGATCTTGTAAATTAAGCACGTTTTGAAGTGCCAGTGTGAAAGTAATGTAAGATTGCTAAAACGAGTTGTGATAAAACTTCTGTCTCTCATTATTTCAAATAACGCGAGACATAATTCATCACTGCTACTGGTTTTTTTTTCAGGAAAAAGGAGGAAAAATGATAGCCTGCGAGGCAAACAGGGATGATGTGAGTATTAATTTTTGCATTTGATCAATTTCCCTTGCCTGTTAAATGTCAGCAGACATATCAATAGTAAATCTATTACTTTCAATAATTGTTTAGTGTCCTGGGTACTGGAGCAGCAAAGGCGACAGCTGGTTTCACCTAAGCTGTTTGAAGTTGAAATCTATACCAAAAGGGAAATGGTATGTATTTTTTCAGAATTTCGCAACAATCGCGCAATATGAAATCAAATATACAAGTTATTACACATAATAGTTGAAATTGTATTTATAACTAATAACAAATAATTTCACATAACTTTTTCAGGATATGCAACAGCTGTAAGAATAAAGCTACGTAAGAAAATGGTGAATGAACTATAGCCAATACAAATAATTTGTGGGTTTTGTTTATCACAGATAAAATTATGTGGTAGTAGAAATAAGAGAAAGATAAAAACTCTAATTGTAAATTTTCCGTTTAACTTGTTTGAGGAAGAAAATCAAACAGAAGTTTATGTAATTTTATTGATAACTATTTTTGTTGTGATTTTATACATTATTATGTCTTACAGTGTATCTCTCATTCGTCTGTGTCTTTGATCAACACACTATATACCTTGAATACTCGTAATACCCAGAATACCCAGATTCCCAACCGTGTGTGCATGTGTGTGGCTGTCACTATGTCTTACAGTGTACCATTCATTCGTCTGTGTCTTTGATCAACACACTATATACCTTGAATACTCGTAATACCCAGAATACCCAGATTACCAACCGTGTGTGCATGTGTGTGGCTGTCACTATGTCTTACAGTGTATCTCTCATTTCGTCTGTGTCTTTGATCAACACACTATATACCTTGAATACTCGTAATACCCAGAATACCCAGATTCCCAACCGTGTGTGCATGTGTGTGGCTGTCACTATGTCTTACAGTGTATCTCTCATTCGTCTGTGTCTTTGATCAACACACTATATACCTTGAATACTGTAATACCCAGAATACCCAGATTCCCAACCGTGTGTGCATGTGTGTGGCTGTCACTATGTCTTACAGTGTATCTCTCATTCGTCTGTGTCTTTGATCAACACACTATATACCTTGAATACTGTAATACCCAGAATACCCAGATTCCCAACTGTGTGTGCATGTGTGTGGCTGTCACTATGTCTTACAGTGTATCTCTCATTCGTCTGTGTCTTTGATCAACACACTATATACCTTGAATACTCGTAATACCCAGAATACCCAGATTCCCAACCGTGTGTGCATGTGTGTGGCTGTCACTATGTCTTACAGTGTATCTCTCATTCGTCTGTGTCTTTGATCAACACACTATATACCTTGAATACTCTGTAATACCCAGAATACCCAGATTCCCAACCGTGTGTGCATGTGTGTGGCTGTCACTATGTCTTACAGTGTATCTCTCATTCGTCTGTGTCTTTGATCAACACACTATATACCTTGAATACTCGTAATACCCAGAATACCCAGATTCCCAACCGTGTGTGCATGTGTGTGGCTGTCACTATGTCTTACAGTGTATCTCTCATTCGTCTGTGTCTTTGATCAACACACTATATACCTTGAATACTCGTAATACCCAGAATACCCAGATTCCCAACCGTGTGTGCATGTGTGTGGCTGTCACTATGTCTTACAGTGTATCTCTCATTCGTCTGTGTCTTTGATCAACACACTATATACCTTGAATACTGTAATACCCAGAATACCCAGATTCCCAACCGTGTGTGCATGTGTGTGGCTGTCACTATGTCTTACAGTGTATCTCTCATTCGTCTGTGTCTTTGATCAACACACTATATACCTTGAATACTGTAATACCCAGAATACCCAGATTCCCAACCGTGTGTGCATGTGTGTGGCTGTCACTATGTCTTACAGTGTACCATTCATTCGTCTGTGTCTTTGATCAACACACTATATACCTTGAATACTGTAATACCCAGAATACCCAGATTCCCAACTGTGTGTGCATGTGTGTGGCTGTCACTATGTCTTACAGTGTATCTCTCATTCGTCTGTGTCTTTGATCAACACACTATATACCTTGAATACTGTAATACCCAGAATACCCAGATTCCCAACCGTGTGTGCATGTGTGTGGCTGTCACTATGTCTTACAGTGTATCTCTCATTCGTCTGTGTCTTTGATCAACACACTATATACCTTGAATACTCGTAATACCCAGAATACCCAGATTCCCAACCGTGTGTGCATGTGTGTGGCTGTCACTATGTCTTACAGTGTACCATTCATTCGTCTGTGTCTTTGATCAACACACTATATACCTTGAATACTCGTAATACCCAGAATACCCAGATTCCCAACTGTGTGTGCATGTGTGTGGCTGTCACTATGTCTTACAGTGTATCTCTCATTCGTCTGTGTCTTTGATCAACACACTATATACCTTGAATACTCGTAATACCCAGAATACCCAGATTCCCAACCGTGTGTGCATGTGTGTGGCTGTCACTATGTCTTACAGTGTACCATTCATTCGTCTGTGTCTTTGATCAACACACTATATACCTTGAATACTCGTAATACCCAGAATACCCAGATTCCCAACCGTGTGTGCATGTGTGTGGCTGTCACTATGTCTTACAGTGTACCATTCATTCGTCTGTGTCTTTGATCAACACACTATATACCTTGAATACTCGTAATACCCAGAATACCCAGATTCCCAACCGTGTGTGCATGTGTGTGTGTGGCTCCCTATCTATGTGGTGTCTGGAAAAAGTTGTTATAGTATTACTACCATTAATGTAAATTTGCGGGGAACTCTATGTGTATTTTTCTGCTTCACCATCTGTTTCGGTGTATTGTGATATTGTGGCAAAGGTGTATATGAGATGTGAGTTTGTATCTTTTGTCTTACATTTTTGGTCTTCCGGGTCTTTTTCTGTTAATTTGTTCTTGATAGTAGTCTTTAGTTAATTTTTTCGTATTATAGTGGTATTGTTATCATATCGTAATTGGCTTAGAATTGTATATAGGATGGATTAATAATCCCCTAATAATATAATGAAATAGAAACAGAACTAAAACTGGGTCTTCCTTACTTCCCTGTCCCTGCTCACTGTTCATCCACTTTGTTTGCATTGAATTGAATTGAAATGTCGTTGTTGTTCTCAGTAACACCACAATTTGTACGTGGGTCCAGAAAAGGTCCAGTAATTTGACTTCATAGAAGACTTACATACAACCCATGATACAGTATGTCTTCTATAGTCAACCAAATAAACACTTGTGTGTAGAATACTGTTAGAGAAATTTTTAAGAAGAGTAGACACCACATCCAAGCTTTAAAAAAAGAAAGATAATTCTTTTGTTATGTAAATGAGATTTTCAAATCAACCAATCATATGAGGTCTCTTAGCCACTTCTACATGACTCTATTCCACTAACAAGTTGTCAACAGTTTTCCAGCAAGTATTTGTTTATTTGTGTATGTGACGGGAAATTAAAAATTGAAAAACATTGAAACACATTGAAAAACTTGCTTTGACAGGGTTGAAATATATCATGGATGAATTAGAACAAGAACAAACTGAGTAAGCACAATATTTAGCGCTATGACCTATGCTGTCATGACCAGCATCTCCAGAAAGAACTATTGAATCTTGACTATCCTTAATCTTTTGCAGCAGTTGATTTTGATAATTTTTCCAGTGGAGGTAAATAGCTGGAAAAAGTTTAATCTGAAAGAAAAAATATTGTTACTGTAATTTGCCAACAAGTTGAGCCTTCACAAGACAAATGCATTATTTGAATAGATAGTGAGAGTACTTATACTTTGCAGTTTAAGAAAACAGAACACAGTTTACCCTTTGATGCTTAAAGTATGTTGATAATGATATTGTCCCAAGATTCATGTGCTTAGAAATCTGGTTGACCTTTGATATCGAGCTTCCAGCAAGCAAAATAGACATACTCAGAAGAAAGTTTCCAGCTGGTATCCTTGTTCCTGTCATTTGACTTCTAGAGACGTTCTCTTTTCTACATTTGGGATTGATACAGAAACTCTTAATTGAAATCATTGTGCCACATTTCCTTGCTTCTATACTCAGATTATCAGTTTTGCAACAGTGACAGTAAGATCTGAGTGAGGAATACAATAAACTTGGGTTCTTTGAGGAAATTGGCTTCATTTGAAACAGTCCTGTAACAAGATAGGTACTTGTATGAATCATGATTGTCATTGTATACAATTGTAATAAAAAACAAAAATGCTCTTAAAATATAAATCAATTGGTTTATAATCAAACAACATTTCCTTTGTTGTCTAGCAAAGTTTACTCACACGCAAGGATCTTCTGAGTCTCATTCGCTGTCTGAGTCACTGCTATCAGATTCCTCTGATGGTTGATACTTGGTCATTTCTTCATCCTTTACATCGAACTGGTCCTCCTCACATACAAAATCTTCACAATATTCAGAATCAGAGTCTCCGCTAACACTATCCTCAGTATTTGCATCCCTGTCTTTATTTTTTTGGGGTAGCTTTTTTAGGAGACTTCAACCTCATCAATTTGTTTAGCTTTCCTGTAAATTTGAACAAGTTTTATTTTTAATATTCTATTAACATCAGTATTTTATTTTAAGCGATGGCTACTTATGCTTTATAAATAGCCCCTAAATAGCAGTCGAAATACAAACTTTCTCTGTAGTTTCTGATGCCTTATCCTTTGTCATGATAACAAACTCTGAAGGAAATTATTTTGTTTTTCGCCATCCTAAGTGAATTACCATCTGATGGTGAACATTGCTCTTTCTGAGGATTTCTGTTGTTTGCAAAATCTTGAGACTGCAAATAATATTATGAGGTTATGAGCAGGGAGCTCATGTAACCTTCTATAAGCTATATCTACAAGTGTTATAAGCTCCCTGTTTCAGAGTCTCACCTCTATTTTAGGCATATATTATATTGGTATGAAAGAAAGATAAAAAATATCACTAATACAACCTATTTTACTTCAGATATTTCATTCCTATTTCATTTTCATCATTAGAAACCATTGAAAAAATAAATTCCGGTATTTGAGCTGGAGTACTGCTCAGTTCCTCAGGCTGTTCACAAGTACTACTGCTGCTGGGGATGGGTTCCAATGGTAAAGGTTCATGATGAGGTGTGCTGGGTTTATTCAAATCTTTTATTAGAAACCATTGAAAAATTAAATTCCGGTATTGGAGCTGGAGTACTGCTCAGTTCCTCAGGTTGTTTAGAAGTGCTACTGCCGCTGGGGATGGGTTCCAATGGTAAAGGTTCAGGATGAGTTGTGCTGGGTTTATTCAAATCTTTTATTGTCTGCGAAATATTTTCCACATTTCAGCACATTACTCTAAAATATTTACAATCATATTTAACAAAATAGGAAACAATGAAAGAGTGGCAAAGAAAGTAGGGCAGCCAATGTTAGCAACTTTATGCTCTAAGGCCTATTAGATTTTAGGCTTACCTTTCTTCTTGTTCTAGCAGACATCCCTTGGTCATCAACCTTTGGTTGCAAGATTGTAGGATATAGAATCACATCAATTTTATCAAAAATAAGCCTTGGAGTTGTTCCTAGTAACTTTGTGAACAAAATTTTCCGTGTGAAATGTACAGAACAGACTGAAGTGTTTTTGTTGAGTTCCCATTTGTCTTCCCGGTTTGAATTAATGAAATCAATCAATTTCTTCCTTCTTCTCTACGCTTCTGGACAGTCATCATTATGAAAAGGAACTTTATGGAGAGCAATACATCTTGCTTTATCAGAAGTATTCAAACAACTTGGCAAAATACATCTAAACAGCATATTTTCAGTGTTTGTGACCAGCGAAAATTTTTTGTGTTTACTAAGAGAAGCTTATGAATGAATTTATTGGTGCCTACTATGACATGAGAGACAACTCTTCCCAATCCCCAGCATTGCCTTGTCCTGAGTCATAAAAGACTACGTAATTGCCGAATTTCTGAAACTTTCCTGCGTCAAAACTAATGAACCACACCTCCAATCTGACATCAGCGTATCAAATTCTATTTAGAAACTTAAAGAAAAAAAATTAGTGAGGAGGCACTTTAATTAAGAATCAAGAGAGTTTCCTTTCTAAACTTTTCTAAAAGAAGTGCAATATCTATCACAAAATTGGCCAACTTTCGCTATCCAAAACTATCTATTATTTACTCAGGAATAAGAAAGCCGATAGGATAAACACCTTTTACAGATTTCAGCCTATGAAAATCAGAAACTTTGAAGAACTCCTTTATATAATTTCAACACACAGAATACCAAAGACAAATCCTAATTCAAAATTTGATAATAATACAGTTGCTCTTCACTCTTTCGCTACCTAAAAACAACCTATTACAAACTTGAGAAGGAAAAACTTTGAAGAACACCCTTTACTAATTTAAACCCACAAAATACCAAAAATATAAACCTCATAATTCAGACCCTTATTTAATTTTCTTAGTTACAATGCAATTATCTCTAATATATTAATTATAATAACAAAAATGTTAGAGTGAAGAAACGTTTCCTTGTCTAAAAGTACGAAAAAGATTAACATTATTAGAAGTTATAAATGTATAAATTATTTCCGTTCACTAATTTTATCTGAAAGATAACAAACTTTTATCTGAAACATGCCATATCAAATTTCTGAAAAAACAATCAAAATATGATTCAACAAAGAAATATAACAATGTTATTTCTTGAAAACGTTAACAGTATCCAGCTAGCAGTCTAGTGTGCTTATTTAAGTTAAAAAGATCCAGTATGGATTCAAAATTTTTGTTTTTTTCATTGTATGTATATATAATGATTGGCAATCTAAAGAAGAATTCTCCATAAACTCTTCATTTCCTTTCTCAGCATTCTCAGGACTGATGTGTTGAAGGATCTGCTCAATGATGTAAGGGTGAAAATTCAGCATCACATTTTTTCACTCTCGCCACCACAGGACTGCACGTACATGCCAATTTTTGTTTGGATTTCTGAAACTTCTGTTTCAATTGGCAGGTTTTGCACAAGACAATTGATTTCTTTATCTTTGCAACTTCAACAGGTTTGTTGCACTTTAAGCAGCAAGAACTCAGGGATGACTTATTAACACAACATTTCTCTCCTGAAATTCTTGATGTGATAAGCTCAGATGGAATCGACTGTGGTGCACTGTCTGGTAGAAATTCTCTAGTCACTTCTGAAATGCCTGAGTGTCTTTTGCAGGATTCACGTACAATTTGCCTGTGACCTGTGACTTTGTTTCTCTTCAGATGCAAGCTTTGCCTTCCAAAATGCAATTTTGATGCAACCAGAACGATCTATTAAATTTCTTCTCTTTTGAGAAGTGGGTTGTCTGAATTGGGCTTCATTTTGACAGTTTTCTGCAAGTTGATCACATTCGCTTTTAGATAGACCATTTGTTCTGGCATGATGCTATTCAATTTAGCAATGTTTGATATCTCAGGAACAAGTTCCTTTCTCCCAAAACCAACTGATGACAGTGCTTGCACAATAAGTTTGTCATTCATTAAAATATCTGTAGAATTTTCATTTTATCTGGCACAAATTTCTTAATCTTCACAGGTGACTTCTTCATGCATCATATCATCAAATACTTTTCTTTTTGCTGGCATCAAATGCTTTTCATTTTGCTGGCGAGAAACTAACTTCACAGATGACATCTTTGTCCAGCTGAACATGAACATGAAAATACTTTTTTGATTGCCTTTGCCCGATTGGAGATACATTATGCACACATTCAGTCATTTCATTCTCACTGTTCTCCGTGTCTGCAAAAGAGAGAGGAAATTAAGACATCTGTAACAACAAATAAGTACCAATGCAAATGTTAAAAGCAAATCTCAAGCTTCAAAAATATTGAAAAACTTACTTGAGCAGGTTGAGGTTGGACTCTGACTCATGTCCTTTTATGTAAGCTGATCTTAGAAAAAACTTCTCAAACAGTACAGTTACAGCAAACTGCACTCATCCGGCCAAGCAACCCTATCTTAATGGCGTTAACAGCTAGTTCCATCTATAATGGTAACAAGTCTGGAAGTTCTAAGTTTCAAGGAATATCTCATGTTAAAGTTCCCGTTGGAAAAGATGAGTTCTACACAGCTTGTAGGACAAAATTGAATGGCCTAATGATGAATGATCACATAATTGATAGAAGTTTGAGGAATCAGAGTAAAGAGTGGATAAAATTGTGAAAAACACTACCTAGGTGACCAAATACTTATTTTTAAGTATTAGGCAGGGAATTTTCCATAACAATCTGACTTTCAACCTAACTTTGAATTTTATTACACATTCTGGGTAAATCGATAGCGCTGATTCATCAAAGTGCCTTTTTTGCACTTTGACTACAATATCTCTCTACTAGTGCATCCAAGGAGGTCCATAAGTACAAATATGTATTCTCCTGACCAGGAACTTTGACATGCAATACACTTAAAATTCCTCCAGAACCATTTCTATTGGCATTCCTCGAGGGTCAATTCTTCACTCTTTGCTATTTCTGATTTGCCGGCTAACTTGTTTGCAGATGATACCACAGTATTTCCACATGGAAAGTCTCATTTGCTAGTTTCATCTGATATTCATAATAATAATGTTCCAGCAAGAAACATTCCAGTCTTGAATAGAAAAATTGCCTCCCATGATCTAAAGTTGAAGGTCCCAACACTGTTGAAGAAATCAATTATACTTCGGGCTTGCTTTGTGCAGAAACCATTCTTAATAAGAAAATTTTTGCTCCTAACTTTTTTGCTACTACAAGAGATGGTGTCCATATAAATCCTAATCATGTAACAACAAAGGACAAGTGCTGTGTTATGGGCATTCATAAGCTTGCTGGAAGATGATTATGGAATCCAAATAATAAAAAGAGTGAAATTCTATCTACCAAAAGAAAACCTAATCACAATAGCAAACTCTTGTGTATCATATTACCTTGACTATCCTTCACCTCTTTTCTCTCTGCAAAATCACAAAAGTATTGTGCAAGGCTGATCTATGGTTACAACAGACTAACTCCCAGCAAGCCCTTATTCATTGAACTTAACTGGTTGTCTGTTTATCAATGAATTGAATATGTTACAAGTTGTTTAAATGTTTAACATCATCAATAAAACTGCACCATAATGTCTGATAGATAGTTTGAAAAACACACTGTAAACAATTATCAAGTAAACAATTCAAACAGTTTCAACAATTTAAAAGCTATTCTTTCCAGGAATTTGAAAGACACTTTGAAATTCAATGCAACAAAAGAGACTCTGAAAATGCTCTGGGCAGATTTGGGTGCAATCATAAAAAGACATCGCCCTGTAGCAGAAGCTGGTTCGAAAAGAAAACGGAAAAGAAAACGAGAAGAAACACCGGGAATAAGATGTGGTTGCTCAGAATTAGAAGTGGAGGCAGACATACATATTGATACAGTTAAATTGTAGCCAGACTTTGGATATTATCCCAAGATCTTGTAAATATATAAGGCTGTCAGGATATTTCTTGGGATTTTTTTCTGGGAACAAATATGTGGAAAAATCTTGGGAATTTTGGAGAGTTTACTCATCAATTTGTCATAGTGTTTTTAATCACACGATTTGTTTATTATTGTTTTAAATAATTTATTATTATAAACCAGTTGATATTGTTTTTCACTTTGGAAGCATCCATTATTTTATTCTTTTGAGATGTGCAGTGCCACACCCTTGAATGTAGCCACATCATTTTTGGTCATACCATGCCCCTTTTAAAAGATACCATACCCTTTTGAGCAGCAATAGTGATGCAAAAGTAAGCAACCAAATTAGCAGATATCTCCAAAGCAATCAATGACCTCAAACAATGACCTCAAAATTTTTTTCCACCCCTGGGCATAAAGAGTTGTGACTCTGAGGTCACACATTTCTGACCGCTTTTAGCATAAAGGCCTCTCGAAATTTCAGTTAAATTTTGCAGTCAACCATTTTTTAATCATATTGTAATACGGCTAGTTTTTAGGATAGACCTTCAGGGCATCTATGTTTGGGTTAGTGTTATATTAAATTTGTGTGTTACGTTTCTTTTTGTCATAGTAGTGTTATTTTCTTATCTTCCGTGTTGCTGGAAATGGGCAGAGTGGCCAGCTGCATATTTCTGTTATCATGTTATGTTAAAAGTAATCCCAAGGGAGGAGAGTATCTGATATGTTGAGCTAATAGAGAGACAGAGCATGCATGTGTCTTTCGAAGGGGCGAGATGCTTGCGAAAGATCTTGTTGGCTTAGTTGTCAATTAAAGTCTGTTCAAAGGAAAGGAACAGAGATTTATTTAAGGGTTACGCTTGAAAAAGGTTAGCAATAGAGTTATGTAGGAAATCCTGCAAAAGAATCCAAATCACGACAGCCAGGGAAAACAACCCCCTGACTCGCAGGTTAGAATTACCAAATGGTTCAAAGATAATTAAGATCAATTCGACAGAATCAAACCAGAGGTCAAATACTACATACAACTACAATTCAAATACAATTATACTAAACAAAATGAATAAGAGGACTGTATAAATTATCAAAAGGACTCAAAGGACAGAAGGACAAATTCATGCTTTCTCTTCGATGCGAAGCCACGTCTTTGATCTCATGCAGAGCAGAATACAAATAAACAAACGAATTCACCTGATAATCCTTGTAATAAGGTATAGCATGAATCCTCGAGCATTTGTCAGCGATAATACCTTTGATATACGTTCACCAATTTATTCCAATGTAAAATACAAAATGATCCAAGAATTTTAATAACCAAATGATGTCAAGAGTTTCTTCCGAGAATTGTATGAAGATTAACTGTTTCTGAGTTCAAGTCAAGAGTTAAAATTCAGAGTTCATTCATTCACACTTTAAAGTTCTTCAGGTTGATTTCGCAGTATTTTTGAGAGGGCGTCTTTTCGAGAGAATCTTTTTCAGAGAGTCTTTTTCAGAGAGAATGTCATTCTTCAGAGTCAATTTCTAATTTCATTCATGTCTTGTGGCCTGACTAAAGTCCAGGTCGTAAATCAATACCAGAGGTCAATACCAGAGAACAAAACATCAACAACAAAACAAAACGTCAACAAGTATTTACAAGGAGCAGCGAAGGGTGCAAAGCGCGCACATTTTCCTACACTCCCCCCTTGACCAGCCTCAGAGGCAAAGGTGATTAGAGTTCATCAAGCTGGTCAATCTGAATGCGTACTCTGGCTAATTCCGCCGCTTTTCTTCTAGGTCTGGTCTGACTTGGTAGTTCTTTCTCTTTCACATTTCTTTGTTCAGGTTTCATTTCTGTTTGAGTAATCTCAAGCTGGTACAATTTCTGTACTGGGCGTTCAATGCAATTTCTATTCGCTAAGCGAACCTTAGCTCCTCTGATCGTGTCATCTCTGCTTCGAAGGACAGCTTCGATTTTTCCAAGTTTCCAAGTTGCTCTATTTCGTCGATTTTCATCTTCAATAATGACAATGTCTCCATTCTTGAGTTCTGGCTTATTTGTGGAAGCAGTTTCTAGTTTATGATACTCACAAAGGTCGACAAGGTATTCTCTTTTCCATCGTCTCCAATAATGATTCAGCACCGTAGATAGATATTTCTCTCTTTTGCGGGCAACATCTTCTCGCTGATTAAAATCTTTATCATTATCATTGGTATCCGTTGGTTGATCTGGAAGACTCAGCAACCTTCTTCCAATAATTAGATGTGACGGTGTTAACGCCTGTTCCAATTCATTTTCATACAGGTAAGTGAGTGGTCTTGAGTTTAAGACTGCTTCGATTTCAATTAAAACTGTCTGTAATTCGTCGTACGTCAGCTGAGCAGAACCAATACATTTCTTCATACTTGATTTTACACATCTAATCAGCCTTTCGTAGAAACCGCCGTACCAAGGTGCCTTAGACATATTATAATGCCAGTGTATTCTCTTGTCATTCAGAAAGGATCGAACAGCATGCGAGTTGAATAATTCAGCTAGTCTATGTGATGCAGCCTTGAATGTTTTGGCGTCGTCGGTTACAGTAAGATCAGGTATACCTGAGACTGACGAATCTCCTGAAACATAGCGGAAAAGATTCCATGGATAAATCCTGAACCAACTCTAAGTGTAAAGCTCGAGAGACTCCACAAGTGAACAACATCAAATAAACTTTCTTTGAACCCGATGATCCTGATTTCAGGTAAAGCGGTCCAGCAAAATCTATGCCGACAGATGAAAATGCATGCTTCTCGTTCACGCGAAACTCTGGTAGTTGGCTTGTAATTGGAGCGGAATATGCATTCCCTTGAATTCTTCTACATATTGAACAACCCTTGATTATTTTCTTCAAAGTTTGTCGGCCTTTGATTACCCAAAACTTAGAGCGTAGTTCAGCGAGTGTCTCCTTTGTTCCATCATGTTTTACGTCCTTGTGACATTTCAATACAACGAGTTTCGTAACGTAATGCTCTCTTGGCATAAGTATCGGAAATCTTGCGTCGTAGCGCAGCGAAGAATTTTGCATACGACCTTTGCATCGGATAATCTGATTTTTGTCGAAGAATGTCCCAAGATTTTTCTGAACGTCATTCAAGTGTGTTTTGTTGAAATTACACTGACCTCTACGTATGATGAGATTTTCAGTCGTTGTGATCTCTGATAAAGAGAGCTCTTCTATATTTCGATTTACTTTATTCCTGCAAATTGTGAATAAAGCGTAGAATATATGTGACAACTCGTACAAGTTTTCCATAGTCACTGAAACGCTCAAAGTTGATGAATTCTTCCATTTTTTCCGTCGTGGTCATTAGAGCTGTAAGTTTAACTGCGTTCTGCTTTGATTTCAGTTCTTCTAGACACTCTGGAGGAGAATCATTTTCTATAGAGTAATTAGGCCATTGACTCGATAACCCGATTTGTGCGGAAAATTACAGCGAGGATTTTTTCAGAATCATTGGCAAAGCAAGATCTTTGTTTCACTTAGGGGTTTTGAAATCTGTCTACATCAAAACCAAAAGACCGGTTCTGTGTAGACAGAAAGAGTTCGTTTTCTCACTTGGACTCTTCAAATAATTCATTGGTCCTACCGCTGTATCCGACCAGCTGATTGGTGTTTAAAACACAATGCCAATTCAGCTTTTCGTTCTTTCTGATTGGTGCATTTCGAGCCGCATCTGGGTATAAATTCCGCCTTAGTCTATTGTTTCGGTCTGTTTCTGACGTTCATACTCTGAGGAGTGTCAGACGAAAAAAGCTTTCAAGTATGCCCGAAAATGATTCCGTTATTCATCGCAATTTTAAAATATTTATCCCAAGTTGCTTTCTGGACTATGGGATTTGGCAAACTTACAGTCATGTGCAAAAGTTTAAGACTACCCATCAATTTCTATGATTTTCAATGTTAACCACAAAATTTTGCAATATGTTAGAAAGAATCCAATGGAAGGTCACTTTGTTAATATTTCATGTAATTTTAGATCAGGATTAATGAAACCAATGCACTGCTACTAAAATATTATTTGAAATTCGCACGAAAAGAGCAGATTTTCTTTCATTCACATTTTCGGCAAAAGGGCCCCTCTCGCTGAAGCTCAGCGTGGGCAAATAGTCATTTTACAGAAACAGGGTTTATCAGAATGTGATATAAGCCAAAAAATTGGATGTAGCAAGACTGCAGTGCGTCAAGCAATCGTCAAATTAAAACTTTTGGGACATTCAAGGATTTGAAACGAAATTGAAGGCCACGTAAAACCACACCAAGGGATGTCCATATGATATGTCAAATAGCAGTACGCTGTCCAACCAGCACATGTAAAATGATTCGTGGAACACCTCTTTCTAAAGGTGTCAATATTCACTCCAGCACAATTAGTCGCCGTCTGGTGAAGGAATTTGATTTAAATCTCAGAAACCAGCTCGAAAACCCCGAAGTAAAATTGTGACCGATTTCCTTAAAAAGAACAAGATAAGGAAACTTGATTGGAAATTTCAAGAGAAAAACGAATCGGTAACATTTACCTCGTGTGTGTTATTAAGTTATGTAATATTTTATAGCTCTATTTAACCCTTGTAATATCTTGATTAGCTTATAACAATTTTTGCAACTGAAGATGAACATAGAATGTTCGAAACATGTTTTGCTGGCTAAAAGTTGTCGTTTTTCCCTTGAAATTTCTTACTTATTTATTGAATGCTCGAAAACTTGATTGGCCAGGAAATAGCCCTGACCTGAACCCCGTTGAAAATTTATGGACTGTTCTGAAGGACAAGGTGGCAGAAAAGCAACCAACCAGCATAGATAATTTGAAATCCGCTATTGCAGAGGTTTGGGCAAAGGAAATAACACAAGAATATTGTCAAAATCTTGTCCATAGTATGCCATGACGGATAAAGGCAGTTATAGCTAATAAGGGTGGAAATACCAAATATTGACCCCCCTAGCAAGAGAAACGATTTGTTCCTTAGTAGCAAGCTTCTTGAACGTTAAAATATTATAATTCTCTGCCATTTGTTATGTTATTGTTAAAACTACAGCATTTTCTCGAAAAATTCATATATATTCCAAATTTTTTCATTGTGGTCTTAAACTTTTGCACATGACTGAATAAAAAGAACTTTATCGAGCTTCTTAACATGGCAATGACTGTTGACACCAAAGTCACACCTGCACAAGTTGCTGCCATTGAAAAAGAACCACAAGAACAAACTTAAGTAAGGCTTGGTTTTTATTCAGGGCTGGAAGATTGACCGCATCAAAACTGTATGCGGTTTGCAGAACAGATCCCGCTCTGCCACCACTCAGTCTCATAAAAAGCATTGCTATCCAGAAAACAACAAGTTCTGGTCAAAGCAGACTGAGTAGGGCTGCAAGCACGAAAAGAAGGAAAGAGATGAATATGTCAAAATTCCAAAAGGGGAATCATGAAAACTTTAATATCCAAGATTCAGGATTGTTTATCTCCCTTACAGAGCCACATATTGCAGCAACTCCAGATGCACTGGTCAGTTGTGATTGTTGTTGATATGACTGCCTTGAGACTAAGTGTCCTTTTTGTGTAAAATACCAATCTATCATTGAAGCATTAGGTCCCAACAATAAAAGTAAAATATGTTTAGCAAAGATTGATAAAGAAGTCAAACTGATGAGAACACATCCATACTTCTACCAGATCCAGGCACAACTGTTTTGTACAAACAGGAAGTATGGTGATTTTTCCATTTAGACAGAGTAGGACTGGCATTTACAGAGAATTAAATTTGATTTCCAAATTTTTATTGAATGCATTGAAAAATTCACAGTCTATTCACCAATGCCATTCTGATAGAAATGCTTGGAAAATTTTATTCACAGTCAACAACTACTGAAGTTCTGAAATGTCCAAGAAATCAAACACTTGGAAAAAAAATATTGTAATTGTGAAGGCCCAGAAAATGGACCAATGATTGCATGTGACAATGAGCACTGCCCATATGAATGGTTTCATATGAAATGCTTAAACCTAAAGCAAGTGCCAAGGACAAAAAATGGATTTGTCCAGACTGCACATTATCAAAATAACTAAACAAACTATCCAAGAAAAATGTTAACAAGTTGAAATTTTTTACTCTATAACTGATGGACACAAGTGCAGAACAAATGGTTACAATCTTTTCAATAATGCAGGTATCTTTGTCTATTTTGATGAAATAATCTAATGGGAGTTTTGACTGTAAAATTCTATATTTTTTCCGTACTAGGCTTATGACACGTTCAACATGAATTCTTATATGAATTCTCATGTACTTGTGACTGGCTCTACAACCCCAATCCTTCGAAATAAATGAAATTACAGCTTGGGGGCAGATGCCAATACGAATTTTTGGTTGATTGGACAGTGAATGAAAACCTTAAAGCAACCCACTATGATAACAAGTTTTGTGCTAAATACTCTACAAAAAACATAGGTGTTGTTTCAATAAATTGCTCTCTTTCAGGCCACTTTATCATATTCTTTAGTCTGTAATAAAGAATCTCTTTTCATTCTGTATGAAATACCTTTGAAACTATTCCAGGTGATACATCAAATCTGTAAGATCTTTTACATTTAGATTCAGCCGAATTCTGCAAAGAGTAAGGGTCATTTGTTGAAAGGGAGAAAGAGCAGCATTTGCACTAATAGTTTCAACTGGAGCACAAAATGTAAATGATATCTTCAGCAGTTTCTTGTTTGTAAGCCCTGTGTACAGCAGCATTTTTTCTTCAGAATCAAATAAAGCTTCAGTGCCAAAAGTAGGATTAGACTTTGCTTTTGTTAATTTGTGGATTTCGTGTTACAAAGATTGACACCCATCCTGCCAAATTTCAATATCTGCACCTGACATATCAGTTTGACACTCAACATGGTTAACATGCTCTTCATCAGGATTGAACTCAGAGTTAGATAGTGAATTTTTGACCTCGGCAACATTTTCCTGTTCCTCTTCTTCTGAAATGCCATCTCTCTTTCGTTTCAATCATGACTGAATTTGATTATACCTTTCAATCGATATATCAGTTGCTTGCTTAAGCTTCATGTAACCAAGACACAGAGTGTTTGCCAGTGTTGACTAATTCTATCATGAAGTGCAGATGGCTTACCTAGAAAATCGTTTGAATCATTTTTAAAAACCATTTGGCAGATATACTGTAGTAACAGATAGCTACCAGCTATCAAATATTCATAATTCAAATTACCTGATACAAAATGACCTGAGCATACTCGATGACGTGAGGCAGATAGGTCTGTATCTTTCTGACTAATCTTTCATATCAACTCCCTTCGATTGAGAGAGCACGCATTGCTTCATCACCACGTTGAAGAATCTTTGGTACACGATAAAAACTCCTTTTTTTCCCTTGTAGAATGGTTAGAACAGCCAAACACAGCACACAAGTTGACCATCTTTTCAGTTTCTAACATTGCACTTTCATGGATGAGAATGACGATTATAAACGTTATTCCTTGTAAATCTGCATGGTCCTGTACTGGTGCCTGGCTCTGTCCTCCAGGTTCTCCTCCAAGATGGCGGAAACACAGTGTATGAATGCGTGTGACGTCACACAAGGAAACAACCTATTGATTTTCACGTACAGGTGAAGGAAATGGCTTTTTCCGTCTCAACAAGTCAGGCTTTCCGAGACCACATGGAGGATTTTCATGTGGTTGGGGAGACCCTGGGAAAGGAATGTTCCTTTTTCACTGCTTTCGATGGACATGGAGATCAATTCGAAAGTCAGTATGCTGCCAACAATTTAAAAGCTATTCTTGCCAGAAATTTGAAAGATAATTTGAAATTCATTGCACAAAAGAAACTCTGAAAAATGCTCTTCAGCAAAGCTGGACAGATTTCAATGCAGTCATAAAAAGACATCTCCCACTAGCAAAAGCTGGTTAGAAAAGAAAATTGGCAGAAACACCAGGAATAAGATGTGGTGGCTCAGAATTATATGTTGAGGCAAATATACACAAGGATACAATTAAATTGTAGCCAGACTTTGGATTTTATCACAAGATCTTGGAAATATTTAAGGCTGTCAGATAATTTCTTGGGATTTTTTTCTGGGAAAATATCTTTGAAAAAATCTTGGGAGTTTTAGAGAGTTTATACTGATCAATTTGTTTAGGTGTTTTTACTCATGACATTTCTATATTCTACTATACTAAAGTAGTAGTAGTCATGGAGACCGATTTTGTCCGAGATCATCCTCCTAGGGTTCTCAAGATCCAGTGCTCGCTCTTGCACCTTTCCCTGCCGCCACTGCTGTAGTTTTGCCATCGAACCTTCTTTTTCATGTTTCTGCTATCGTTTCTGGGGTAATTGGGGCTAACCCTTCTTTGATCTGGGCAGTCTGGTGCCACTAAAAACAAAAGAACGAGGTGTTCGCTGCGGGATTAATCCCTTTTTCTTGACACCTCGAGACTTTGATTAGCGCAGCGTGTTTGTCCAACTGTTTGGAAACAATGAGGTCAGGGGATCGATTCCTGTCAACAGGGCCTGGTTGTCTTCAGTTTTTTTATTTATTCCATCCTTTCTCACACTTCGTTTAAGTTACTCCAGCTTTCGTATATTTCTTTAAATAGAACTTACGCGCTGCTGTTCAAAAATATAAAAAACACATAAAAACTGCATTCCCTCAAGAGGGCCTGGTTGTCTTCAGTTTTTATATTTATTCCATCATTTCTCACAGTTTGTTTAAGTTACTTAGATTCCCCTCAAGAGGGCCCGCTGTTCAAAAATATAAAAAACACATAAAAACTGCATTCCCTCAAGAGGGCCTGGTTGTCTTCAACTTTTTTATTTATTCCATCGTTTCTCACAGTTTGTTTAAGTTACTTCGATTCCCCTCAAGAGGGCCTGGTTGTCTTCAGTGTTATTATTTATTTTTATTCGATCCTTGAAAGTTTCTTAGCAGTTTCTTAGAATCAAAAATTTTTTCGTGGCTATTTATTTTGATATTTATTCCATCGTTTCTCACAGTTTTTTTTTAAGTTACTTCGATTCCCCTCAAGAGGGCCTGGTTGTCTTCAGTGTTATTATTTATTTTTATTCGATCCTTGAAAGTTTCTTAGCAGTTTCTTAGAATCAAAAATTTTTTCGTGGCTATTTATTTTTATATTTATTCCATCGTTTCTCACAGTTTTTTTTAAGTTACTTTGATTCCCCTCAAGAGGGCCTGGTTGTCTTCAGTTTTTATATTTATTCCATCGTTTCTCACTGTTTGTTTAAGTTACTTCGATTCCCCTCAAGAGGGCCTGCTTTTCAAAAATATAAAAAACACATAAAAACTGCATTCCCTCAAGAGGGCCTCGTTGTCTTCAGTTTTTTTATTTATTCCATCGTTTCTTACAGTTTGTTTAAGTTACTTCGATTCCCCTCAAGAGGGCCTGGTTGTCTTCAGTGTTATTATTTATTTTTATTCGATCCTTGAAAGTTTCTTAGCAGTTTCTTAGAATCAAAAATTTTTTCGTGGCTATTTATTTTTATATTTATTCCATCATTTCTCACAGTTTTTTTAAGTTACTTCGATTCCCCTCAAGAGGGCCTGGTTGTCTTCAGTGTTATTATTTATTTTTATTCGATCCTTGAAAGTTTCTTAGCAGTTTCTTACAATCAAAAATTTTTCCGTGGCTATTTATTTTTATATTTATTCCATCGTTTCTCACAGTTTTTTTTTAAGTTACTTCGATTCCCCTCAAGAGGGCCTGGTTGTCTTCAGTTTTTATATTTATTCCATCATTTCTCACAGTTTTTTTTAAGTTACTTCGATTCCCCTCAAAAGGGCCTGGTTGTCTTCAGTTTTATTATTTTCCATCTTTTATGACATATTCAGTTTCTTTATTTATTCCATCCTCTACAGTATCTCAATTTTTTTTAGTTACTTCAGTTTTCGTTTATCTCTCTATATTAAAATGGTTTTTGAATTAGCGAGAATTTTGTAACAGTAACTTTGAGGCCCCTGCAAGTCGTTTTCGGACGCCGTTTTCGCACGATAAGGCCGCCTGTTGGGCAGGGGAGCCAGCGCACCTTCTTTTTCCCCTCTTTGCTGCCTTCTCTGGGGTAATTGGGGCTAACCCTTCTTTGAAGTGCGTCATTGGTGCCTGTTTTAACCATCGCCCGATTCTTCTCACTACGAGGATTATCACTAAATCACAACAACGCACAGTAGCACGGTCGGTAAGGCGGCGTGTCTCGTGAGCTGCGATGCAGAGTTGGGAGTTCGACTCCCCTCAAGGGAAAGTCTTTTTCTCTCGAAGTTTTTCATTTCTCTTATTTTCGTGTTGGAAATGTTTTCAAAAGGCCGAGGAGTTGTCTGGTAACTAAAATTTGCTTTTGGTTTAATTTTTAAGTTCGTTAGACATAATTTTTTATCGTGTTTTTTTTTCCCTTCCATGAATATTAGGACCACTACGAGATTGTTGCACACTAAACAAACGGCTGTGTAGCCGAGTGGTTAAATGCTCGCTTGCTAACCGGGGAGACCGGAGTTCAAGTCCCCTCCAGGACAAAATTTTTGGTGTTTTTGTTTTTGCGATCTAAAGATTTTACAATTTTTTTTAATATCTAAATGTCACTTTGACACAACAAGAAGGCTTTTTGGAATGACTGAAATATTTAGATCTATTTTTACTCATATCTTTTCAATTATAAATTTACTTTCAATTTATTTCTGTCGTTTTTGTGTTGGAAATGTTTTCAAAAGTCCGAGGAGATGTCTGGGAACTAAAATTTGCTTTGGGTATAATTTGTTAGTTTGTTTTGACATTATTTTTAACGTGTTTTGCTGTTCCTTCTATGAATATTAGGACCACCTGGAGATTATCCTCTACTAAGAAATATGGCAGTCCCCTCAAAGGCAATTTTTTGGTGTTTTTGTTTTGTGATTTAAATATTTTACAATTTTTTCTAATAACAAAAAGTCACTTTGACAAAACAAGAAGGCTTTTTGGAATGACTCAAATCTTTAGATCTATTTTTACTCATATCTTTTCAATTATAAATTTATTTTCAATTTATCTCTCAACAAACACTGACACTAACTTTCATGTTCATTTGGATTTTATTTTCATTTTCATTTCATCTTTCATTTAATTTAAAGTTTTATTGTAGCTGAAGAATTTAGAATTATATTAAATTATTTTAAATTATAAATTATATTAAATTTCAATTTTATTAACATTTACATTAAGGCCAATACCATTAGGTATACCAACGGGGGTCCAAATCAATGTCGGCAATTAATAAACGTAGTTTCATCCTATCACAAGTGAAATTGTTTCTTCAAAAATTAATAAATAGGGGGGTCCTACTAAGGCCCTGTGGGTGGGGGAAAAACTCAAAATTAATAAACCGGAGGACGTTTATTTGGCATCTAAGAGTATGAAGATGAATTAAGATGATGATAAAGTTTGACATTGGCATTATTGCATGTGGCGATAAAGAACAACCTAAACATTAATTTCAAGTTTCAATGTTATTTCAGATTTACATCAAGATTAACATCAAGGTTCAGATAAAGACTCATTTCAAAATGAACTTTAAGTTTAATTTCAAAAATGAAATACTGATACTTAGACCAAGACTAACAAAGACTAAGACTAATATTAAGATGGAGTTCAAGATTAACTAAGACTAAGATTAAGATTAACCTTAAGATTAAGGTTAGAATTAAGATTCAGATTTAGATTCAGATACAGATTCAGATTAAGATTAAGATTAAGATTTAGATTAACATTAAGGTTAACATTCCAATTCAGGTAGAAGTTAAGATTAAGATTCCATTTAACTTGAAGACTGAGATTAAGACTAGACTAACATTAAGATTGAGATCAAGACTTTGATTCACAGAAAATATAGCCACCTCAATGCACAGTGTCTTTAGGTCGAAGCTCTTATTGGCGGAGTTCATCAGAGGCGGTGGTCCTCATGAGGCGGTGGTCTTACACGGGCAAGAGCTAGTTTATTTTAATTGAATTTACGCGCTGCTGTTCAAAAATATAAAAAACACATAAAAACTGCATTCATGTACAACGATAACACAACTAAATTGATTTATAACTACGACAACTATAACGACATTAAGAACATTACTAAATTTGAGCGATAGAACGATAACATTAAAAACATTAATAAAAGTCATAGAATGATAACATTAAACACAGTTTTAAAAAGTCAGATTTCCACGTTACCGTCCTCAGACTCAGGCTCAGTACCGTCCTCAGGCTCAGTCAGTTCTTCCGTCTGCACTTCTTCGCTCCTGAATCTTTCCCTCCTTTCTTTTTCATTTTCTGTTTCCTCTACAGCCAGACTCAGTTCCTCTTCCTCGTGCCTTTCCTCCTCCAATCTTCTTCTTCGCCTTTCAAATTCCCTTATTTTCTCCACCATGTGCTTTTTCGCTTCTTTAATCTCCATTGTCCCCTTCAGAAAAACTGCTTTCACTCTTCTTAAAGCCCTCTGCGTTCTCTCCTTTCCAACGCCACTTTTCTCTTCCACAATGAACTGAAACATTGCTCCATCCATTTCGTGGAAAAGGTCTTCCATCCCCATTTTCATGTGCTGACATACCTCTTCTATCTTAGCATCAAATTCTTTTACAAAATTCTCCATTTCTAAAAGTATGTATTTCTCCGTAATTCCAAACTTACGACGGCAGTTTCAATGATTAGTACAGTGAGTGTGTTCCACCTTTTCATACATGCATGCGTATTTACCGTCACGTGACCTACATCAACAAACCCCTTAACATTTCTTTCTTTCCCCCCATTCATTCTCCTGTGAAAATACACCCTTTTTCTTCCTTTCTTCCCATTCATTCTCCAGTGAATATACATTCATTCCTTCAACATGTCCACGTGATTTAGATCTCACGTTACCTACATATACCATACCCTAAATATTTCTTTTTTGCCATTCATTCCCTTCTCCCCATTCATTCTCCAGTGAAAATAAATACACCCCTTCAAAATTTCCAACTCATTTACACATAGCAATAGCATTTCAACTTACGTTTTCTTACCTACCCTGAGGTCGGATATGGTATAAATTTAACATCAAGAAATATGTGCTACATTTTCTTTCATGCTGAACGGTACATTTTAAAGAGGTTTGCTTACAAAAACTCCTGGACTCCTATACCTATTCAACCTACCTATAGCGACTCTAATTATGTTTCGTTACCTTCTCGCAGCTTGGGTGTAAAGGGTAAACCAAAATAACGAACAGTAGCACACAAGTATTATCCCTCCCGCGCAAATTTTTAGTTATTGATCCTATGTTTCATTGTAAATTCCTGTTTATCGCATGTTCCACTGCTGACCGAAAGCGAGGGGCCAGTAGCACACAAGTATTATCCCTCCCGCGCAAATTTTTAGTTATTGATCTTATGTTTCATTGTAAATTCCTGTTTATCGCGTGTTCCACTGCTGACCGAAAGCGAGGGGCGACTGTCGCAAATGCCGCAAATAGTAACATCAAATTATATAACACCTCGATTTCACATCCCACTTCACCAAACATTTAATTTCATTTACAGTTGCTGACAAGTGTACACTTTGTCAGGATATGTTAATAAGATATTGCTTTTTCATCACACTTTGCCTCTAACTCTATTGTTTTCATATGTTGATTTATCATTACACTTTGTCTACATTTCATTCTGGTTGCTCACAAGTGACACTTCGTCAGGAAATTATTTACCCTGATCCTTGAATCTGAAAGTCTTTGCTCCATTCATTCTCGCAACTTCACATGTCAGCCCTACTTCTAATCATATTACGGTCTGTCTGACATTTCGGCACTTTCCACCTGCTCTAGACTCTTGACTTGCTTCCCTGCACGAAATAGCTTGCGCTGGACGGCCAAAATTTAACTGACGGGTGGGGCGGGGTGGCTCTACGAATTAGCTATAAAACGCAACGCAAACCTATGTGTCATATCACTGCACTGCATGTCGCCAGAAGAAGATGCCGGCAATTCAGAAAACCGTCAATTGCGAAGACAACACCAAGGTAATTATTCTCTTACCATTTCGTTCTAAGGAACAATAACATTTCATTTCCTATATTTACATCATTTTCTCACCAATACTGCAGCATCTGTCTTATGTTCATTTTTTGCATTCTAGCGTATTACATTCCACACTATCGCTCAACTGAAAAGAGAGGCTGCGAGGGAATTTGCTATAGACGATAATGTTCGCTTCTTCTTCGCCGACGAAGACAGACGGATGTTAACCGAACAACAAATAAGGTAAGAATTACCATATCTACCTAAAAACAGTCCACGTTTCTTGCAGAAATTTCATTCTTTCCAATCAAAAAATTTACGCATTCTACGACTTTTCAATCATTCTGTCTATTCTCCTTCGAGTAATGAAAGTTTCCTGACCAATATTTAGATCCGTACTCATTACTCATAAACGAGTTTCTTATAATAAGAAATGAGTTTACTCTATGGCACACATCCTGAAAAGCTATACATTTTCCTCCTGTTTAATGATCCTCCCAGTTTTCCATTTCTCTTCATATATATTTGAAATATTATTTCATCACTTATTATTTCTTCCACTTTTTATTCAGGGATAATGATGAACTATTTATTGTGCAAACTGAAGAGGCCAGAGTCAGAAACCGAGGGCGAAGACAACAGGACCGTACGAGAGACCGGAGGCAACGGAGATTTCAACCCTTCAATAACAACAGAGCGGACTCCACCACTATGGACCGTGCAGCAAGGCCTCTACAGGCGTTGTTGCAGCTGTTATTGAACCTAGAACAAGATAATAAATAGTTACACAATTCTTATTTTCAATTAATTATTTATTATGAATTATTAACATTTGCATTATTCTTTTTAATGATAATACACGTAATTATGCTTTTCGTTATTGTTATCTTCAAAACCCATTATTCCAAAATCATGCTTCTTCCTGTGTACTTATTTCTGCCTAACCCCCATTCCATTATCCACGTTAACGCTTGCGCTCCTCAACTTGCCTGCGGAAAAAGCATGAACCTGAGAGCGCGTGTAATAATGACACAATTCTTCTCCATTCGTACAATTTCCTTTCTCTCTATGTATTTGACATTGCGTCATAATAATTTTAATACTTCCAACCCGGTTTCAGATAACCAATAAAACATACAAAACCATGGAGCATTACAGTCATCCAAAACGTGTTCCACATTTCAACTATAACATTCCCTTTCAACTATATCTCTTTATGATAATGATTCAAGGAACCCAGTCTCAGATTACAAATAAAACCTACAAACCAAGGAACATTTCACTAATCCAGATGGAGTTCCATATTTCAACTACCCAAAATCTTTTCCATCATATTTATCTGTTACTCTTATAAAAATGCAATGTTTTTATTCCTCATAACTTCTTCACGCCTCACCAGCATAATTTGGGTTCGGGTATGTGCCGCCCATATGGGTGGATTTTTGGCACTGAAATTCTCTAAACATGGGTTTCATTTCAACACAAACTCATTAAAGTCGGCTGCATATGGAAGAAAAGTCGACGGTTTCACTTTAATTCCCTCAGAAAAGTGGTAAAATCACGTCTAAGATGTTCATAGTACAATATCAAGCAATAGTAAGGTCTACAAAGTCTTATTATTGTCATATCCCGCTTATTTTGGCTCATAAAATGGGGTCTGTTTCTGAAAAGGTTTACATTATAAGTGGCTGGGTTTCCTACATCTGGGCGGCACATCCCCATCCATTCATAAATCATGTACCCCCCGTCCCAACCGGGGCGTCACCGCTTACTTTTTAAGCAGTTTACGACTCGCGTGACCTACATGTACCGCACCCTTTTTCTTTCTTTGTCCTCATTCATTCTCCAGTTGAAATACATTCACTCCTTCACAATATGCACCTAATTTCCACATAACAATAACATTTTCAAGAGATTGTCCAGAGATTTCCTTACTGACAATCCCCAGACTCCTGTCTATGTGATAATTGCGTTCCGCACTGACAGAACAGACAAGCTCAGCATCGTGCTGTCATTTCAGTTCCAAATCCCCAATTATCACTTTCCTTGCCCCACCCGCAAGCCTCAAGCCGCAATCTCTTGCCCTACTGGTGTGTGCTTCCGTAAAGATAACCTGCCTCTGTAATTCGGTGATAGCATTTGAAAATATTGAATAGAGTTTTCTCTGTATTGCTCTCCGTTTTAACTACGCTCAATTTTTTCACTCCATTTCTACGCATCAAGCACTGGTAAGGCCTTCGTTATTTGTACATATATCTACTATTTACATAATTATATCATTTTATCAGAAATCCAGCCAACCATCTCTCCAAAATATATTGTTTCACCGTTATACCTTAGGCCTTTCCGCTATTTATTTTAACTTTCCCCTTCTCAAATTCATTTCAGTTTACACTGATTTGATGCCTCTTCTTGGAAGGAAACAGTAATTCATCGACACAAATACTAATCGTTGCGCAGACGAATTTCCAATATTTGTATCCTTCTTTTGCATATTTTTCCAACCTTTCCGATTTATTTCCGTAAATTTAATGGTAGCATCGCGTTTCAGTTTCTATATATTCTCCTTTCTGTTTTCTTGCTTCCTCCCTTTTTTTACAGGGTTCACTGTACATACACGTGCTCCTGTCTTTTGCATTCATCCACCAACAGGTAAGTCATCCTTGCAGCTATACTATTCCATGATTCCTGTGTGCAATACCCTATCCACAAGCATTTTTCTTCATAAATAATTCCTCATAAACTGAATCTATAATTTGTGCTTGCATTGCAACATCCACCAGCTTTACTGTTCCTAAATAGTTTTCCCACAACTGCAAATATACTTCTCTATACTTCTTTATACTTCTGTAAGACAGTTACTGATAGAGAACTGACTGACTGAGTTGATAATTGTTTCCATTTGCAACTTTAGCTATTTATTTCCAACTCATCAACCTCCTCGCTCCTTACTTTTAAACTTGCATGTCTGGAAAGAAGTTCGAAATAATATATATGTTTCTGTTTCATGACATTCTGCAAATCACCTACATATCTCACTTATCTTTCCTCTCTTTTCTACAGGTGTTGTACACAGTTCTTCTTTGTCTCTTTCATATTGCATCCACATTATCAGAGGTGAGTTTGTTACTACGTAAATGAATCTACTATTTCATTTCCTAGCTTGCTATATTCACGTTTTTTATCGTTTTTACTGCAATTTATTTCCATTCAATTAAAAAACTGTTCAGAAACTTTTAGAACTAATATTTGGCCAACAATTAAGAAACTTTTAGAACCAGGCCTCGACCTAGATTTCTTATAAAAAAATGTAAGCTAAGGGTAGATAAGAAGAGTTCGCACTTTCCAAGTAGTATTTTCATACCATCTCCATTTCATGAATAACTCCAATTCAATTGATAATTTCAAGTAATGGGATATCTACATTAATATGGTTCCTATTATTTTGCCCACCGCTTTTCGGAAAATAACATGATTTACAATCACCACTCTACCTTCAATGAATTGAATTGCATTTCATTTGTGATTTCCAATAACGGATAACGTTTACCTGTGAATTGAATTGAATTGATGATTTCAATTAATGGGATACATTAATATGGTTGCTATTATTTTGCCCAGCGCTTTTTGGAAAATAACCTACGTTACTATAACCCCTCTACCGTGAATGAATTTAATTGCATTTAATTTGTGATTTCCAATAACAGATAACGTTTACCTGTGAATTGAATTGAATTGATGATTTTGATTAATGGGATACATTAATATGGTTGCTATTATTTTGCCCAGCACTTTTTGGAAAATAACCTACGTTACTATCACCCCTCTACCTTGAATGAATTGAATTGCATTTCATTTGTGATTTCCAATAACGGATAACGTTTACCTGTGAATTGAATTGAATTGATGATTTCGATTAATGGGATACATTAATATGGTTCCTATTATTTTGCCCAGCGCTTTTTGGAAAATAACCTACGTTACTATCACCCCTCTACCTTGAATGAATTGAATTGCATTTCATTTGTGATTTCCAATAACGGATAACGTTTACCTGTGAATTGAATTGAATTGATGATTTCGATTAATGGGATACATTAATATGGTTGCTATTATTTTGCCCAGCACTTTCTGGAAAATAACCTACGTTACTATCACCCCTCTACCTTGAATGAATTGAATTGCATTTCATTTGTGATTTCCAATAACGGATAACGTTTACCTGTGAATTGAATTGAATTGATGATTTCAATTAATGGGATACATTAATATGGTTGCTATTATTTTGCCCAGCACTTTTTGGAAAATAACCTACGTTACTATCACCCCTCTACCTTGAATGAATTGAATTGCATTTCATTTATGATTTCCAATAACGGATAGCGTTTACCTGTGAATTGAATTGAATTGATGATTTCAATTAATGGGATACATTGATATGGTTGCTATTATCTTCCCAGCGCTTCTTTGTAAAATAGAATAATCAACAATCATCCCTGCATCTTCCATGAATCACATTGTATTTATGTGATGATTTCCATTTTCATTAGTAAAGTAAATTACCATCAGTGCCCGATAAGTCTTTCAATTGTCTTCGTCTTCCAAATTATTCCATTGTTTACGTTTGAAATACTCACAAACACTTTCGTTGCTCACTACTTATGTCCTTTCCCATTCTCCTCGACAATACGCCCTTTTACCTTTCCAATTATCTAGCTAACATGCCACGCGCTCATGGACGCAGATCCATTACTGGACGACGAGAGAGAGACCTCAACACTGGAGAACGCAGAGTAACCCGACAACGCGCCCTACATGATGACACCACACAGCAAGAAGACGAATATATTCAACAGATTGCACAAATACCTGTACCTATTCAGTTACAACAACAAGGTAACATCCACCTTCAACCCATTAACAATGAACAAGTGCAAAACATCGAACAACACTACATTGGTTACATGGATCAAGAATGTGAGACATGCCATGCTAAATACGTCCTTGCAGAAAGAACTACCCAAAACAAGTTCACGAAGTGCTGTCAAGACGGTGAAGTATCATTACCATCGATTGCTTCTCCATCACAAGAGGTGCTCGATCTATACACTGGGGATTCTGCCAATTCTGCACATTTCAGAAAACACATACGAAAGTACAACTCTGCTCTTGCTATGGCCTCGTGGAATGCTGAAATTCCTGAGCATAGAGGCAGAGGACCTAGAGTCATAACTATTCATGGCCAAGCTTATCATCTCACTGGTCCAGCAGAACCTACCCAGGGAAGACCTCCTCAGTTTGCACAGCTTTATATCATTGACACAAGTCAGGCTTTAGCTGAGAGGACATCAACACCAGACAATCATGAATTACGTCCCCCGGTCCTTGCACTACTATCTCGGGAGCTCCATCGGGTCAATCGATACGCTCAAAGCTTCCGTCACATGGGGGAAGTTCTTCAAGAAGAACGCAACCGTTCATTGACAGTCAACGAAGACATGCGTCCGGTGCAAATGGTTATCACCAGCAGGCCAGGACAAGATCGCCGCTATGACGCTCCAACAACAACTGAAGTTGCTGCTGTTTATGTTGGAGAGGATGAAGCACCACCAGAACCGTCACAAAGAGATTTAGTCATCTATGACAGAACTCAGCATCAAACCAAGCGCATCACTGCAATATCAGAACATGCAGATCCAATGACGTACCCACTACTCTTCTTCAATGCAGAGTATGGTTGGAACCCAGAACTTCTTTTCAACGTCGCATATCTGCATTACACATTGCATCAGCGCCAACAGCAACAACAACAACCGCACGCAGCTGATAATCAAGCACAGCAGCAGCATCAACCTAGACAGAGACAACGTGTTACCCTCTCCCAGTTCTATGCACATCGTGTTGCTGTGAGAGAAGGCTTCTCAGCAATTCATCGTGGGGGACTCCTTTTCCAACAATACTTGGTTGACGCATTCACCAAAATTGAAGGCCAAGACCTTTACTACATCAGAACACACCAGGCCCAACTTCGAGCAGAATCCTACCAGGGACTTATGGATCATGTTAGGGCCCGAGCTGAAACAGAGCATAGTAGGGTTAGCCGCATCGTCATTCTACCTTCATCATTCCCAGGAAGTCAGCGCTACATCCATCAAAACTTCCAGGATGCAATGACTGTTGTCCGCACTCATGGAAAGCCTGACTACTTCCTCACGATGACAACTAACTCGAAATGGAGGGAGATAACTGAACAGCTTCTTCCCCATCAAAATGCCAACGACCGTCCAGACATTGTCACCAGAGTGTTCATCATCAAGCTTCATGAACTGAAAGATGACCTCCTTAAGCGACATATCCTTGGTAGGGTTATTGCATTTGTTTGCACAATTGAATTTCAGAAGAAGGGTTGGCCGCATGCACACATGCTTCTTTTCATGGCTGATCAAGATAAGCCAAGAACAGCTGACGACATCAATGCACGCATATCAGCTGAGATTCCCGACCCACAGCAACATCCACAACTGTATGCAAAAGTGAAGAGCCACATGATTCATGGACCATGTGGTGCTTTCAATCAGCATTCTGTTTGCATGACAGACAATAGATGCACCAAGAACTTCCCAAAGCTTCTCAGTCAACAAACAATTTTTGACGTCAATGGATACCCATTGTACAGAAGACGCAATAATTTCACTGTGCAAGTTGCTGGGCATACTATCAACGACTCATTCGTTGTCCCATACAATGCATATATCCTCCTGAAATACGACTGCCATTCAAATGTCGAATCATGTTCAAGCATTAAGTCTGTCAAGTACCTCTTCAAATACATTCATAAAGGGTACGACTCAGCACATTTGGAAGTACGAGAAGGTGTTGTAAATCATGATGAGATCCTCGAATATCTGAATGCAAGATACGTTGGACCTCATCAAGCTGTCTTCAAAATATTTCACGACAAGCTCCATGAGCTTAGCCATACAGTCATCAGACTCGCGGTACACCTTCCCATGCAACAGCAAATGTTCTTCCATGAAGGCCGCGAGGAGGCAGCCCTGGATAGGAACTCCAACACTACTCTCACAGCCTGGTTCCAACTAAACGACAGAGATGAAAGAGCTAGACAATATCTCTATCGACATTCCAGAGCATTACACATTTGACAAGAAAACAAAGCAATGGAAAGAAAGACAGCGCCACCACAAGCTCATTGGTAGAATGTACCAGGTACAGCCTTCTGACCCACAGAGGTTTGCATTAAGGCTACTCCTTCTACATGTTCCAGGTGCAACTTCATTCGATGCCTTACGCACAATTAACGGCCAGGTTTGCCCTACATTCAGGGACGCTGCCAGAGCCTTGGGTCTCCTGGAGGATGACAGGGAGCTCAACAACTGCATGCAAGAGGCAAGTCTTCTTCAGATGCCTAGCCAAATGCGTCTGCTTTTTGCAACTCTTTTGGTTTTCAACACACCATCCGACCCAATGCAGTTGTTTGAAAACTTCACAGATAACATGACGGAAGACTTTCTGCATGCTGAAAGACAACGCATGCATCAACCAGATATTGCTTTGTCTGACATCCAATTCAACCAGTGTCTCCACGACATAGACAAACATCTCCATGTTCATGGTAAATCTCTTGCAGATTTCACAGATATGCCTCAACTACCTGCTCATTACAATCCACCGCAACCAGAACAACCAGCCATCAACATAGAAGAGGAACGTCGCCAAGGACAAGACATGCATCAGCAGGTCAATGACGACCAACGTCACGTTGTAGATGCAGTCGTTCAAGCAATCATAACAGGATCAGATCAACAATGTTTCTTTCTTGATGGTTCCGGTGGCACAGGAAAAACATTCCTTTACAATACACTGGTTCACATTCTTCGTGGAATGGCAAGAAAAGTGAAATGCATCGCCTATTCAGGTATTCCACTTTCTTCTCTTGAATTGTGTATCTCATTACCTACATTGCAACAATTTCTCATATCCAACTAATAACCTTTTCCTCTCTTTTCATTATTTATACCTTTTCTTACAGGTATAGCGAGTACTCTACTGATTGATGGTTCGACAGCTCATTCCACATTTCAGATTCCAATACCTCTCCTCCCAAACTCTACATGCAACATCAGCCGCCAGAGTAAGAGGGCAGACGATCTGAGGTCAACAGATCTCTTCATATGGGACGAGGCATCTATGATTCCAGCAAATGCCTTGAAAACCATCGACATCCTCCTCAGAGATATCACACAATCTCCCACGCTGTTTGGAGGTAAATTCATCTTTCTTGGTGGGGACTTTCGACAAATTCTTCCAGTCATAAAAAGAGCCGGCAGAGAGGACATCATCAAGAGCTGCTTGAAAAGATCACCATTGTGGCATCATTTTCATACCTTCCATCTTCTGACAAACATGAGAGCAGCAAACGACCCACAATATCAGCAATTCGCTGATCTCCTGCTTCGAATCGGTGATGGAACGGAACCAACAGACGACCAGGTCGCATTCAGATTCCTGAAACAACAAAACTACCTCACAATACTCTTAATGAATTGGTAGAATTCGTTTTCCCACGAGTCAGGAGAAGCTGGATGTAACAAGCGTTCTCATTGGTTAATTCCGAAATTTCTAATTTGCATAACAATAGGAGCATTCTGTGAATTTTACAACGTTCAATGGTGGATAAAGAGGTTTCAAGAGTAAGTTAACTTTCTATTATTAAACTCTGGCTTGATACAAGGGTATCGAGGGTATCAAGGGTAGCAAACACATACAGAGACACTGAAGACATGTACACAGAAATATACACACACACACACATGGGTATCGAGGGTATCGAGGGTATCAAGGGTAGCAAACACATACAGAGACACTGAAGACATGTACACAGAAATATATACACACACACATGGGTATCGAGGGTATCGGGGGTAGCAAACACATACAGAGACACTGAAGACATGTACACAGAAATATATACACACACACACATGGGTATCGTGGGTATCGGGGGTAGCAAACACATACAGAGACACTGAAGACATGTACACAGAAATATATACACACACACATGGGTATCGAGGGTATCGGGGGTAGCAAACACATACAGAGACACTGAAGACATGTACACAGAAATATATACACACACACACATGGGTATCGAGGGTATCGGGGGTAGCAAACACATACAGAGACACTGAAGACATGTACACAGAAATATATACACACACACATGGGTATCGAGGGTATCGGGGGTAGCAAACACATACAGAGACACTGAAGACATGTACACAGAAATATATACACACACACACATGGGTATCGTGGGTATCGAGGGTATCAAGGGTAGCAAACACATACAGAGACACTGAAGACATGTACACAGAAGTATACACACACACACATGGGTATCGTGGGTATCGAGGGTATCAAGGGTAGCAAACACATACAGAGACACTGAAGACATGTACACAGAAATATACACACACACAAAGGGTATCGAGGGTATCGGGGGTAGCAAACACATACAGAGACACTGAAGACATGTACACAGAAATATACACACACACAAAGGGTATCGAGGGTATCAAGGGTAGCAAACACATACAGAGACACTGAAGACATGTACACAGAAGTATACACACACACACATGGGTATCGTGGGGATCGAGGGTATCAAGGGTAGCAAACACATACAGAGACACTGAAGACATGTACACAGAAATATACACACACACACATGGGTATCGTGGGTATCGAGGGTATCAAGGGTAGCAAACACATACAGAGACACTGAAGACATGTACACAGAAATATACACACACACACATGGGTATCGAGGGTATCGGGGGTAGCAAACACATACAGAGACACTGAAGACATGTACACAGAAATATACACACACACACACATGGGTATCGTGGGTATCGAGGGTATCAAGGGTAGCAAACACATACAGAGACACTGAAGACATGTACACAGAAATATACATACACACACATGGGTATCGAGGGTATCGAGGGTATCAAGGGTAGCAAACACATACAGAGACACTGAAGACATGTACACAGAAATATACACACACACACACATGGGTATCGTGGGTATCGAGGGTATCAAGGGTAGCAAACACATACAGAGACACTGAAGACATGTACACAGAAATATACACACACACACACATGGGTATCGTGGGTATCGAGGGTATCAAGGGTAGCAAACACATACAGAGACACTGAAGACATGTACACAGAAATATACACACACACACATGGGTATCGTGGGTATCGAGGGTATCAAGGGTAGCAAACACATACAGAGACACTGAAGACATGTACACAGAAATATATACACACACACATGGGTATCGAGGGTATCGGGGGTAGCAAACACATACAGAGACACTGAAGACATGTACACAGAAATATACACACACACACACATGGGTATCGTGGGTATCGAGGGTATCAAGGGTAGCAAACACATACAGAGACACTGAAGACATGTACACAGAAATATACACACACACACACATGGGTATCGTGGGTATCGAGGGTATCAAGGGTAGCAAACACATACAGAGACACTGAAGACATGTACACAGAAATATACACACACACACATGGGTATCGTGGGTATCGAGGGTATCAAGGGTAGCAAACACATACAGAGACACTGAAGACATGTACACAGAAATATACACACACACACATGGGTATCGAGGGTATCGAGGGTATCAAGGGTAGCAAACACATACAGAGACACTGAAGACATGTACACAGAAATATACACACACACACATGGGTATCGTGGGTATCGAGGGTATCAAGGGTAGCAAACACATACAGAGACACTGAAGACATGTACACAGAAATATACACACACACAAAGGGTATCGAGGGTATCGGGGGTAGCAAACACATACAGAGACACTGAAGACATGTACACAGAAATATACATACACACACATGGGTATCGAGGGTATCGGGGGTAGCAAACACATACAGAGACACTGAAGACATGTACACAGAAATATACACACACACACATGGGTATCGTGGGTATCGAGGGTATCAAGGGTAGCAAACACATACAGAGACACTGAAGACATGTACACAGAAATATACACACACACACATGGGTATCGAGGGTATCGAGGGTATCAAGGGTAGCAAACACATACAGAGACACTGAAGACATGTACACAGAAATATACATACACACACATGGGTATGGGTATCGAGGGTATCAAGGGTAGCAAACACATACAGAGACACTGAAGACATGTACACAGAAATATACACACACACACATGGGTATCGTGGGTATCGAGGGTATCAAGGGTAGCAAACACATACAGAGACACTGAAGACATGTACACAGAAATATACATACACACATGGGTATCGAGGGTATCGAGGGTATCAAGGGTAGCAAACACATACAGAGACACTGAAGACATGTACACAGAAATATACACACACACACATGGGTATCGTGGGTATCGAGGGTATCAAGGGTAGCAAACACATACAGAGACACTGAAGACATGTACACAGAAATATACACACACACACACATGGGTATCGAGGGTATCGAGGGTATCAAGGGTAGCAAACACATACAGAGACACTGAAGACATGTACACAGAAATATACACACACACACACATGGGTATCGTGGGTATCATGGGTATCGAGGGTATCGCGGGTATCAAGGGTAGCAAACACATACAGAGACACTGAAGACATGTACACAGAAATATACACACACACAAAGGGTATCGAGGGTATCGGGGGTAGCAAACACATACAGAGACACTGAAGACATGTACACAGAAATATACATACACACACATGGGTATCGAGGGTATCGCGGGTATCAAGGGTAGCAAGCACATATAGGGACATTGAAGACATAAAATAAACAGATTCAGAGATGCAAAACATAGACAGGTTTCTTGGTTTGAATTTTTCTTTGCTTATTTTCAAATTATAATTCCCAATCCTATATTAAAGTAAGCAACATGTTATAATATCATCTATGGTACTAAAAGTTCTCTATTATATTACATTTTCCCATTGTTGATTTACTTGCAACAGTGGTACTATAAATTCCTAAAATTCTGCAGTCTACAGTTGCAAAATTTTCAAGAAGACCTAAAGGGACAGATATATCGGTTCCATTTCTGTGAGCTCATTTATATAAAGGAGGTGTTTGTTAAGAAAGTGTGAAAAGGGGGAAACATCTTTTGAGATGTCTATTGTTTGATGCGGTCTGTATAGGTCCATTTGCAAAAAAATTTGAAATTAGCAGAGTAAAGAAGATTTTCGATAAGAAACTAATGTTTTACTATTTAAATGTCAAGATATTGAATCTTCTTAAAATTTCACTCTTCTGAAGCGAAATCGGGTTTTACCTCAGTTACCATGAGGTGATAAGTTGGAATTTGTTTTTAGACCTCCAAAATTAAAAAAATATAAATCATAGTCTTAATCAATCGTATTTTTTTAATCATATTTTCATATTTTATTTGCATAATGAATAACGTTATTTCTTTTTCATTTTCTTTTCCTAAGTGTTGGCCTTCTATTTATTTTCTTTCTGCAACAATCAACACAATACCTGCAAGAGAGATGAATTTTAGTTATCAAGTATTCAGCAATGAAACAACAGGAAGATATTTTCAAATTACGGAGAAGGCAAAAGGAGACCCCGGTGTACATACACTACGCAATTTTCATTGAAAACTTTTCATAATAAGCCCACACTCTTCAATTGCGAAAAATTATGGAATAACTGTCACTAGATACTGTACTAAACTCAAACTCATATTCAGAAACTTTCAGTACTCAAATTTAAAGATGTAAGGACACTGGCAGCACTGAAATAAGTGTATTTTAATATGTAATTTTGGATTTAATTAAATTTACTTGTATAACGGAAGTAATAGTGTGGTGAATACCCCAAGGAATAGGACTGTGAAATTTGGATTGCTAATACTGTTATTCCCTGTTTCTTGTTCCAAGCCTGAAATGTTTGTTGCTGATTTTGAATACCTAATTTAAGCATATGCCATTTAGTTGAAATATATAATTGAAGTTTCTAATTAGGTCTCATGTTAACAGCTTCACACCATCGAACATTGAAGTATTTTTGCCTTTCCCTTGAAATTTCTGGCCATTACGGATGCTCTACTTTAATATTTGCTAATCATTTGTTAATCATATTCCATGGTGTTTGAATTGCGCTTAACATTCATAGAGATCATTTCTATATCTATTTTCAAAATTTGAAAAGACAGCGTCGTTCCTCAGAAAAATTTAATTGCTTGCAAAATCAGCCAGGAAAACCGAGCACGCTCCAGCAAGAATAATCGGCAGAGGAGAATATTTAGCTTCGGTGGTATAATTAGAATAGATGATTTCAATATTTCTTACCAATCTTTCTCTGATGGTACTTTAGACATTTGTTGAATGCCTTTATCGCTAGCCGATTCCATTCATTCGCAGTCGAAAATCACATAAATTGTACGTTACATAAGCATGTACACGTCTTTTTTTATAAGGAACCTTTGCTCTGAGTTGAGGCTGGAGTTCCTTAAATTTTAAACAAAATGAGGCTGAAAGTTCCTTATACTGTTCCTTGTCGTAGGATATGTATAAATACTAAGGTTTATAGCAAATTCATAGAAACTTTTCTTCGTTTCTAACTTTAAGTATAAATGGAGCCTTTTGGGGAAGAACGATTGGAAATATATTGTATTTCTGTTCCTTTTCGTACAAATCGTCTTGTTCCTTAAAAAAGAGTTTCTTAGTTTTTCATCCTAGCCTCGACAGTTCCTTAAAGCTCCTTAATTTTTTGGGAATTTTCAGCCTCGAGTTCCTTATAAAGGTGTTCTTTATAGAAAAACGTGTATCAAATGTTTGCTTGAGTAGTCTCGAGCTTTGCTCACATGCAAGTGTCTCTCTTTTATTGTTAAGACCAATGTATGCGCAGTTACAATTAAGGAACTTTTGGAACTACAATTTCCTCAAAAGAGGTTCAAAAATAAGGAACTTTAAGAACTAGGCCTTGAGGTAGGTTCCTTATAAACAAAAGCGTGTAAACCGATTGCTAACGAAATCCTTGCATTGACATCGGATGATTCTCTTACATGTCTTTTTTTTAAGGAACACCTTTATAAGGAACTCGAGGCTGAGAATTCCCAAACAATTAAGGAACTTTAATGAGGGGGGCTTTGGTGGGTATCAAAACCCGAAAACCAGGAAGAAAATTGGGACAAACCCGAAAACCCAGATGACCTTAGTTTCAACAACCGTTTAAAGAATTTTACAAATTGATATTCTTTGCAAGGTTTAAAACTCGAAAACCCGAGGTTTTTACCGATTTTTCCCACGATACCCGAAACCCGAGCTAGATACTTCACCCAAAAACCCGCACGATTTTTTGGAAAAACCCGAAAACCCGAGGTCGAAATGGGCCAAACCCGCAACCCGTGAAATCCTAAAGCCCCCCTCTTTAAGGAACTATCGAGGCTAGAATGAAAAACTAAGAAGCTCTTTTCTAAAGACCAAAGCGGTTTGTACGAAAAAGGAGCAGAAGTATATTAGACAAGATACCACTCAGCTACCTTTTAACTTGTTGCCTTTTAACTTGCAGCCTTCTGAACTTTCGCTAGAGTCCGGGAGGTTGTGGGATGCCATGGGGAGCTAACCTCCCGGACTCTAGCGAAAGTTCAGAAGGCTGCAAGTTAAAAGGCAGCAAGTTAAAAGGTAGCTGAGTGGTATCTTGTCTTTCCAAGGCTAAACTGGTATTAATATTCACCCGCATCGCGGGTGTCATAGAAACACACCCGCATCGCGGGTGTCAATAAAAGCACGCCCGCATCGCGGGCGTCAAGTTAAAAAGCTAGTCTACTTCTAATGGTAAACATATAAGAGAATTGATAAAAGGGTATTAAACTGTGGACAAAAAGAACATTATCATCATCATCATCACCACAGTTATCATCACCGTCAAAATTATCATTATCGTCATCATTAACTATAACATTATAATCACCATTAGAATCATCCTCATCATCATCGTTACCATCTTCATAATCATCATCATCATCATAATCATATTTATATCTCATCATCATCATCATCATCATCATGCCATCAAAATCATAATAATAATAATAATAATCATCATCATCATCATCATAATCATCATTATCTTCATGTCATCAAAATCATCATCATCATCATCATTAAAATGTGAAAGCTGAAGGTCAAATATAAGCCAAGTTTTATAAAACAAAGCTTTGGGTGGGGTAGTGAGCCAGTAAATCACGGAGGTTAAGGGTATCTCTGACTGTGTTTCATCTACTTGCGTTATAATGCAACGTTTCTATGCCCTGTCTGCACTCGAAAATCCTATTATTAGCAGCCTAAATAAAAGTCAAACAGTTCGATGGTAAATGCTAAATGAAATTTTTTGCGACCAAGTTGCCAGATCTACTTGAATATTCCAAACGCTTTTGTGCCAACTTAAGACGCAAAATAAGTAGTATTACTGCAGCGTAAATTCGACAATCCTATCTGTATCTCATCGCAGACTTTAATTTTAAATGTCCGTCATGAACAATAAATATCTCACTGTATCAAGACGATTTTCATTTTGTGTGTTTGTGCTCTGAATTTTCAAAGGAACATTCAACTTGAAACCCGTAAAATCTATGGCCTCTTAGTAGTGTTTCATATGCATTGAAACAGTAAAACACAAAGTTTAATGTGGTGATTTATGGAAATAATCAAAGCAACAACTCTTCTTGAAAATGGAAAGAATATGAATGAGATTCCAAAATGAATTACAGTCTCCTAGTGTCCTTTAACGTCCTTTGACCCCTGAAAACGTGAAAACGTACTTACCAAAAACGCGAAACAACCCAAAATTGCCCACAACCAGCCAAAAGCACTCAAAACGAACCATAACTTGATGAAAAGCACCCAAAACCACCCTGAAATGTCCAATTCACTTGGAATCATCTATCAAGTGGCAGAAAATCCTTGAAAAATCACCAGAAACTCTCATGTTCTGTGAAATTTCATTCTTAACTATTAAAATTCAACTTTCGTCTTGGGACTTTTGTTGACATAAAAAGCTTTGACATCGCTGGAGTGGGAAAAGCCTTTTGGTTCAGAACAGTAATGTAGTATTGTATTTGAGCGTGAAGTTGAGAGATAAGACACAATCGCACACTGCCAATAAATATACCGTTGGGAAAGGTATCCATTGTCTGAAAAGCGTGTTTCATTTTAATATCTCAAAATATCTTGTAAGAAAGACTACATGACAACTAAATTGTAGTAATGTAATCGTGGAGGCTCTTTTACGACCAAAATGTCACCATTTGTATTTATTGTCGTGCGATAATCGTAGGAAAAGAAATTCTCACGTCTCACGATTGTGCGATAGTCGCACGACAGTTAAGATTCTGCATGGAAACCAGGCTTTTGAAGCCACAAGTCATTGAATAAACCCCTGAGAGTTGCACACAAAAGTTTCAATGTGCGTGTAGTGAAAGGAACATAATAGATGGCCGCAATCAAAACCAAAACTTGTTGAACTCGAGATAAAATCGAAGTTTTCATCAACTTACGCTTCTCAAATCATTTAGAAAAATACGGCATGCACTACCTGGGCAGAAAGGGCGTCGATCTAAAAAAGAACCACGTTTCTAGGTGGCCCAGGGAAAGAGCCTTTGTTGTGTAATCGAACAATGGGCCACAACAAAGGGGCAACCTAATTTGCATTTAAGGAGTTTAGTAATATAGATTACAAAACCACATATAAATGCCTATTTTTACCAGTAAATCTTATCAGAAATGATTGAGTCTTTGCAAGGTAAGAGAAAATGGTTACTAGCAACAAAATGTAAAGAAATTTCCGGATTTCTATTGATATTATTGATATTAAGGAAGGTCGAATTTTTACAGACAGCAAGCAATAGGATGTTTGATTATGATGTCACAATTACGTCATAATAGAAGTGGGAGACGGCCAATTTACCAACATTACTCCTAATACATTGGCCAATGCCTGTGCCAAGTTTGATTGATCTAGCTCTACTTGGCAGCAATTTATGGAGGGGGGGTGGAAACCACCCCCTGGCTTTGTTTGATCAGTACTTTGTTAGATCAAAAAAAGTCGGGTAGGATTAGAGTTAAACCGATTAATAACGAAATCCTTGCATTGACATCGGATGATTCTCTTAGTGCTCTATCTATAAGGACAACCGAAACCAAAAAAAGGGTTGTCAAGGTTAAACTTTCTGATTTGAATTAACTTACTCGACGTTTTTTTTACAAGCAACTTTGCTCGGCCCTAGTTCCAAAAGTTGCTTATGTTTGGACCTTTTATGGCCACCTTTTAGTAGCAAAAGTAGCTTAATAGTTGCTTAATTTAAACTGTATCTTTTTTGCCCTAAGAATGGTACAGAGGCTTGAAAAACAGCAAAATCTAACATTGTACATAAAATTTGACCACAAATGAATGGAAATAGCTTCTATATGAATCAATCCTCAATTGCTTGCAGTGATATAAGAGAGTCCAGAGGGTCCAGATTTAATGTTAAGTCTTATTGGACAAATTTCTGAACTGTTAAGTGTTATACTGTAGAAGCAAAAATTTTACATGTTAACTGTTATATTAAATTTTATATAGATTTAAGAGCTACAAAGCATGTTTCATCATTTTCTTCTTTATTATATATCATCATCATCAATCATCAATGATGGTAAAATCATAATCAACATTATCATTATCATTAATCACCAACACTCCCATCATCATAATCATAATCATCATCATCATCTTCTTCATCGTTTCGTCATCATCATCTTCATCGTTTCGTCATCATCATAATAATCGTCAATCAATCAAGGTATCATTCTCATCCTCATAATCATGATTATCGAAACCATGATCATGATTGTCAGTATCATCATTATCATCAACCTCAAAAAGAAAAAATGTGGCAGGATTTTGTAAAAACATGTCATTTTCCTTTCATAAATGGTGGGTTTACTGTGCCGTGGCATCACTATCTGCTGCACAAATAATTTTACTGTTGGCTGTTTTTCGGCTTAATTTTCAGTATGTTTTAAATGTCATTTAATGAATTTTTTTGAAATTAACTGTTTTGTTGACCCCCCCATCTGGACCCTCATATACTCTAAACTACCAAAATTAAGAATGTTGCTTATGTTTTAGACCTTCTACTGTACATCTTGGTTGCTTATAAGCGGTTGCTTATAAAAAAACTGAGTATATTCAGATTAAACCTATTGATAACCAAATCCTTGCATTGACATCGGATTATTGTTTTTTTATAAGAAACCGGTTTATAAGAAACCTAAAACTAGACACCCAAAAAGTTAAGAAACTTTTAGAACTAGGAGGAAGAAGCTAAGAAACTGTAGACATTTTTGCGTCTGTTTTCCAACATACTTATTCACATTTGTCGAGGTACTGTAATTAATTCTCAAGCATTTCCGTGCGATTTCTCGCATCTGTAAGCAATACTGTATCCGGTGTATCTCACAGAAGGTTTTTCGTCGTTTTTACTGCAATTTATTTCAAAGGATTTAAGAAACTGTTAAGAAACATTTACACGTTTTTTTTTTTATAAGAACAAAGTATATAAGAACATAAGGCTTCAGAGGCTGAAAAGTTTAGAACATGCTAAGAACATAACAAGGCTTTGTTAAGCTAGAAAAATTAGAATTTTATTGATGCTGTCCTGTTCTCTTCTCAGAAAACAGGTAAACTATCAATTGTGACTATGTGACATTTTTACATGTTCGTAGCAATTGTCACCTAATTTGAAGAACAACAGCTTTTTGAAAAGCAAGAAAATTAAGAACATGTTAAGAACATTTTGAGCCTTCAAATCGGAAAAACTAAGAACACTGCATGGCTTTCTTCAATTTCAGTGTTCTTATATAAAAAAAAACGTGTAGAACTAAAATTTGCCCCAAAATTAAGAAGCTTTTAGAACTAGGCCCCGAGCTAGGTTTCTTATAAAAATAAACGTGTAAGCAAATCTACAATACATAGTTTAGATGTAAATCAAAACTATTGTTGACGAAAATCCACTAAATATGGGCGGCATGGGACATGACGTACCCATACACGAACAGTATTAAGCTTCATCATTGTTATATATACCTTTTATAGCTTTAACTAGTATGACTTATGTAACCTTTTTTGTAACCTGTTTTGTTAACTAATATTGTATTTTTGTTATTACTTAGTTTTTGACCATGAATCATATATGATATAGTGTAGAGAATAAAAAAATATAGCTATAAATAAGACAAAATATTATTGGATACATTGTCCACAACACTAACAAAAAGATAGAAAAGAAAGCTTGATAATTTGGAAACTATGTTTGTAATTAACTTAGGAGAACTGAGTGCCCTAAAACTGTGAGCTGTGCACACGGAAGTTGGTCTCGGAAAATCTATTTCCGTGTTTACGGTTGCAACAGTTTTTGAAATCTGGCGCCAAACCTTGGCCCCAGCCTCTTTTTGACAATTAGAACCTTTTCAGAGACTTGTATCGAGTTCATGAATTTTGAATATTAATTAGATTAGTTACAAACTGCAAACAGTAATGGCGGTTAAGGTTTCGTGAACTCAGAATTAGGCAATCATTTAGGCTGCTGAGTCCTGTCCGTCAAACTCAATGCAGTTTGTTGGTGTTTGAAGAAAGATGCTACAAAAATCACGTAAAAGGTAGGGTACATCTAGTCTAACTTCTGCGGCCTATTATTTATTTCAAACATCTCTGCTCTTGGGTCTAGATAGGCCAAGGAGTGGGTGCAGTGCAGGTTAGGTTTTGGAGCATTGAAAAGAAGAGAGAGAGAGAGAGAGAGAGAGAGAGAGAGAGAGAGAGAGAGAGAGAGAGAGAGAGAGAGAGAGAGAGAGAGAGAGAGAGGAGTAGGAAAGCCAACATCCATATGCATATGTCACATTCTGTCATTATTAAACCAATTAATTTTCATTCATCATTATTCATCTCGTACTGAAAGCAGCATGCCAAAAGGCCCTGGGGAATGGTTGTAGTGTAGAAAATTCAAGTCTGGGATGTGGAACTGAACATACTTTTTGGTTCCGTCTTGTGAAGCAGCAGGTTTGGCAAGCCTACAAAACCTTCTCCCCCTGAATGAAGCTGGAAGGTCTCACAGACATCATACCTGGGGAATCTTTTTGAGAAAGTTGAATAAGAGGAAGTGAAAAGGGAATTAAAGCACAATTTGGCACCATTTACCCAAAATTTCTTTAAAATTTTGTGGGTAAAAGGAGGTGCTCTCTCCGCAGTTCGCCTAGCTACTGAGAGAGTTCCTCCTTAAGAATTCCCCTTCATACAAATCCTCTAATGTTGCATTCTTCCTACTTTATATGTATTATTATAATTTCAACTGCAGGTTTGCACAATTTATTTTTCATTAGCCTTCTAAGATTTTTGCCCTAGCTGCCAACACAAAAAGATGAGTTTGACAATAAATGTGTAAGCAATAATATCACAATGTCAAATTTCCAAGTTATATATAATGTTTCATAAGATTATTTGGAACAAAATTTTGCATGAACTTTATAGGAGGGAAACAAACTATATTATATTACACTGTATTTTATCAGAACCAGTTCTTATTTGTACATAATTTTTTTTACAACTGCACAAATCAATTCTCTCTAATAATTATAACTTTGAATGCGAAAAAAAAAGAATACAAAAATGTTTTAACTTGATTTGTCTTTTTTGTAACAACCAACATCATCACTGACTCTGAAATAGAAACAAAGGCTAGTAAGAGTGAGGGTAGGGGATGCTAACAAGGGTTGTTCTTGTTGTTGTAAATTGTGTTGTTAAGTGTGTAAATTAGTGACACTTTTAGTGACAAAAAAAGTAGTGAGGCTTTTAGCTCCAAAGTAACTAATCAGAAATATAAGACAAGTTACACTTCAAAGGCAATCTGTCCCCTTCACCTATTGGTTGAAAGAACAATTTGAATATTAAAGGTCAACCTCGCCTGCAGTCCCCAAATTGACTTTCCTCAAGTCTCAACCATAAAATTGATTTTGGCCCTGGTACTAGCCACAAAATCTACCAAAATACTGGCAACTTTGGCCTAGACATAAAAAAAGATGTAGATTCTGAAAGCAGATGTTCTTAGAAATGAAATGCAAAGAATTTCATTGATAGCTGTAAGGCAAGATAAAATATCTCATGTAGCATCATTTTTGGTTTTTATAGATGTTTTTTTCAAATTTTGAAAAAACTGTGGCGTAACTTAAAATTTCTATTGTTTGAACAGCCAATCAAATTGCAAATAGAGAAGGCCGATACAAGGTGCGAATATGGAAAGCAGAGTTTCAAGCAGAGGCCTATTGACCTTGGGGATGAGGTTGATTGAAAGTGTCTGAAACTGCGCATACTTATTCTTTTCAATTTGAATTTTCTTTCACAGAAGGGACAGATAGATTTGGGGAGACCTTTTATTACTTTTTATCACTACTTCTGTTTTCTTTCCTTTTATTGTGTTTTTGTTTCTTTCCTTCTGTTTTTGCGTATCCTTTCTGTTACTCCCACTAGTTTGTTTTTGTTTAAGAGTGTTTATCACCATTTTGTTTTTAACCTACAAATAGTATTCAGAGGTTCTGACTTACCTGATGCTGAGACAAAACTGCACATTCTAAATGAAAGAAAAAACATATTTCTGTTTGATGACAAGTATAACCAGAAGCTTAAACATATTTATGAGGAAACAAAAGAAAGATGACAATTGCTTGCTACTAACTATATATTCCACTGTACTTTCCACTCATCATAAGAGTAACAATTTACTAAAACAGTTTATTAGATATAACAAGTGTAGGAAACCTAGAGATGTGTTAGGCCCTTATTTAAATTGCTCATGTAAAAGATGGCTAGGCCTGTACCTAAAATATTGTTGTCAATGCTTTACCGGCTAGATATATTTGTACAAGTGTAGGAAATCTAGAGATGAGCTAAAATAAAAGATTCAGTAACAATTTACTAAAAAAGGTTAATGTACAAGTGTAGGAAACCTTGTTGAGATATGCTAGGCCCTTATATTTAAATTGCTCATGTAAAAGATGGCTAGGCCTGTACCTAAAATGTTGTTTTCAATGCTTTACCGGCTAGATATATTTGTACAAGTGTAGGAAATCTAGAGATGAGTTAAAATAAAAGATTCAGTAACAATTTACTAAAAAAGGTTAATGTACAAGTGTAGGAAACCTAGAGATGTGTTAGGCCCTTATTTAAATTGCTCATGTAAAAGATGGCTAGGCCTGTACCTAAAATGTTGTTTTCAATGCTTTACCAGCTAGATATATTTGTACAAGTGTAGGAAATCTAGAGATGAGTTAAAATAAAAGATTCAGTAACAATTTACTAAAAAAGGTTAATGTACAAGTGTAGGAAACCTAGAGATGTGTTAGGCCCTTATTTAAATTGCTCATGTAAAAGATGGCTAGGCCTGTACCTAAAATGTTGTTTTCAATGCTTTACCAGCTAGATATATTTGTACAAGTGTAGGAAATCTAGAGATGAGTTAAAATAAAAGATTCAGTAACAATTTACTAAAAAAGGTTAATGTACAAGTGTAGGAAACCTTGTTGAGATATGCTAGGCCCTTATATTTAAATTGCTCATGTAAAAGATGGCTAGGCCTGTACCTAAAATGTTGTTTTCAATGCTTTACCGGCTAGATATATTTGTACAAGTGTAGGAAATCTAGAGATGAGTTAAAATAAAAGATTCAGTAACAATTTACTAAAAAAGGTTAATGTACAAGTGTAGGAAACCTAGAGATGTGTTAGGCCCTTATTTAAATTGCTCATGTAAAAGATGGCTAGGCCTGTACCTAAAATGTTGTTTTCAATGCTTTACCAGCTAGATATATTTGTACAAGTGTAGGAAATCTAGAGATGAGTTAAAATAAAAGATTCAGTAACAATTTACTAAAAAAGGTTAATGTACAAGTGTAGGAAACCTTGTTGAGATATGCTAGGCCCTTATATTTAAATTGCTCATGTAAAAGATGGCTAGGCCTGTACCTAAAATGTTGTTTCAATGCTTTACCGGCTAGATATATTTGTACAAGTGTAGGAAATCTAGAGATGAGTTAAAATAAAAAGTTAGGAATGCAGTTTCGGGGTCCCTCGTTGCCTACCTATAGACTAGGGCCTACCAGTAGACCTAGTGTGTAGAATGGGTTTGATGAGAAAACTACTTCGAAACTGGATGTATTTCTAAGTACCTGCCTGCTTCTTGTGTTTCAGATGCTGCTTGTAAACCACTAATATGTAAATTGAATGAGGTTTCAATCGTTCGCTTGAGGCTTATTTCTGTCGTTGTTGTGCAGACTCGCCATTATAATCGAGGGGCTGAGCAAAGAAAAAAGTGGGGCCAGAGAGGCAAAACACCATTGAGGTGAATTGTACTGCTCCAGCTGATAGTTGATTGGTTCTTTAGGGTTAAGTCATTCCCCTTTAGCCAATCATCCTCATGCTACCTTCTGATACCCTAGATATGCTGTCCCCATCGACCCAATTGACCAATGAGAGAACGCGTTACATCCAGTTTCACATATCTGGCTTGCCTATTCAGCTTTCAGGCGACAGTTTCCAGTACGCCTGGCATATTGTCTAACTATCAATAAAGCGCAGGGTCAGTCACTCCAAAGTGTCGGCATATATCTACCACAAGATGTCTTCAGTCATGGCCAGCTATATGTCGCTTTCTCACGCGCAACATCATAAGATGTAAAAAATTAGGCATAGTTGACCAATGCAGTAAGTTTTTGATACTCTTTCTATTTCCAGGGAAGCAGAAAAGGCCAGGAAACCAATTGCAGAAGGGAAAGAGAAGCATATTTTATGCAGGTCTGATAAAACAACAAAAGACCGCAATGTGCAAAGGAACCACAAAGAAATAAAGAGTGATGAATTTGGAAACTATCATTTCATTGTTGATTCAAAAAATAAAGTGCAAAACTTGCACGAGATCTTGAAAGGTTTCCAACAATCTTCAAATGTGAGTGGAACTCCATTTTCAAAAGAACCCTCTGCAATAAAGCCCATCACTGAAGAAGGCAAGAGTAAATCTGAGCAATCCTTATCTATGGAAAATGATTTGGGCAGAATTCCAGACTTAGGAGATGATATCCTGCCCAAAATGCCAGCAAAATGTGGGGTTGAAAAGACAAGCCATGTTGAGCCAATGTCCTTGAAAAGCATTAACAGCTAAATTGATGCATTGACTAAAGCCATGGAAAGCATCACAGTGTAATTAAAAAGTAAGCCACAGCCTTCACAGGACAAAAAACTAGGATCTCTGCTTGCAGTCGGACAGAAAAATTACGAAGAGATGCTACCATTCCTTCATCAATGGAGCAAAGTTAAAAATATGCTGGAAATAACAAATTTGTTTGCAGCAACAACATTATTTCAAAGCGGAGATGATGGACAGATTGCAGTGCTACGATGTGACACATGCTTTCGTTATTTAACTAAAGATCCATTATCCAATTTTACAAGGACCGAGGATGCCTTGGGTACCGCACATTGGTTCACAGGAGCGTAAGTCGCTATAACAATATTTGCTTCCTTCTGTTTCGATTATTATGTCTTTTTCTGTATTTCAAATTTCCATTGATAAATCTTGGTCGTGCCTTGCTGCATAGTTATTATCCCTCATCTTTGTTTTTTGTTATTGATATTCTACAATGTTATTCTTATTGATATTCTACACTGTTATTTATAATGTTATTGATATTCTACACTGTTATATGTTTTTAATTTGTCTTATATTGGAAACATATTGATTTCTTTTTTCACATATTTAGGATCACTCGCCAGTGGATTGGTTATTTCAAGTGAGAATTATCAAAAGCTAATGGAGGGACACAACAGTTACTGGTTTAACATGAAAAGACAAATCAAAAATCATTTGCTGTGCTGTGGAGAATTATCTCAGCTCTATTTTTACAACACTTCTTCTCGAGTGCTCACTTTTTGTCAAAATCCTTTGTTTTCTCCAAAATCTGTCACTTTTCTATACCTGTACTGACTTTTTACAAGCTTGAGAGAAGTTCGCTCCATGCCTGTAGATTTGTTTGGGTCTTACTAGATTAGTTTGGATCTAACGTATTCAAGTAGCTTTATGAGATGGCACTTACTTGTCCCAAGCTCATAACCTGGAGTCTCATATATAAGTTTTTCATGTCTAAAAGGTGTATTTGACTTCGTTTTGCTGCACCAAAAGCTTTTAAATTATCACCTTGTGAGCAAAATGAAAATCCATCGTTATTATTTCTTTCTTTAGTACAAAGATCAGATGAACAAGCGAAAAGCTCGTGGGGTTCAAGTGACCAAAAACATCGTATGCATTGCTCTAAACATCATTGAGATGAAAACAGTGGCAAAACATCTTGAAAACTCAATCGCATGTCACGTCGCAACTGGATCTGATATGGGGGATATGGGACATACCTGTAAACAACTCAATTAATCGTGAGAGCAGCTGAGATTTATTTAGATGATGCAACCAGAGCATATTTGTCTAAGAACTTGGAATCTACGAGTCTGGCTCCATATTTTTACATAACAGCAGATAAATCTACTGTTAATCGTGTAACAAATCAGGCAATCATTCTCTGTTGCATAGTGGATGGAAAGCGACAAGGTATTCCAGTAAAAGCTCCTTCAGTACATTTCGCATCTTGTGATGCTCACAATTCTCAGGAGCAACAAGTTGAATCAGTTAAGTTTTCGGGAGCAAAGGCAGAAGACCTTGCTGATCAAGTATACTCAGTCATAAAAGAAACTTATGACTTTGATGTGAAGCAAATAAACTGCCAGTAGGTTGTAAAGTAGGCGGTCTACTCCAGCAGGCGTCCTACTCCAGTGACGTCATCAGTGATGTCATCAGATCGCGCTATAGTGCGACGGTTTTTATGGATGCTGGTTTCTCCAACCTCGTTTTCAAAAGTCTCACAGGGGTATCATCAGTGACGTCATCAGGTCACGCTATAGTGCGACGAGTTTCTTCAACCTCAAGAGTTCTTACAATCTAGAAGTTTCCAGAACTTTTGAGAACTTTCTAGAAATCCGACAATCTGATTAATTATGATGGCGTAATGATAATTCGAACGCGACGTTCGAATTGTTTATTAAATAAAATAACATAAGAATCCTGCAATCTGATTGGCTAGAACTTTCCAGAACTTTCCAGAAAGTTCCAGAAAGTTCCACAAGATTCTAGAAAGTGAAATCCTGCAATCTGATTGGCTAGAACTTTCTAGAAGTTTCCAGAAAGTTCTACAAGATTCTAGAAACGAGAAATCCTGCAATCTGATTGGTTAATAATTCGAATGCGACTTTCGATCGATCAATCTATAAAATCGAAGCGTAAAGCAAAATCAGTCCAGTTAGAAATTAATCATGAAGAGAAGTAGTCAAGAAGCAGGTTTTCAACCAACTTCATCGAAGAAGAGAAATCGATTTTCTTGTCATGTTTGTCAGAAACACTTTAGCTCAAGAATCAAAATGAGATGCCACATGATGTCTATACATTCAACTCCATCTATTCTATCAACTTCTCAAATTATACGTTGTGGAAAGTATTTGCAACTACCAACATACATAAAAAACAAGCAAGCCGTCATCAATGTACAGAACAGTGACGATAAATGTTTCATCTGGGCAATTCTATCCCGTCTACATCCACCATCGCAGAATCCAGAGAGAGCCGCACCGTATCGTCCATACTTAGATGAACTTAACTGTGAAGGATTGACATATCCAGTAAAAGCATCCGATAAAAAGATGATTGATACATTTGAAATAAACAACAACATTTCAATCAACATCTATATGGATGAAGATGGTGAAATTGTACCAGTAAGAATAACTGAAAATAAACGTGAAAAACATGTGCATTTGCTATTGATATTCAATGACGATGGTGAGAGCCACTATTGCTGGATAAAGGACTTGAGCCGTCTTTTAGCAGGCTTTGATGGTCACAAACATGGTGGAAAGCGTTTTTACTGTCCTCTATGCTGTTCGGGGTGTACAACTCAAGAAAGGTTGGAAAAGCACAAAAAGTTTTGTAATTAAAAGACATGTTTTAATTTCCCGAAACATAGTACGTTTAAATACTAACATTAGAATATCTATAAATTGTTTTAGAATTGTTGTAAGTTCTATAGAAATTGTTATAATTCAATTACTCAAGATTTACAAGAGTTTAATTACAAAGGCTCCTCCCTAACGCTAGATTCGCAGCGCAGACTTCGGTGGCGACACGTCGCATGAAGAAGATTCCCGGAGATTCCGCTACGTAAGATAATAAATTACTAAAGATTAACAAGAGTTTAATTACTAAAGACTCCTCCTCAGCGTCAGATTCGCAGCGCAGACCTAAGAAACCGCACCGCACGTGAAGAGGATTCCCAGAGATTCTCCTTACGCCAGGGGAAAATCTCTTTCACACAAAGAAATTTAATCTTTTCACACAATGGAATTTAATTAGTTCAAGCTGAGAATAGAAGCGGTAAGAACTATTCTTTAATTAATTAATTGTTTCACAAGCAAATGTATAATTGTTTCATAAATTAATTTGAATTTCCCGCTTCAATTTAAATTTCCCGCTCTCGGCTCAATTCTTCTATCCCACTCCCATTTCAATTCTTTTCAAATAAATAATTGATGTTTCTTCATTTTTTCTAGATTTAGAAAGTCAAAGAAACTAGTAAGTATGAATTAAATGCTGACTCCATTTTAATTATACTGTTGCATTTATTTTCATACAAATATTAAATAGTAACTTTCTAGGAAAGGGTTGCGGCCTTCACTTGTAATGGTAAGTGAAACCACATTCAATGTGGACAAACAATCCTACAATTATGTTGAGACTCGCCCGGTCTGTGTTTTATCATAGACCTTGCTCAGTCCGAGTTTTATATTAACATAATCCAGACCACAAGAACACTTGGACCACTCAGTCCGTTGGACCACTCAGTCAATTCAATAATTTTTTAAAAATTCTTTTTTCTTAAAACTAATAAGATTAAACAATGTTGGTCATTTTTATCGTCTAATTAACACCACCCCTCTCAGACTGGGAGATCCCTGGTAGGCAGATAATGCTGCCCATCAAGACCCTGTTAAGTTTTATTATTTGATCTTTTAATGAACTAGGAAAGTAAATAATTTTAACCACTATTGAATCCACTTGAACACTTTCATCGGAAAAGTAGAGAATCTTTCAAACAACTAATTTCTTATTTTAATTATAGAAATGGATGATGGTGCATATAAAGAATCTATTACAAGAATAGCCACCCTAATTTTCGAAAAAATAAGAAGAAATATTAAAATAAGGTGATGTTTTAATTTGATCCGAAACATTCTAATACTTGAAACAGGATTTATATTTATAGTTTTACATTTTTATATGTTTTTTCAGATTCTATACAAAATTTATGGAAGGTGATTGGGATGAAGACAACCGACTAATGGATAAATGGGAGCAGGACAGATTATTAATGGCTCATTAGAAATTTAAGAGTATGGATTATATATGCTTTAGTTTATATTTAATGAATAAATTGTTTCCATATCCATTGTTATATTTTTAAGATGTTTATATGTTTATATTATATTTTATTTATTTTGAGAAAACAGTTATTTCTCTGCATTCGTGAAACTTCAACTAACATTCAATTGACAAAGTTTCTCCTAAAAATTTATAATGTTCTTTCAACTCATCTAATGGGTTGTGTGATGTTAATCGACACTGCAAATTGTTCTATATTAAACGATGGCATACCAATAACATCTGTAAATGTTCGATATCTCTGCCACACCATTCCAACATCATTCCAGTCTAGAATATCTTTAAAAAATTAACATCAAGTCATGGCATGGTGATGCAGCAACTGTTGAATGATAACTTAAGCAATGTATCTTTCGTCAGCAATATATGTGTTTTCACTTATCTGCTAGCAGTTTGTATTCAACACATGAATTCATGTTGAAAACAAGTTTCTCCGTCGTTCAACAAAATAACAAGTCTTTGTAGACATATTCAGGAGATATTTGAATATACTCAATATCCATCAGCGTCCAACGTTTCCAATACATAACCATAATCAACTCTTTAAAGACGAGATGTTTTTATAAGGGAAGTTCCCACAATTTCATTGTTTAGAATCTTATGCAAAGGGAAAGTCCGGGAAAGTTTCTAATGATTCGGCAATCTGATTTCCGAGAAAAACGAGGCAACAAGGTTGTCTCTCGCTGAAGAGTTAATTGTGAAAATCAACGATAAAGCATTAGGAGATTGGGGTGAAAAACTACTAATTGACTCTGATTGTTTCATGATATAAGTTGTCTTAAATGACTACATTCAATTATATAGAAATAATGCTAAATTCAATTAATGAAACAGAAAATTAAGTTGGAGATTTACAAGATGCCTCTATCTATTTAAAAACTATTAGAGAATATACCAACCGATTATCAATTAGTATAATAAAAGAAACTATAACGAAAACTGGAGAATTGAGAATTTGCGGAAAACCCTCAAATTACAGGCTTCAATAAAAAATACTTTCAATATTGTAAACCTGAAGATATTGAAAAAGAACTAGCTAAACTCTTGGATGATAGAAATATTCAACCTCACGAATTTCTGTTAAAGTTTTTACAAATACATCCTTTTCCAGATGGTAATGGCCGACTGGCAAAACTCTTGTATTGTTTCCTGTCTAATAAATATATAATATGGGAAGATCAAGAAAAGCATATTAAGGCTGTAAGAAAATCTGACAAACGCTTTCAAGAATATCTAAGTCATCTCAAATCTCTTATAAATACAATACATGCACCTAGTAATTAAAGATGGGTAAATGTAAGAGGCAGGGTAGAAAGAAACAGCGTACAAAGAGAATTAGAGGTAAAGATCTTTTTAAAAAAAATTCAAAATTGGATTGTCAAAACAGCAATTGGAATTACACCATTACCAGGCTTACAACGTGAAATAAAACCAAGAAGTAAGAAAAAAGGCTGGAAAAAAGACAAACGTTTACAATTTATCCCTAGAGAAATCTGGAGAGCTGCAGGAGTACCAAAGATCACGCTGAATTAATTTGCATATGCTAAAAAATCTGATTTCAAATAATGGCATCACTAGCAGGAACTATTATTGCTTCAATTATTATTGATGATATGTTAAAAATGATGGTGGCCAGGAAGCAGCCGAGTTGATGAGAGGTGGTTATAAAAGGAAGACAGCATTAGAAAAACCCACAAAGATGGGTTCCGCATTAGCAAAAGCAGCAGTTAGACAAGCAATTAAGCAAGAAGGAAGAGCAGTGACAAGAAATATTAGCAAACAAACCATAAAGAAATTCGCATTAAAGGAGCAAAAGCAGCTGCAAAATTCGGTGCCATAGCTGCAACTGGTTTAGGTGTTGAGACCGGTTTAAGAAAATTAGCTTTGGCGGTGTGAGAAGAAAAAATAGAAAGCGACTTAATGGTGGTAGGAAAACAATCAGAAAACATAGACGAAAGAAGAAAAACTGTCTTCCTATTAACTATAGTATAAGTTTTTCAAGAATTTACTATCTAATGATAGCTATTAATCCACATCTAAGTTTTACAAGTTAATTATCTTTCACATGTTTTCTCTCTAATTTGGATAGGTATATAAATTGTGCCAAATTTGTCAACATGTGCGTATTTTCAGAATTAACAATGTTCATAAATAAGTCTATTTTTTCTCTATTAGTTGAGGATCTGTTTTGGTCTATTTCTAAACCAATCTTAGAGAAATATTCTTCTCTTAGCTCTTTATTTGAGGTGCAATCATATAAGAAGTGGATTTCATTATCAATCCACCATCAACATTCAAAAATCACAAAATCTTTCATTTTGTGCTTTTTTTTTCGAATACCTTGCTGTTTAGATTTTCTATTTATCCTTATAAGTAATTTTTCATGGCAGCTCTGTGTGTTCTCGATTCTATATATAATAAGTATTTCCCAATGCCAGGCTTTGTTTTAATCTCCTTATAAAATGCAAGTCTGTTCATGTTATTTGTTTGTTCATCCAAAGTTTCATTAAAAGGAGCAAAAGCAGCTGGAAAAGGCAGTGCCATAGCTGCAACTGGGTTAGGTGTTGAGAATGGTTTAAAATATTACCTGGTGGGGGGAAAGGTGTGAGAAAAAAGCACAATAAGTGACTCAATGGTGGTAGGAAAACAACAAACTGGACGTAGATGAAATCCTGCAATCTGACTGGTTTTTGGTAATGTTACTAAAAATGACGTAGATCTGTTTCCAGAAAGTTCCAGAAGATTCTAGAAACGAGAAATCCTGCAATCTGATTGGTTAATTGATTGTGCAATAATTCGAATAAGTCACGTTCAATCAATCTATAAAATCGATGTGCAAAACCAAATCAGTTCAGTTGTAACAACTTGACATAGAGTGCGGAGCTCAAAATCATGGCTGCAATTTATAAAGTTAGAGATAAAGAGGGCCTAATCAAGTCATCATTTGCTGTTCAGTCTGGATCTAAGAAATGGTTGTTAGTGCTAAAAGAGAAAATTAAAGATGCTTAGCTGTAAAATCAATGGGTATTTCCCATTCAGCATAGTCTCGTCTCTTGAAAATAGTTGATGAAAACATAAACGATCAATTCCAGTTCCAAGGAGAAGATGCTGAAAGTCTGTTTGAGAAGAACAAAGTACACATTCAATCAAAGCAGTACTTTGGCAGGATCACACAGTTTCTAACACTATACACTGAAGTTTTGAGTAAAGAAGAAGCATATGAGGATAAGCTGGAAATCTATCTGCAGAAAATGGTGATTTCCTCTACGACTCTGTCTTGGAATCCGAAGATGGAAGAATGAGAAACCATCAAAGACGGAATAAATCTAAAAGAAGAAATGCTGAAAGCATTGCATGGAAAGGTTGCTGATCTGAAAATGCTTCCACAACCATCCCGGAAAAGACCAGCGAGTGATGATGATGAGCAGATTCAAAAGAAGAAAAGAAACAAGAAGAAGAAGAAACAAAGATTGATGTTCAAGTGCAAGAAGCATATGCCGAAATTCTCCTGAAATACATTTTCAACAAAGCAAAAGAGTATTGTGAAAAGTGTGCAACTACAGAGATGTGGACAAAACAAATTGATGCTGCTGATCACAAGCAAGATTGTATGGTACATAAGGCTTTCAGATTTCTATCATTTCACATTAGTTATGTCAACTCCGACATGCTGGCTGAAGGGGGAGAGTTGTTTAAGAAATCAATGTGTGATGAGCTGAAGAAGAAGAATGGTCGACTGAATCAAACAATCCAATCCAGAGTTGAAAATCTGTATGATGAATTATCTCATCCAAGTCTCTTCACATTGATTTATCTGCTGCAAATATTGAGCAGAATAATAAACAATTTAATCATGGCATTTGCCTAGACTGAACGTTGTTATACAGTTGTTATTCATGAGATGTTTAAAATTATGTTCAAAATTAGATGTTATGAATATTAGTTTGATGTTATAGATATTAGTTTGATGTTAGATATTAGCTAGATGTAAAGAATTTGTTATAAATAGATGTTACCTGTTGTATGAGATGTTTAAAATTTGTTATAAATATGAGTTACGATTTGAGATTTAAAGCACCTTTTTCTTTGATTTTATCTGGAGTAAGCGGAAGCGGTAAAACGACTTGGGTAGAAAATCTGTTGAAAAATTATAACAATATAATTGATAATGGCAGACAATATCCCAATCTTATGTGGATCTGGAACAAATCAACCGGAATTGTTTGAGCGCGTTAAAAAAGTTTTAACAGGAATTGTAGATTTATTACTGAGCTACCTGAAAACTTGTACGAAGAAATCGAAAGATCAGATAAAAGATTAACTATTGTTGTCGATGATTTAATGCATGAAATTGCCAACTTTAAAGATTTGGGAAAATTGTTCACAAAAGGAAGATCTCATCTAAACATCAATGTAATTGTTATGATGCAAAACCATTTTCCAAGAGGAACAGAAATGAGAAATTTAGCTCTCAATACTCAGTATCAAGTTCTTTTCAAGAATCCTCGTGATAGAAGTCAAAATTAGATTTCTTGTTGATAAATTATGTCCTCATCTCCAAAAAAATTCCTTGACATTTACAATGATGCAACAGCAAGAATGCACGGCTACTTACTTTGTGATTTCACACAATCGATTGGAGAAGATATGAGATTTCGCACTAATATTTTCCCTAATGAAGCTCCTTTAGTGGTGTACAAGTCTAAAAAAGGCTATAAATAGAGATCAACAATTCTATAGGACAGTAAAAATGGATTCTTTTGAAAAGATAGTCATGGAGCCAAGCAAATCTGAGGATGAACCAGTGAAGAAAAAGCCTAAAAAGGTTATAAATAAAGGAAGAAAGTGCAAGAAAAGAAAGCGACGAAGAAAAAAGTGTACAAATGTTAGATTGTTAGAATTGTTAATTGATTTATTATGAGTTTAGAAAAGTTATATTCTGATCCTTCTGTTCCGGGTTCTCTCGGGGGTTTAGATAAAGCGTATAGGGAATTTAAAAAAGTAATTCCTAATTTGAAAAGGAAAGATGTTGAAGAATGGAGTAAAACTAGTCTTG